>PVHT020000079.1:6432982-6456737 GCA_004024745.2 Catagonus wagneri
TGTGTATTCTGTTACTTTTGGATGGAATGCCCTATAAATATCTGTTAAGTATATGCCTTTCCTGGTGAGTCTTGTCATTTGTGGTGTTTTTGTTTCTGGTTGTGGCCTTTGCTTTTCTGCCTAGAGAAGTTCCTTTAAAATTTGTTGTAAAGCTGGTTTAGTGTTGCAGAAATCTCTTAGCTTTTGCTTATCTGTAAAGGTTTTGATCTCTCCTTCAAATCTGAATGAGAGCCTTGCAGGGTAAAGCAATCCTGGTTGGAAGTTTTTCCCTTTCATCACATTAAGTATATCATGCCACTCCCTTCTGGCCTGCAGAGTTTCAGCTGAAAAATCTGCTGATAACCTTATTGGGGTTCCCTTGTATGTAATTTGTTTCTTTTCCCTAACTGCTTTCAAAATTTTCTCTTTGTCTTTAATTTTGGTCATTTTGATTAATATGTGTCTGGGGGTGTTCCTCCTTGGGTTTATTTTATATGGTACTTGTTGCACTTCCTGGATCTGAGTGAGTGGTTCCTTTCCCATATTAAGGAAGTTTTCGGCCATTATCTCTTTAAATATTTTCTCTGTCCCCTTCTCTCTCTCTTCTCCCTCTGGCACCCCTATAATACAGATGTTGGTGCATTTAACATTATCCCAGAGTTCTCTGAGACTCTGCTCATTTCCTTTCAATCTTTATCTCTTTTCTCTTCTGCATTAGTGATTTCCACTAATCTGTCGTCAACCTCACTGATTCGTTCTTCTGCCTCCTGTATTCTACTGCTGGCTGCTTCTAATGAATTTTTTATTTCAGTTATTGTATTTTGCATCTCTTCTTGTTTAATTTTTACAGCTTGTATTACTTTGCTCAGTGTTTCCTGTAAATTATCAGTCTTTGCCTCCAGTTTAGTTCCAATGCCTTGAATCATCTTCAGCATCAACAGTCTAAAGTCTCTTTCTGGGAGGCCGATAATCTCCTCATCACTGAGCTGTTTTTCTGTGCTTTTCTCTTTTCCCTTATCTGGGTTAGAGTCTCTGTCTTTTCATTTTTATAGGTTTTTGGTGTGGTGACATTTTTGCCAACAATAGAGTTGTAGCCTCTCTTAGTTCAGGTGTTTGCCTCCCCTGTGGCTAAAGTTGGTATGGGCGGGGCTTGCTGTAGGCTTCCTGATCAGAGGGACTGATGCCTGCCCACTGGTAGGTGAGGTTGGTTCTTATCCCTCTGGTGGGTGGGACTTTGTCTCTGGATGAGATTAGAGGCTGGCTGTGTGCCTGAGGGGTCTTTAGGCAACCTGTTTCCTGATGGGTGGGGCTGTGATCCCACCTGGATTATTGTTTGGCCTGGGGCTTCTCAGTGCTGATGGGAGGGACCAGATTTTCCCAAAAATGGCCACCTCCAGAGAATTGCAGGCTGATGAATATTCCCAAGAGCTTCACCTCCAATGCCCTTCCCCCACCACAAGCCACAGTCACCCCTGTTTTCCCAGGAGATCCTCCAGGAATTGCAGTCAGGTTCCACCCTGATTCCTATGGAGACTGCTTTGCCCTGGGACCCAGTGCACGTGAAAGTCTGTGTGTGCCTTTCAAGAATGGGGTCTCTGTTTTCCCCAGTCCTGTGGAGCTCCTGCACACAAGCCCTGCTGGCCTTCAATGCCAGATGCTCCGGGGACTCTTTCTCTCTGTGCCTGATCCCCAGGTGTGGGGTTTTGACATGGGGCTCAGAACTCTCAGTCCTGTAGCTGAGTCTCTGTGATGCAGTTACTTTCCAGTCTGTGGGGATTCCCACCCAGGAGGTATGGGGTTGCTTCTATCGCGTAATTGCCCCACCTACCTCTTGATGTGGTCTCCTCTTTGTCTTCTGGAGTAGAATATCTTTTTTGGAAGTTTACAGTCCATTTGGTTGAAGGCTGCTCGGCATTTGGTTGTAGTTTTTTTTTTTTTCGGGAGAGAAGTTGAGCTCGAGTCCTTCTATTCTGCCATCTCAATCCAATCTCCAGAACATTTTTGTTTTTTATGTTTCATTATAATGACTTCAGTATAAGAAAGGAGTTAAATAGACTTCTCTGTGACATTTTTATACTTATATAACTTAGCTGTTTTAAATGGTTAATAGGAATAAATGATGAAATTTTGAAAACATTTGAATAAAACTTTGAATACATTTGGTCAATAGGAATAAATGATAAAATTTTGAATACATTTTCCTAAGAAATACTAATTATTCATATTGTGTATGAAAGTCATGTAGTTAAATTTCTTATTAAATATTCTAGTAAATATTGATTTCACTATGTATTCAAATCATATGTCAACTATATTTTCTCTTTTTTTTTCTAATTTTAAGTCAAAGATGTAGATATTGCCCAGGTTTTACTTATATTTATAGTAAACAAACAGGTGACATATTTTCTTTTATTTTTTTGTCTTTTTGGGCAGCTCCACCCATGGCAAATGGAGGTTCCGAGGCTAGGGGTCGAATTGGAGCCAACACCACAGCCACAGCAACACAGGATTCAAGCTGTATCTGCAACCTACACCACAGCTCACACCAGTGCTTGATCCTTAACCCACTGAGAAAGGTTGGGGATCGAACTTGTGTCCTCATGGATGCAGGTCAGATTCATTTCCACTGAGCCATGACAGGAACTCCAGTTGACATATTTTGTGTTTTTACTATATGCTATATACTCTGCTTACTGTTCACATATATCATCTCATTTAATTTTCATAACTTTTCTTTGCATATTATTACTTTCCATATTTTGCAAATGAGGAACAGATAGCTTAGAGATGTTAACACAACTAATATGTGATAGAGCCAGAATTCTAGCCATGTTTTTCCGTGTTTTCACACATATAGCCTAAAGTTAAATTAGCTTGAATAGAAACAGAGTTAAATTATATTGCTATTAAATATGCCTTCATCTTAAAGACTGAGAGCTTTTTTAAAAGTACATTTGGTATACTTTACACCATTTTATTGACTTAGAGCTTATGTTGGTGGATGCTTTACCTTAGTAACCCAAGTAATTTTTAGAAATTTTCTTATTTCTATTTGTTGTTATTGTTTGTTTTATTTGCCCTTATTTTGAGCAGCACTTGGGGTACACAATCTCTTATCTCTTGATATTTAACTTGCTAAAAAACATGACCATCAGAGTTCTAAGTTAAATGTTTAAACAGTACAAAGAAAATTTTACAATATTCTTCATAAATACTTTCCCAGTGTTTGAAGCAATAATACTGTTAATGAAAATGTCCCTTTGACATACTAAATTCAATCTGGTTCTCTCCAGCTATAGCTAAATATTTAGTAACGTAAAAAAGTGTTTGTTAGTCTATGAACCACTATGCCAAATAAATTATTCCAAAGTGATTTTTTTTGCTTTTTAGGGCCACACCTGAGGCATATAGGGGTTCCCAGGTTAGGGTTGAGTTGGAGCCACAGCTGCCAGCCTACACCATAACCACAGCAACATGGGATCTGAGTCACGTCTGTGACCTTACACCACAGCTAATGGCAACGCCGGGTCTTCAACCCACTGAATAAGGCCAGGGATCAAACCCATGTCCTCATGGATACTAGTTGGATTCCTTTCCACTGAGCCACAATGGAAACTCCGCCTAAAGTGATTTTATCTCACAAACTCAATATACTATTGAAATCTAAGTATACTGCACTATTTTTTATGCTATGATGAATAAAGCTAGCTGTGAGGAGCTGCCAAAGAATTCTGGAACTGAGATAGCTGCTAGTTTCATAGTGTAGTTATTGACAGATAAATAGGATTCATTCATTTAATGATTAAAGAAATATTCATTAACTGAAAATTACACTAGTCATTGGGGTAGATACTAAAGTCAAAGTACCAGCCTTTCAGATGCACAGTCAATTGTGAGGCAGTGGAGATAGAGCACAGACTATTATAATTGACTCTGATCAATGCTATGAGAAGAGCAGCTGGTTTGAGAGGACAAGGGAAGGAGTTTTAGAGCAGTGATGACAAAGGTAAAACTCTAGCAGTTTTAATTAGAAGTTCATCAATCAAGAATGAGGTGGTCATTAAAGGGGAGCAGAAATCAAAACACAGCATGAGGGAAACAAAACAATAGTGAAGTTGTGTAGAATGTAGAGGAGTGGCAGGGAGGCTGGGGAGGTAGGCCCAGTCCTTGTGTGTCCTGCTAAAAAGTGGATTGTTTCCTAAGATTATAGAGAGTCATTGAAGGAGCTGCATAATGTAAACTGATGTAAAAATATCTGTTTTAGAACATTAGTTACATACCGTAATTGTGTGTCAATAGTGTACAGAATGAAATAAAGGAAAATGAAAGAATAAGAAAACTGAGGTCTGGAAGTAAGACATGCCTAGTAGGAGAGGAGAGGAAGACTATGTTTGAGGAATATTAGTATATGGAAACGGCTAGAGTTGCTGAACAGTTGGATGTGACTGGAGAGCAGGGACGCTTGGTTGACTTCTGGATTTCTAGTTTTGATAGCTGGATAGAGGTGAAAAGATGGAGAGCATGTTTGAAGGTTATAGGCAGTGATTTACAATATGGACAAATTTATTGTAAAATTACCAGGGATCTTCCAGTGGAGATCCAAGGGGTGATGTACAATGGATATTGGGGAGAAAAAGTAACTACTTCAGAAAAGAACTTTAAGGAGTTCCCATGGTGGTTCAGTGGAAACGAATCTGACTAGGAACCATGAGGTTGCGGGTTCAATCCCTGGCCTTGCTCAGTGGCTTAAGAATCCCGCATTGCCGTGAGCTGTAGTGTAGGTTGCAGACATGGCTCGGACCACACGTTGCTGTGGCTCTGGTGTAGGCCGGCAGCTGAAGCTCCGATTATACCCCTAGCCTGGAAATCTCCACATGCCACGGGTGCATCCCTAAAAGGACAAAAGACAAAAAAAAAGAAAAGAAAAAAAGAAAAGAACTTTAAAAAACTTGCACTTGGAAATTCCTGTCGTGGCTCAGTGGAAACAAGTCCAACTAGTATCCATGAACTTGTGGGTTTGATCCCTGACCTCGATCAGTGGGTTAAGGATCTGGCATTGCTATGAGCTGCGGTGTAGGTCACAGAGACAGCTTGGATCCTGCATTGCTCTGGCTGTGGTGTAGGCTGGTAGCAGCTCCGATTTGACCCCTAGCCTGGGAACTTCGATGTGCCCTGGGTACAAAAAAAAATAATTCCGCAGCTAAGTAAACTCGTAAGAAAAGTTTTGTCTTTGCTTTGATTGATTTAATCTGTATAGAAAAGATAATCATAATTTAAGGATACAATATCTATTTCCAATCTTCAGTCATTTTACCAAATGTTGATATTACCTCTGTATAATTTTTAGGAAAGCTGAAACTGATTGCTAATCAGGTAGTGTGTAGTTTTATATGGTATTAAACTACTTCAGATGGTAGGTATAAAGTAATATTGGTTCTGTGCTTGTTGTTAGAATAAAAATCTACTCCTAAAGAAATTTAAATAGTATATTGAGAATAATTGTGTCAGTAACATGATCTCCAGCTACTAATAGATTTAGTAACTCTTATAATTACATTTAGTAACTCTTAAGTCTACCTTGATGACAGAATTGCCCTATTAAATCTTCAGATATTACTTAGATCAGGACTTTATTTGCCGTAACCTGTAGACTCCAATTTGATAGTCATATGCTTATCTGACAAAAGTCTGACTCAATGTTTATAGTAATCTCCTAACTACTCTTTGGTTCATCCTTATGAAATAATTTCCATGCATCTCTGTGAGATATGTTTACTAGAATAAACTCAGTCCAAATCCATCAGCCTTCTTTCAGCAGATCATTAATATGATCTTCATATATGAAAAGGACAGTTCTTTATTTGACTAATAATATGAATTTATCACTTTTTTCATGAAAAATTTATGTAAAAATAAAAAATACATAGCCTCAAAAATAAACCACTTAAATTTTAGTCCTACAGTATTAAATCATTCCTCTGAAAATATTTAAACAAGTTGATAAATTGATTTAAAAATTTTTTTTTGGTCTCATATATGGCCAGGAATCAAACCCATGCCACAAGAACCACTCAAGCTACTACAGTGACAATGCTGGATCCTTAACCCACTGCATCACAAGAGAACTCCTCTCTTTGAAATTCTTTATAAAGATCTCTGACTTCTGCAGTAGCACTGCTATACATTAAGGCAAATAAAGAGTTAAAAATGCCAAATGCTACTGAGAATGTATTTTTAAATTACAGGTTTCTCTTTGAAAATCAACTTTGCACAATCTCTAACAAACTACAAAGTTTATGCAAATGAAGAATACTGCAAATCCAACATTAATCAAATTACTCTATAATTAATGTTATCAACCTTTCCCAGAGTGCAACCTGCTAACCTTACTTTTAGGATTTATTTTCATTCTGCAGCCACTCAGATTACAGCTTTTTGAATTACATGTTATTTTATTGTATGACATAATCCCTGATACTTAAATTGACACTAATTTTGAGAGTTTTTAAAAAGCCATTCCCTCATATTTTATGATGAGAAATTTGGTAAATCTTCCTTCTCAAATCGATGTTTTCAGTATGTATATGGGTATTGTTAATGGGAGACTGAATAAAATGTTTTCCCAAATCTAATTTTACACGTGTCTATGGGCACTTTAAAAATGAGAGAAACTGTTATGTACACATTGTTTCTGTATGGAAAGATGCCCTTCCTCAAGTATGCTTGTATTGTATTTTAGAGATATATTTTTAATATATTTTAAAATTTTTATTATAATTGATTTACAATGTTTTCTCAGTTTCTGCTGTACAGCAAAGCGACCCAGTTTTATATATGTATATATACATTCTTTTTTTCACATTATTCTCCATCATGTTCCATCATGAGTGATCAGATATAGCTCCATGGGCTTTACAGCAGGACCTCATTGCTTATCCATTCCAAATACAGTAGTCTGCATCTACTAACCCCAGACCCCCAATCCCTCCCACTCCCTTCCCCTCCCTCTTGGCAACCACAAGTCTGTTCTCCATGCCCATGAGTTTGTTTCTTTTCTGTAGATAGGTTCTTTTGCACCGTCTATCAGATTCGAGATATAAGTGATATCATATGGTATCTGTCTTTCACGTTCTGACTTCCTTCACTTAGTATGAGAATCTCTAATTCCATCCATATTGCTGCAAATGGCATTATTTTGTTCTTTTTATGACTGAACAGTTTTCCGTTGTGTGTATGTACCACATCTTAATCCATTCATCTGTCTATGGACATTGAGGTTGTTTCCGTGTCTTAGCTATTGTGACTAGTGCTGCAGTGAACATAGGGGTGGATGTATCTTTCTCAATGAAAAATTTGTCCAGATATATGCCCATGAGTGGGATTGCTGGATGATATGGTAGTTCTATATTTATTTTTCTGAGGTACCTCCATACTATTTTCCATAGTGGTTGTAGCAATTTACATTCCCAGCAACAGTGTAGGAGGGTTCCATTTTCTCCACACCCTCTCCACCATTTGTTATTTGTGGACTTAATAATGATGGCCATTCTGACTGGTGTGAGGTGGTACCTCATTGTAGTTTTGATTTGCATTTCCCTAATAATTAGTGATGTTGAGCATTTTTTCATGTGCCTTTTGGCCACTGATATGTCTTCTTTGGAGAAATATCTATTCAGGTCTTCTGCTTATTTTTCAATTGGGCTGTGTGTTTTTTTGCTATTGAGTTGTATTGCTGTTTGTATAATTTGGAGATTAAGCCCTTGTCAGTTATATCACTGGAAATAATTTTCTCCCTTCCTGTAGGTTATCTTTTTTTTTTTTTTATGATTTCCTTTGCTGTGCAAAAACTTTTAAGTTTGATTAGGTCTTACTGGTTTATTTTTGTTTTTATTTCTATTGCTTGGGAAGAAAGACCTAAGAAAACTTTTATAAAAATTACTCTTTGATATAACTGGATTGTTTGTATCTAGAGAGTCTTGTGTGCTTTGATTATAATAATTTGACTACATTTTGAAATACAACTTGTTTTTTCTTTTTTTTTTCCTTTTGTCTTTTTAGGGGTGCACCCATAGCATATGGAAGTTCCTAGGCTTGGGACTGAGTCAGAGCTGTGGCTGCTGGCCTATGCTACAGCCACAGCAGCATCAGATCCAAGCTGTGTCTGCAACCTGCACCACAGATTATGGCAATGCCAGATCTTTAACCCACAGAGCAGGGCCAGAGATTGAACCTGTGTTCTTATGGATACTAGTCAGATTCGTTACCACTGAGCCACAACAGGAACTCTGCACAATATTTTTTAAATGAAAGTGTTTAATTGCACTGTATAATCATTTTGTAACACATTCTGTTATCAATTATGATCCAGTAAAAAATATCTTATGTTTTGGATGATTACTTAGTGTCAGATTATGATGTTAACTGTAGAATAAGAAATCTGTTGGCGTTCCCATTGTGGCGCAGTGGAAATGAATCCAACTAGGAACCATGAGGTTGCGGGTTCAATCCCTGGCCTTGCTCAGTGGGTTAAGGATCTGGTATTGCCATGAGCTTTTCTTGTAATAAGAACTTGTAGAAACTTCTCTTTTACCAGATTTCAACTATACCGTATAGTATTGCTATCTACATCATGTTGTATGTTTAGTTTTATTTATGTTTTAGAAAGTGAGCTCATAACTCATAGGATGCAGTATTAGCTACAAAAATGATGCCATGAGCTGTGGTGTAGGCCACAGACGTGGCTGGGATCCCCCGTTGCTGTGGCTGTGGTGTAGGCCGGCAGCTATAGCTCCAATCGGACCCCTAGCCTGGGAACCTCCATATGCTGTGGGTTCAGCCCTAATAAGACAAAAGACAAAAAAAAAGAAAAAGAAATCTGTTAAATTATACTTTTTATTGCATTAGAAACTTGAACATAAATAAAAGTTTAAATAGCCAGTAATAAGTACTGGTTTTGTAAATGTTTCATTTTTGCTTTTTTATTATTTAAATTATTTTAAATGAATATTATAGCTTTTCTCACTGCCCGTGTCCACTTGCTAGGGAATGAGGAAAAGAACAGAAATATTAAATAGAACTTTAAAAATATTAGCAATCACCTTAATAATTATATATTAAAGACAAATCAAATTCATCTTATCCTCTAATTTAGTGGCTTAATGAAAATAGGCATGACAGCAGAATACTAAAAAAAAAAAAGAAAAGCAAAAGAAACCAAATGCATTTGTAATTTCCTCAGTAATACTTAATAACTAGAATAAAGTATATTGTGATTTTTATTTATCTGTAATTTTTATGGAATTTCCATATAATAGAAAAGTACGTAATGCTTTTTTGAGTGATGAAGTTTAAGGTTAATAATCAGTATTAATAATATCCAGTATGAAGGGTTGAAAGCAGTAGCCACAGGATATCATCAGATTTAAATTTATGATGCCCACTAGGTTATACAGATGTTTACTTTCTGTTTCATAACCACTGAATAGAAAAGGAGAACCTCGACTGCATTTAAGATATTTCCTAGGATAAGTGTATGTTATCATCAATAGAGAATCTGGAGGGATATTTTGTGAAATATTACCACAGTAACTTAACAATCATCGCATCTTACAATTACAATTTTTTTTCTTGTAATAAGAACTTGTAGAAACTTCTCTTTTACCAGATTTCAACTATACCGTATAGTATTGCTATCTACATCATGTTTAGTTTTATTTATGTTTTAGAAAGTGAGCTCATAACTCATAGGATGCAGTATTAGCTACAAAAATGATGAACATGCACTTACTAATTAGATTAGGTAGATGTTTTCATCTTAGGGATTTTAATTTATAAGCAAATATCTTTTAAATGTCTCTATTTTTATTTCTATTGCCTAATAATATATCATGCCTCACTAAGCTTTGGATAGAGGTAAATATAATGATATAGTTAGTATTACAGTAGACAGTGCCCATTCAAAGAATAATTTTGAGCTCCTTTTTAAACTGTGGATGTATTTTACCAGTCAGTGTTCATTTTATATTTGCTTTAGAGTAAGCCCTTTGCTGTCAGTATGACAAAATCAAGTAAAATGCTGAACTGGTTGAGAGAAGAATCATTTATCTTCTACTGCATATCAAGGAAAGTTAAAGAAAGACTGAATTCTGACAATGAGTAAAATGAAAACACTTATGGCTAACCAAAGAGTAGAATGAAAAAAGTGGAGTATTTTATTCAGTAGCACCCACAAACCTCAAGTGACTGAATTTTTGCTAGGTCAGATAGTATTGTCATTTGGTAAGAGGCTCTTATATGATTTTTAAAAAATAATCTGTGTGAGCACTTGCCATTGAACAAATTACAAGAGGATCCATTTCATGCCAAAATGACTGCTGCTAGATGTACTTACTAATAAGCCCCATTATCAGCACATCACTGCTCAAGAATGCATGCTGTGCAATAAATTTGCTTTCTCTTGTATTTCAGATCTTTGTGAATGAACAACATAGAAATGTTGGAAACAATTCATGTTTAAAAACATTCAAACCAAAAAGAACCAAAAAAATATATCTGATGATCCCAGCCTTAAATTAATTGTAACCTCATATCCAAAAGATTACATCTCCCATTCTCTGAGTTCTCTTAATGTTGCCTCTGTAAATATATTATAATCTTTTGACACTTCACTTTCTTGTGACTTTTGTTATCAATTACTTCATCATTCCTTTTTTAAAAGGGACTTATGGGTAGGTAAGTCTGTTTATTTCTTACAATTTTTCCTTAAGCTCAGCACTGTGCCCCACTAATTGGGTAGCTGCAGCACATAAATATAACCTTTCTTCATGAACTTTTACCTTTTCTTCAAAGCAACTTTTCCACGAGTCAAGGGTAAGTGACTGAAGGCACCTAGAGGATGATGTAGTCTTGCCCTGAATCTTTACCCTGGCACTAATGGACTATCATTGTAATAGGCATGTGATGGGTGACCTCTACTCATCAGAGGGGTTGACACACTCTTATTTTCCTATCCTTAAATAAACACAAATATTCTGTTAGAAAATACGTATATTTACCTCAACTCTTAATTTTCATAAAGTTAAAAATGAGAAAAAATAAAATCAAAAGAAGTCTTAGAGAGCTCAAAGTGAGACATAGATATTTCACGCTATTCAGACATAAAACATAGATAGAAAGAAAAGATCTTGAATGGTGGGTGCCATGATCCTTAACGCTTAAGTTTGTGGGTTTTCTATCAATCCAATCCTGGCTTCTCTAGTCTATAATCCCATCAAACCTTAGTTTCTACCAGAATCAACTCTTAGACCATTAAGCCTACTAAGGAAGGAGCAATTTGCTATCCTATTTTGCCTTATGATAGAGGTTGGTAAACTTTTTCTGGATAGGCCATAAGGTTTTTGTCAAAACCATTCAACTCTATTATTTTAATGGGAAAGTGGCCATCAGTAATAACATAAATGAATGAACATGGCTGTGTTCAAATAAACTTTGTGAGCACAGATGTGAATTTCTTATAATTTTCACCTGTCACAAACTATATTCTTTTGATCTTTTTTCAACCATTTAAAAATATAAAAACTCTTACTTTTTAGGCTATGCAAAAAGAGATCATGGCTTCTTTCATAACATTCTTGATACATACACTGTCATTGGCAGCTAAGACAAGGTAATATATTCAATTTAATGCAAAATGTCATTAATTTGAAACAAAGCAAAGTAAATTCCTTATTTGCATATTCACACTTGCATATCGTGAACTTTTAACAATAATGTATGAACATTTTTGTTAAAAACTATCGTATTTGTTTCCTATCAGTCAAATAAAACAAAAAAAATTTTAAAAGCCCTCTTCAGAAAAAATTGAAACCAGCAAGTTTCAGATTTGAGTGATATGTTTTTCTTTATAAATATTCTTAACTAATTCTTAGCCAGGAATGATGCACAGGTGTGGTCACTAGCCATAGCTTCAGAGAATTTAAATAATTTTCTATCTACATTATAAATCTGGTCATTCCTTCTAGAGGCACATATCAAATACATTTCAGAGTTAATGTGCTAAATCTACATTCAGAAATCCAATTTCTTAGAGATACCTCTGATTAACTAAGTAATGGGTAAGCTATTGCATAATTATGGCACTGCTGGGTCCTAGTAAGGATTCCCTTGATTAATATTCAACTCCTTTCAAGGAAGACATTGGATATCAGTAGTTATCTATCTATTCATAGCTCTGCCTTAATAATGTCCTTATTAAAATCTTAGTTCCTTCATAAAATTCCTTAATTTTTTGACTTTTGTGAATTCCTGTATTTGGACCAATGATCAGAAAACTGTTCACTGCCAGATCACTGATCTGAATGGTCTTCAGTGCCATACCCTAATTTTCTAATAAATTAGTGTGGCATCATTTCATAATCCTAGCCAAATATGCCAGGATTAATTTTAAAGTGATTTAAAAATTTTAAGTGTTTTTTCTTTTTTTGTTGTTTCTTGTTTGTTTGTTTTTAGTCAGCCTTGAGCATCCTTATCCCTTCCTTTTGCCTTTGTTTATTTTTAATCATCTCTTGTCATACAATCTGAGTATGATTCCTGTGCATTCTCCTTTCTCTAACGTCTCTGCCGTGAGATACAATGATTTATTTTCATCTGTAGCTAATTTGCATTTTCACCTGAAAAGGTGCACTTTCTCAATAAGTCATGCTTCCCACTGAACCCAGTTATTACCAGGGTGAAAAGCAAAGTGGGCCTGAACATCCCACATGGAATAGGCATTATATGACTGCTACCATCAACACAGCTGGAACATCTCTGTATGAATTCATGCTGTATGTGCATCACATTAGCTGCATACTCTTAAATGTGGCTAGAGGATATACAATTGGGAGTAAGGTTTACAGATAATATAAAAAATAAATAGGTGAGTAGATTTGAGAGATGTGTTTACCTAGTGACTACATTACTCCTGTTCTGCTTTCCTAGTAGGAAAAAGGCAACAGCAGTTACTCATTTAAAACTTTCTAAACCTCATAGTTTGAAATAAATCTCATAAGTGATTTAGAAAGATTTGGGAAAAGATATAAATTTTGGTTCAGTGTGTATAAATCCCCTAGTAAATTAATAATAATTTTAAAAATAGCATCACTACATTAACCATATTTGTATGTGCCCATCACTATCTTAAATTCTTTACATGGATTGTATTATGTATGCTTAAAAAACACTATATATTAAGTTATATTATCATACCTATTTGATAGATGAATAAACTGAGACAACAGTAAGTTAAATTGCACAATTTTGACAGACAAAAAACAGGATATATATATATGTGTGTGTGTGTGTGTGTGTGTGTATTCATTTTCCTCCTGTTCTTGAAAAAATATCTGTAAAACAAATGTCTACAATAAATATTTGTAGATTTGTATAAATCCTTTTCACTAGTGATACCACCTCAAGGTAGTTGGGGGTATTCTTGGAAACAGTGGCTATATATACTTTTTCCAAAGTAACTGGGAAAGAAGCAAAAATACCAGGGAGAAGACAGTAGGCATGGTAATTGGGGAGAATGCTAATGCTCTCCCCATCCCATATCAGTAAGTGGCATCTAACCAGATACTTATTTGTTAGAATATTCCCAGTACTGGCAAGAGAACAGCAATTTCAACTGAAGAAAGAACCTATAGGCATGTACTTGCTAGACAAGGAAGACATAAATGATATAAGAAAAAACTTGAGGGAAGAAATTCACAAAATATCCAAATCTTTATTTTTCTAATAGTTCCCATGAAAAAATCTAGCTGGCATTGAACATTTACAAGGAATTTTATAGCTAATTTATTTCAATATAATTCTGCAAACAGTACTGATTTCCTATTTTAACAAGGCACTTATTGTTCTCAGAACATTTACATTAGAAATACCGATAAGTACCTAATGGATTTGGAGCTGAGTTTTATAGTTGTTCTCTTTTTTCTCCTTTGTTCTAGTTATAAATCAGCAATTAATTAAAAACAAACTCAAATAAACAAAGCAGTGGAAATACAAAATAGTCATGTCAATTTAAGGGGAAAATGGTCTTCACAGAATCGAAATATAAATGGAAGATTTTCAGCAGCAATAATTATAGAGATTTTATTAATATATTTTATCATCTAGATTTCTTGTAAATTCTGAAGTAATAAATTCCCAAAAAAGTAGGAAAAGCAGTTATAGTCCTAAAGAAAAGTTAAAGTCTATGTATACTTTCAAGAAAAGTAGGGCACAAGAAAATATTTAGAGGTTAATTTCAAAGATATATGTTGAAGAAATGTATAACGTCACCCAACTTTATTTACAAATACTTAATGAATTGAAAGCAGGGAAACATGATCATGGAGTAGTGTAAATCAAAGTGAGTCTCTTACTGTGTGTTGAGGTAATTATGGAAGACAGCTAGAATTAGATATGGAGGTTTTCTGATAAGGGAAATAGCAAAGAAGTGAGAAATTAGCACAGTACTGAGGGTGGCTTGACTCAAATAGAGGACTTGATTTGAGAGAGTTAAAAATTAAAGTGGCATTATGAAGTGCCTTAAGTATTACATGGAAAATCAATTCTTTTCCCCTGGGGAATAATAGAGCCCCAAAGTAAATGTCCTATAAAAGGAATTGATATGTGAAAAGCTTTTGGGGATATCAATCCATTAGAAAAGTGCAAGATCAGCAATAAGTTACAAGAAACAAAATTATTGGAAAGCAAGAAGACAAGGTAAAAAGCGATGAATTTTCAGTGTGACATGAGAATGGCTGAGAAAATGAAGAGCAATGGTAGACTCTTAAGCAGGATGAGAAAAAGAAACAAAATTATCCCCAAGATATAAAATTTTGAGAACAAAGAAGATTATAGTACTAATGATAAAACTAAAGCTATTGGCTAAGAAAAGCATTCCATCATGAGGATAAATAAATTTTCTTTTAGATATTTTAGTTTGTTAGTGATGACAAATAAATGTAGCTGTTATCTATAGACCGGTGAATCTAAAGGTCATAGAGATCATATTGACAGAGAGGAGACTGAAGGGAAGTGATAAGCTTCTGAAATTGGTAAGTATAGAAAAAGCGGAAATTCAAGTCTGAGTAGTGAAGGACAGAGAATGAATTGGAGGAGGATCAACCCTAAAGTACACTCCAGTTTGAAACATGATTCAACAATGAAGGTGTGACTAGCATTAACTAAACAGTTAAGGATGAAGAGAATTGAATCAATATCAGTGAATTTACAGAGAAGAAAGAGTTTTTGAAGGCTCATACACTATAAAGTGATTTGTTATCCTCAGTTATAATACTCATCACTGAATTATTGATACTGTGGGTATCATATACCACTATGTATAATATAGGGATAAACTATATAATATCAGTTCTTCTCATCAAAATCTCCTAAGTTCATCACACATTTTGTGTGTTGATATTGGTACGTGTATAGATAAAAGAAGGTAGAAAGGGAAAACACTTTACCACAAATATAGGCTAAAAATGCAATCTCTGAAAGCAAATAACCCTGACCCTTCCTTTTTTAACTATGTTCTTATGGCAAGTGACTTATCTTTCCTTCATTTCCATTATCAATATTATTCAGAAAGTAAGAATAGCATAGTATAGCAAAGTAAGAATGCTCATAGTATTATTATAAGCATTAAATGAGCTAGCTCATGTAAAGTGAACAGTGGGCTTTGTGGTACATATTAATTTTATGGTAACACATCTCTTCCTATGTGCATGTGAATGTGTTCAAATTATATATAATGATTCTATATAATGAATATCATGTGATATACATGTATATGTGTGCATAACATGATTATAATGAATGTTCATGTGTTTGTGTATGTGTGAAGTTGATGTGTATGTAAAAAAAGTAAATTTCTGTAAAAGTATTTTTCTTCTCCCCCAAATGGAATAGACTTTTTCAAATAGACTTATATTCAACTCCAAACCTTGAAATTGTATGTTTCTCATGTACATGTTTCTGGTGAGGTATAGAGAAAGGGGAATAAGTTTCTTTGACCAGCCACTGATGTTAGTGAGCTAGGCATGGCTTCTTATGCACAACTGTTTCTTGAAGTCAGAGAATTCCCACTCTTTATTGAGAATTCCCACTAAATTGTGCAAACACCCGAAGTAAATAGTAGTTTAATGCACAAAGTCATAAAGTTTCACAGTAGTAATCTCTCTGCATGGTCCTAGAATGTCAGGTCACACATTGCTTTTACATACTGCACTAAGAACTCTTTCTTGGATGGATGAGGATTATAGTTCTACATAAATTCTAAAAATATTTCAGTAAATCATTTTAAATGCCTACAGTGATGTTCTTCCCAACTGTTAACAATATTAATTTTTAAACATAAATCCGTGATAAAGTATAATCAAAACTAATAATCTATATCTTTAGACTTAAAGGTCATTTTAGAAAAAAATGATTGTAATCTATTTCTATCCTTCAGTGTTACCTGATTTCTTGGATGTAGCAAATCAGGTATTTGCTGTTTTGCTTTTGTGTGCCTTTCATAAAGTAGTCTGTAAATGTGTCTGCAAGTCATTCATGAGAAGTAAGCTATAAGAGAAATATTAACTGTCCACAAAACTTTAAAATATTTGAAAACAAGTCATATCTTTCATCCCTTTCCTTTCCAAATCTGTGGAAAAAATCTGCTTGACAGAAATAATTAGTAAATGTTTCCTGAATGAAAAAATAAATATCTCCGTATTTCAGAATATGAAGCCAATCACAAAGAACACAAGTCATGGAAGTTCACACATAAAATTAGATTAAAACAAACGATGCGGTAGATATTTCCAAATTCTTGGCAAGACTATAGGGCATGTTCTTGTTGAATGAAAAAAAATTGCACAGCATGAGAGTTGTGAGTAAAGTTTTATTTGGGGAAAAGTGAAGACTCTAGCCCAGGAGATAACATCCCAGATAGCTCTGAGGAACTGCTCAGCAGAGTTGGGTAGAGAGGTCATTGTTATGTATGATTTTAGAGAAGAGGGATACATGCAATCAACCACATATTTTGGGAGAGAGTTACTGCTAGTCAGGAAGAGTAGATGTTTCCGTTATTGATTTTAGTGCTATTCTAGATATGAGAGGATACAAGAATTTGATTTCATAAAATTTCCTCCAGAAAATATCTAACTATTTGAGGACCTGTTCAGCCAGTTTTTCCCAGAGCACAGAGTGCCTCATTCATCTCCACTTTGAACTTTTCTGAAGTGTGTTAAAGGTCAGTTATTGCAGTAGCTAATGACATAACCCTTGTACAGGCAGATGACAAGTGCCAGTTTTTAATTGGCATTCTCAAGGCCAATTATTTGGTAATTGTTCAATAGGCAAATTTTTGTTTGATTTGTTTTGTTTTTAGTCTACTTTCGTTGATGTTCAGTCTAGTTTTCCCCAAAGCTTAACCTCCTTCCAAATACCAACCCCTTGCAAGATCAGAAAGGACACACACCTCAGATTTTTTCCTCTTTCTCTTAGCAAATTCTATTACTTTGAGCTCATAAGTCAACTAGTTTTAATTTAATGAATTATTGTATTAATTGTGGTCAAATGCTGTCATGTTCTAATTATATTCATACAGTCTAAAAATCAATATGACTTTTTTTTCCTTTTTTTGTCTTTTGTCGTTTTAGGGCTGCACCCACAGCATGTGGAGGTTCCTCGGGTAGGGGTCCAATCGGAGCTGTAGCCGCTGGCCTACACCACAGCCACAGCAGTGTCAGATCTGAGCCGCATCTGCAATCTACACCACAGCTCCCGGCAACGCAGGATCCTTAACCCACTGAGTGAGGCCAGGGATCGAACACGCAACCTCATGGTTCCTAACTGGATTCGTTTACACTGAGCCAAGACTGGAACTCCGAGATGTGACTATTTTAAGAGTACATGTAGAATTTCCATGTTGGCAGGTAAATGTTACATCACGTAGTGAACTGAGTACTCCTTATGGGCAGACACTTTGTATTCCTCACAGCAATTACTCCTGAGCCTGGCACTGCAGGTGATTCTTGGTGGGGATTTTATACATATTTTTAAATAATTAAATAAACTTAAATCATTCTAGTAGAAAGTAAACAGTAAACAATATCTATATTATTTATTTATATATTGGAACTCATTATTTCAATCCAGTACACCATTATGTGTGCTGGTTTTAATGAGGATGCTAACAAAGAAAAAGGAATCCCTTTACAGTTTGCGTCCTGTGTCCAGAAATAGTTTACGTTAATACTAAGAGGTGACTCACTGGTAATTTGATGTAAATTCAAATAAAGGACTTAAAACAGAAAACTCCTCTGTTATATTGCCCTTAGCTAATATTGTTATTCAGTCCTAAATATGCATTATTACTGTCAGAAGCTTTAATGATCAATGGAAACTATGGGTTTTTCTTCAGAATTATTTTTTGTCATATTTTAAAATTAAGTAAGGTAAGTTTCCTATCTGTATTTTAACTCCAGTTAGCATACCCAGTGGAGATAGATAGGTAGATAGATGACTGATTGATTGATAGATAGGTAGATAAATAGATTCCTCAGTACAAATGTATAGAAACAGCTATAATGATGAATTTCATTTCATATCTGTGTGTATTTCTGATTCTGGAGAAGAGAATATGTGATTTAAAACAAGTAATTTGTTACAGATAATTAAGAGGGAATAACCATTGCAATTCTATACCTGCTGTTACTGGTGGAGAATGACAAATCGTGGGTTAGGCCCAGGTGCTGTAAATAGCCATGTTTCAAATAGCCAGGATCAAAATGCCTTTGGAACTGGAATAGATAGCAGGAATCATTGAAAATATGACTCCCTAAAAACAGTTACACATAGGTGTGTGTGTGTGTGTGTGTGTGTGTGTGTGTGTGTAAAAATATACTGTAATAATGTCAGATAACTATTTCTGATTTCCACAGACTAGATGCCTTTGTTTAAAAAAGACTCAAAAAATCTATAAAAGATTATAATCTTTATGCTAAATTATAATGCATAATTATATTAATATAGTTAGTATTCAAGAAGCATGTCAGAAACAAGTATTGCTATGATATAAATCAATCAAAATAAAGCTTCAAAACAAATATAAGTAATTCCTAGTGCTAATTCTTTTGATAAAGGTGACTTTCAGCAACAAATATTCTATATTCTGTAGAATGTGGACACTTTACCTGCTGAATCAAGCAGTGTAGAGATACGCAGGAAATAGTATTGATTTTAAGCATTATTTGAACCAACAAACAGATTTAAAATGACCTTCCACTGTGATAACAATATCTGTAATTTGAAAGTTTTTAGAGGAAGAAATGTTGCAAGGTCTGGAATAAGATAAATGGCAATTTATGGAGGTCTGTTGGCCAATTTCAGATCAAAATAGTTGATATTGCTGCAAAGCAGTAAATATATCAACACAATTTCTGGAAAATCACAATTTGAAGATACTTTAATTTTCAAGGAATTGTTTTACTAGTCACTTTGGAATTGCTTTATCTAGAAAGCTAATCTTATATCTTTATCATTTGCTGCTTTCAGGTATGTTCATAGCAATAGAATGTACTGGCTCCTTAAAAAAATATAACTGTAGAAACTGATCTGTTTTCAGGTTTGCTGAAATGACATTATGTAATGAACCATAAGTCTCAAGTCAGGCCTATGACTTGAGAGTAGAAATAATAATAATGAGTATTTGTACAAGTTAACTTCTATATAACCCACAGAAAATTAAACCTGGTGGTGTTCTTTGAATTCAGTTCTGTTTCTCCTGTTTTACAAATAGACTCGGTACTCATGGTTTCTGTAATTGGTCAAGACTTAAGTTTAAACTTAGAATCAAAGGGTACAGAGTTTCAGTAACCGAGCATTAACAGGTTCTGGAGATTACTGAGTAATATAATGTCTATATGTAGCAATGCAGTATTGTATACCTAAGATTTTGCTAACAGAATAGAGCTTATGTTAAGTGCTCTTACCATACAAACACAAAATCAATATAAAAATAAATTAATAAATAAAAATGACAGGAGAAAACTTGTAGAAGTAGTGGATAAATTTAGGGCTTTGTTTTTCTTGCTTTTAAGGGCTGCACCTGCGACATATGGAAGTTCCCAGGCTAGAGGTCAAATCGGAGCTGTAGCTGCCAGCCTACACCACAGTGCAAGGCAAGGCTGGGTACTTAACCCACTGAGCGAAGCCACGGATTAAACCTGCAACCTCATGAATACTAGTTAGGTTTCTTACCACTGAACCATGACAGGAACTCCTGAATTTATGACTTTGAATGCCATGATGAAATTACAGTTATATACTAATCTTCAAACTCACCAAGTTAAATACCTATATCTTTTAAAAATCTTAATTATCATTCAATAAAGTGATTTTTTTAGAGCGGTTTAAAATAATTCAAAATTTTCCGTATTGTTTGGTATTCTAAGTTGGAAGAGCTTAGTATATGTCAGCTTGTAGAGCTTTAGAGATTATACATTTATGATGTATAAAAACGCTAAATAGAAAATAAGCAAAGTAAACCTGTCTAATGGAAAAAAACATGTATAATGAGCACAAAATACTTCTAAAATTGCTCAGAGAAGGTATATTCTTCTAACCCAGTAGGGTATCCATCCAGAAAAAAACATTTGTTTTTTTAATCAGCTTCTACCTGGACTCTTAGAAATGTTTAACTTCTCATTGTTTGCCTCATTCTTTCAGGCTGTATCTGAAAACTTCTCCCTTTAAGTCTCCTTTTGGCAACTTGCATTTACCAAATTATTTTTCTGTGCCTTTACTTAGCATTTAGCACAAACAGTCTGTTCTTGTTCTTGTTAATCTTGTTTACAGGCAAAACATAATCTAATTTAAAAGAACTGAAAGAAGTATTTTAAGTATTTCCTGCTGATTGGGTACTTTGAAAATTACTTAGAATTTCCTTGGTTGAATTTTCAAGGCTCAAAACCACAATAGTTTTAGTTATTAGAATTTCCTTCCTTAGAAATGATTTTCCTAGAGGAGAACTTCCAAATGTCTTATTTTTAGAAGTCTCTGCAAATATTGGTCCATTCATTGCTTTAGCAAATGTCTATTACCCATTCATCTGCTCGAAACAAAAATATTAAGTAGAACTAAAAATCATCTGTGAAAATATCTTTATGTTTCCTATTTCATGTGTATCAAAATCTGGAGAGCAGAAGCAGGTAGACAATAGTACTTTTAAAAGAAATTTTTACAGGTAATTTTTGCATATTTTTTGGCTTGATTTGCCCCCATTTGCTTTATTATTTTCTTTATCAGTTTATATCTATGTGTAGTTTTGTCTGCACCATTGAGAGTAAAATGCAGGTGTTTTGTCTGCACCACCGTGAGTAAAATGAAGACATCATTATCCCAACCCCCATCATTGAGTACTTTAGGGTGTATTGCCTAAGAACAAAGTCATCCTTTTTCATAACCCCATTAATGAACTTTAATAATGACTTGATGCTATTATTTAATCCTTTATTTTTCATTTGTCCAGTAAATGCTGTTTATAGCTTTTCTTTTATCTTTTTTATTTTCCTGATCCAGGACCCATTCCAGGGCTACTCTTCACATTTGTTTTTCATAATTGCTCCAGTTTCTCTTATTTTGGAAAATTATTTCAGCCTTCCTTTGTCTTTCTTAACCTTAACATTTTTGTGGATGATCCCTCAATTTGAGTTTTTCTAATATTCCCTCATGATTAGGTTCATGTTATAGTTTTTTTTTATCAGTGATACCACAGAAATATTGTTTTTATTACATGCTTTGAAGTTAAATTTTTTTAGAATGTTCAAGTGGTCTGAGAAGTAACTGGAATCATATCAAAGAAGTAATGTATAAAAGATTTCTCTACAGAGAGGATGAACTACCAGAAACATAAATGAAGTGTCTTTTAATAACTTATTTATATTAATCCATATCACATGCCAGGAACTACAGTAGTTGCTAGGACCATATTGGTAAAGATGCTGAATGACAAGCAACAGGAAATAGCAAAACAGCCTTCTGGTCAAATTTAGCCATGATCATTCATTCCTGGACTGTTAATGGTTACTTTTGTGCTGTATTAACAGTGTGGAGAGGTACTAATAGAGATCTTTTTGTCAATGAAGCGTAAAATATTTTACCAAATGGTTTTTCAGAGAAAAAGTTTGTCAGTCCCTGTTCTAAAATAACGTAATTCTAGCTGGTGTATTTTTTTAGATAAACAATTACTGTAAACATTTGAGAGATGAGAAAAAAACGTTGACAGTCATGTGGCTTTTTTTTGGGGGGATGGGTAGATTTTGATGTGGTATCTTATAAATATTGTATTAACTATGTAGTACAAAATCTGAAATACTTTAAAATCTTCTGCTATTAATATTCTAGGCCTTATCTAGGAGGAATAAATTTTGCCACTTAGCCAAAAATTCCGTGTGCTTCTGAGCCTACCTGTCCTACTGTTGTTCTCTTGCCTACTGCTTAGTGTAGACCTTACTTCAAAGGACGAAGCTCACAGAGGCTTCAGCATTTCTTGTGTCAGCAAAGACTTTCTTTTTCCTTCAAGCGGTTTATTAAAGAAGGAACCAGACTGACTTTAGTGGAATATATTCCATCATTCCTGAAGACAGAATTTTGTCCCATTTAAGAACTCTTCTGCTTATGTCTCAAACAGAATCACATTTTCAAACTGGTGTCTGGACACGCGAATAAATCCCATTAGTCAGTAATAGGATTTGTCTGCACACCTCCTGTGCATTCCTTTGGTAACTGAGAAGTCCTTCACAGTGGGCTGGTTTTTTTCTTTAGGTTTACTCTGACATCTGTCCAAATAATTTCACTCTATGATGCATTTGTTTCATTTAAACCCACCAAAAGGGTAAAAGACTAGCAGTTGATAAAATTCTTGAATAGCATAAGTATTCTCTCTTATTTGACTCAAGGAGATGCGAGATGCCCTAACTTTAACCTTTGTCTGGGAAAGAACCACAGTTGAACCATTTGCAAGGTAACTTGAAGATGAAACCAACAGCCATGTTCTTAGACAATGTCATTAGTCACTACCATTTTAAGTCCCTGTCATTCAGATTGCCTCAAAAATGTGGTTCAAGACTGTTAAAGAATAGTGGTTTATAAAAGTGGAAACACTGATAGTAGAAATATGCTTTGGGAAGTAATGAGAACATGCTGTAGTTAGGCTAGAATGATAATTTACACCAATGATAGTGTTATGGAACCAAACTTAGGTCCGTTTTCCTCTGTACAGTAAAAACCAATCTGACACTGGAAAGTGCAGCATTTATTGCAGATGCCAAGCAAGGAATGTGGAGCAGCTAATGCTCAATAAGTAAAACCCTTCAATCTGCTGCCTACGAGAGACTCACCTTAGAGCAAAGGACACAGATAGATTGAAAGTAAGGGGATGGGGAAAGAATTTTCATGCCAGTGGACAAGAAAGGAAAGCAGGAGTGGCAATACTCATATCAGACAAAACAGACTTTATGGTGAAAGCCATAAAGAAAGACAAAGAAGGACATTATTTAGTGGTTAAAGGATCCATTCAAGAAAAGGATATTACAATTGTCAATATATATGCCCCCCACATAGGAGCACCCAGATACCTACAACAAGTACTATCAGAAATAAAAGGAGAAATAGATGGCAATACCATAATATTAGGCGACTTCAACACCCCACTCTCATCAATGGACAGATCCTCTAGGCAGAAAATCAGTAAGGCAAC
>PVHT020000079.1:6459981-6524070 GCA_004024745.2 Catagonus wagneri
AGGGGGTGTGGAGAAAAGGGAACCCTCCTGCACTGTTGGTGGGAATGTAAGCTGGTGCAGCCACTGTGGAAGACAGTGTGGAGGTACCTTAGAAAACTCTACATAGAATTACCATATGACCCAGCAATCCCACTCTTGGGCATATATCCAGACAAAAATTTCCTGGAGAAAGACACTTGCACACGCATGTTCACTGCAGTACTATTCACAATAGCCAAGACATGGAAACAACCCAAATGGCCATCGACAGATGACTGGATTAGGAAGATGTTATATATATACACGATGGAATACTATTCAGCCATAAAAAAGGATAAAATAATGTCATTCGCAGCAACATGGATGGAATTAGAAACCCTCATACTGAGTGAAGCAAGTCAGAAGGAGAAAGACAGATATCATACGAAATCTCTTATAACTGGAGTCTAAAACACTGCACAAATGAACATCTCAACAGAAAAGAAAATCATGAACTTGGGAAACAGACTTGTGGTTGCCAAGGGGGCAGGGGGAGGGGTGAGGAGGGGTGGGAGGGAATGGGGATAACTAGTGCTTTAATGATGGAATAGCAAGGAGATCCGACTGTATTGCACGGGGAACTATATCTAATTACATGTGACAAATCCATATATGTACATGTAACCGGGTCACCACGCGGTGCAGTTGGAAAATCTGACAGAAATCTGTAAACCAGCTATAATGCAAAAAAAAAATAAATAAACTATAAAAAAAAAAGCCCAAACTTCCCCAAGTTTTTCAGGGAAGGGTTTTAAAGACAGGGAGAAGGGGTGAGTGGTATAGACATTCTTCTAAAGGGTTGTTGGTGAGGTAATTGGGAGTCAACATCATCAACCTTCAGCTTCTAACCAGTCTGGGGTCTACATGCTTATGGGCAACATACAGTCAAGTTCTTCTGCCTGTTAGGGGGTTTCAGTATCAACAAAACAATTCAGTGTATATGGCTCAGGCCATATCCTTTGAATTGTAGAAGGAACTAAAGGTCCTTGACTTTGTTTAATGGCAAAACTATTATTATTTTGTATTGCTTGACTGTTTTCCTTTGTTTATGCATTATTCTCACTTCTCTGATAAATTTATTTGAACTCAGGGAAGGCCTAGAAAGCTGTTGAAGGCAGGTGGAGAACATGGGTAGCAGTGTCTGCCTAAGGAAGGCCCATAAGGTCCCACTTAGTTACAAAAGTATAGCTTGGTAAAACTAGATCAGTAATATTAATATTAAGTGAAGCTGGGTTAAAAATTTAAAGTGTCTTTCTGCGGTAGCCTCTCTGCCTGTACCTTCATTGCTATTTGCTGGTGAGAGGTACCCTCCAGGTCTTCCCCTGAATCATTCTATTTTCTGTTTTCAGTCTAACCCTGTAATCGTAACAGTAGTAACAGTTGATAGAAATTGATATTCTTTACCATGTTTCTTATTTACTTTATCTGTAATCTGTATAGTCGTTTTGCTGGATAGATGTTATATCTCACTGTTGTGGATAGAAGAATGGACCATGGAATGGCTATAACTCTTTAAAGGCCAGTTAGTAATTGACTGAGTTAGGATTAAAACTCAGATACAATGCCAAAAACCCATTTACTTTTACCCCAGTGCTTTATACATTCTGTTGATGATTATTTGACCTTGCTAATTAAATGAAGACTAAATTTTCAAAATATTAACTGCAATTTGAACACTCTTTGTTCTTATTGAGCTTTATTTTATTCCAGAATTACAGTTTTCTTAATTGCAAAATGATACAGGAAACCAAAAAGACCCATGAAGTGACAGTGAACCTGCATTATTTATATGCTATTTGAAATCATTAATTTAAAGCTTGACATTGCCTGATACATGCCAATCTGACACAAACAGAAACGCTTCTGGATATTGAACTTTTTCTTTTCAAATGATGTTAAAGATTTCTCGTCAAACTGGGTTGAACCTAAAATATACATTGAAATGCAATACTCTAATTTTTAGGTTTCTCATTTTTTTAATAGAAACTTTGTATGTCTGCAAGTTAACTGAAATCTTAGTAAATTTATTTTATTAGTTAATATTACTTAAAATTTTTAAATTGTCTTTAAAGACAAAAGCAAATAGCCATAATTCCTTGAAAACCCATGCAAAATTAAAAAGTAATACTTGCAAAGAAATTTACAAAGTTGAATGAACTTTAATTGCCACTATGTTAAAAGAACACTAATTTCAAACAGAGAAAATAGGTATTATGAGACACCTCTTCCCAAGAGTTATGAAGAGATGTCAGAACCATCCCTGAAAGCTTCAGACACCATTATAATCCTTCTACTTTTTCCTTTATAATATGAAGAACAACAAGAGGAAAGAAGACAACAGAAATAGAAAACCATTCATTTTGAAGGAAGTTAAAAAAATTTTTTAGTAGGAGCCATTTTCTTTGTCTAAAACAAATTGAAGAATGTGGGGGAAGATCCAAATGGGAAGTTTCAGAAGACTGACTTGTGATGCAGAATACCTACAAAAGGGGAAACTACCTGATTGAAATGCATAGTCTCCAGTGCTAGGAATGTCGGAGTGATACATAACCAACAGGGTGAAAAAAGACTGTACAGTCCAAAGAGAAAAGAAGAGTCTCTAAGGGCATAGAAGATCATAAGAAGAAGAAGGAGATAGAACTGTTTGAGAGGCCACTGGTTCAAGTGAGGTTATGCCCCACCAGGAAAGAGAAGTGGAGATATAGGACCAATGAGAGACATAGCCACCCTCTGTGAGAGAGATCTTATTGATTGGACAGATGTGGAGCTGAGTAGTGTCCCAAACACAAACCCATTCCTTTCCACATTTGAAAACAAAACAAAACAAAACAAAAACATGAGAATGAAATAGAATCTAGCCAGAACCATGTAAGTATCTGGCTTGCAAGGATCTTATCCCAGCACCAGTATGGTAATTTGCCAAATGGGACATATGTCTCTCCATCTGACATCCATATCCTCATCCTATAGGACAGTGCTAAGGGTGGAAAAGAGGAGTAGAAAAATCTAATCGCTCTTTTCTCTACATTCTATCTCTCCCAAGCCACATATTTTACCAACAATAAAGGAGAAAAATGTTTTGAATCAGGTTTAAAATTTCAAAGTTAAATTGGACTGATCAAGATCTTATTTAATCCACTCAGGATGATTTTACCTGAATGTGAAGGAAGACTGTATACAGCCCAATTGTAGGACATTAATTAGAATAAATCTAAAATTGTCATGTTTTACTCCATGGAAACAGAAACTACACTTTAAGAATAAAGAGGAAATCAGACTTCCTCAATGTGCAAACAAACAAATAAGATTTGCCACCAGCATACTGCCCACAAAAGGATGGGAAGGAAGTTCTCTAAACAGAAAATATCTGATAAAAGGAGAAATCTTGGAGCTTCAGGAAAATAGAAAGAACAAGGAATTTTAAGTGTATTTTGATGCATGTATTTTGATGCTTAATATGCCTATCATTTTTCAATATATACAAATATTGAATCATTACACCTGGAACTAATAGAGTGTATGTTAATTTTGCCTCAGTTAAAAAAAAAACAGGGATAGAGGAAAAATATAGATAAATATAGTAGACTTTCCTCCTACTCTTGAATTTTCTATATTATCTTTGCCAAATGAAGCAGTCTCTCTAACATTGTGTAATGCAGTTCTCAACGTATGCTGAGCAAATATTTAAACTTAGTATGTTATACATTGAGAAGGGGAGATAAAGAAAGGCCATAATGAGGGCCATAGAGAGAAGAGAGGTAAGGCTTCTTCAACTTATTTGAACTGGTAAAATGTTGACATCAGTAGACTGCTATAAGATGTGTCTGTTATAGATATACTTACATTTTTAATAATTATATTAAAAACAAATTGTTTGAATGCATCAATGAAAGACAGAGATTGTTGACAGAGTATATAAAAGAAAAAGACACAACTCTATGTTGTCTAGAAGAAATTCACTTCAAATACAATCATATAGGTAAGCTGAAAGCAAAAGGATATACTATGCTGATTTTAATCAAAGGAAAGCAAATTACCAGAGATAGGAACATCACATAATGATGAAAGTATGAGTCCACCAAGAAGACATGGCAATCCGAAGTGCTTATGAACTAAAACAGAGGTACAAGATATGTACAGCAAAAAATAATAAAACCAAAAGAAGACTTAGTTAAATCCAAAATTGCAGTTAAAGATTTCAACATCCTTCTCTCACCAACTGATAGAAAAATTGGGCAAGAAATTGGATATAGAATTTAACATCATCATCGGCCAATAGAATCTAATTGCCATTCAGAAAGCATTGCCTTGTATAAAAATAATAAACAGGAATGTTAATTAAATAGAGTTGGGAGACCAGAAGGAGAACTCTTATGCCTGCAACAATAAGAGTCCAACTCAGCCATAAAAAGAACGAAATAATGCCATTTGCAGCAACATGAATGGAACTAGAGACTCCCATGCTAAGTGAAATAAGACATAAAGAGAAAGACAAATACCATATCATATCACTTATATCTGGAATCTAATATAGGGCACAAATGAATCTTTCCACGGAAAAGAAACTCATGGACTTGGAGAAGAGACTTGTGGTTGGCAAGGGGTCGGGGGAGGGTGTGGGAGGGAATGGGAGTCTGGGGTTAATAGATGCAAACTATTGCATTTAGAGTGGACAAGCAATGAGATACTGCTGTATAGCACAGGAAACTATATCTAGTCACTTATGACAGAACATGATGGAGGATAATGTGAGAAAAAGAATATGTGTGTGTGTGTGTGTGTGTGTGTGTGTGTGTGTGTGAGAGAGAGAGAGAGAGAGAGAGAGAGAGAGAGAGAGAGGGAGAAAGAGAAACTGGGTCACTTTGCCATACAGTAAAAATTAACAGAACACTGTAAACCAACTATAATGGAAAAAATAAAAATCATAAAAAAAGGAAAACAGTAGGACATAACTGAACAGAAAAAAAAAAAAACGTAGTCGTCCAACACAAAGAAAAAAGTTATCCTCTTCTTTCCTGGCAACAACTCAGTCAATGAAAAGCTATGAACTCTCTTTGCTATAACCCTCTCAATATCCTTTACTCTTCTATTAAATAATTCTTCTTTCCTTGCTGAGTGGGGACTTGCGCATGGTTTGCCATTGTTAGAGACACCAAATTTCAATTCTGTTCTGATCCTGAATAAATCCTATTTTTGTTGGAGAAATAACTCTCAGTATATTCATTTTGGGTCAGAGTTTTGGTAGCCGATATGGAGTTCCAGAGAAAATCTTTGACGATTACTATGGCTAGAGGGTAAAGAAGTAGGATACCCACACTGAGCCCATTATAACTCACTGCTTTTATTGCAGACCCCAGAGTTTAAAGGTACATCTTACTCCTGGATCTAATAGTCTTCCCTCATTGCATATTGAAGCTTTCCATGCTTTATCCTGAATCTATTTTAAGGTTTCATCCTTTATGAATAAGGCCTTTTTCTGGATATGAGTACCTAGTTTTTGACATTTTGGTCTGATTTTGAAATCAGGCTGTTTCAATGGAACTGGCTAGCCTTCAATCAATTCCTTTGGGAATGAAGGTTATGTCATTGGAATTGTGCCAATTAAGCCTTCAGCCCATTCCTTTGGAATGGGGTTATTCTATGGGAACTGGGCTAAGAAGTCTTCAGCCTGATTCTTCCAGGACCAAGTAGTCTCCTTGGAACAGTCTGTGTAAAGCCTGCAGGTTGTTTGAACTATTTGAACTGTACAGTTGCAAGTGGTTTGTGTTGTAAGATGCTTTAAAATTGTTCATTTACTCTAGAGAAATACTTCTGACAAATGTGATCTCATTTTACTTAAATATTTTGAGGGCACCTCTTCTATAGGGACTCCAGCCAGTTTTATCTTTAGAAAACCACAGTCCTTCCATGTGTGCATTTCTAAATAACTGTACTGACCTGACCTAAGGCAATTTAGAATATCAATGGCTATTTGGGGGTATTTTTGAAATTCCCAAACTTAGTTTTCTTAAAACCAAATTAGACTACAGTAGCTCTAGCATTTTCAAAACTGAATAGAATGACTATCTTGATTTGTATTTTGAAGACAACTAAGGCAAACAATTAAAGAAATATAAAATGGCTTTTTAAACCTCAGACTCCTTTTCCTTGTCTTTGTCTCAGGCTCTGCATCCAGTGCTGTCTTGTCTCTCTCCCTTGGCTCCTAGTATCAGGTTCCATCTTTGGTGCCTTCTATCTCCTTCCCTTCTATGCCACCTACAAATGCTCTATACCTTCAGAGTCCCCCTACTAATTATTTCACAGAACGTCCCCTTTTCTCTGAAACTCTGTTCACTTCTATTACCTTATTAGAACCTGTCCCACTAAAATTGTCTTCTGAGAATACAGAATCTGAAGAAATAATTTCTTATATTCTCTAAAGCTTACTTTGAGATATAGTCAAAATTTTTTTCTGAAGTAACCAGAGTCATGATTTGCTGAAAATTTTAATACAGTCATTCAAACTTGTCAGTCTGGTTTCTCTGACTTACATCTGTTAGATAATATGCTTGTTGGTAAAAGTCAGGCTCATCATTAGGTGAAAATTACTAATTGGGAAAATCCTGAAAGGTCTCTAAGATTAAAACCAGGAGACCAGCCCGCTAACATACATAATCAGACAATCGCTAGGCAACCTCATTGGACAATCCCTAAAACCTTTCCTCTTGATTGGAACAAAATTTAGACTTTCACACAAAAATCTGAAGAAAATGTTCAGGATATTACACTCAACTTCAGATTAGTTTTGAAGAAAATTCTGGTCTTATTTCAAGTGTTGATTCCACCTGGGTAGCTTTTAACTCTGTGTTTATTAAGGGGATAAACCAGGACCTTTCACTTCTTGTAAAAAAGACCAGGATGAAAGGGGAAACTATGTCCACTCCAGATTTAATTAATTTGACAAAACAGCTCTTTCACCCTCTAGATAAGTCATTTCAAAGGAAGACTGCCAAAATTATTATGTTCAACTCCAGGAAATGAAGACTTCTGAACAAAATCAAAACCCTCGTAGTTTCTTCTATTATCAAAGAAAGCCAACATTTTGGAAAAGAGATTGTTACAAATTCGAGTGCTTTAGGCACTTTCAGCCCTCTAACTAGCCTTTACAGTGTTTTCCCAATTCATTCATTTTTTTAAATTTTTTATTATAGTTGATTTATCGTGTTCTGTCAATTTCTGATGTACAACAAGGTAATCCAGTTATACATATATATACATTATTTTTATCACATTATCCTCTGTCATGTTCCATCACAAGTGATCAGATATAGTTCTATGGGCTATACAGCCCAATCTCATTGCTAATAATTGTATCTACTAACCCCAAACTCCCACTTCCTCTCACTCCTCTCCCTTCCTCTTGGCAACCACAAGTCTGTTCGCCATGTCCATGAGTTTGTTTCTCTTCTATAGATAGGTTCATTTGTGCCATATATTAGATTCCAGATATAAGTAATATCATATGGTATTTGTCTTTCTCCTTCTGACTTACTTCACTTAGTATGAGAGCCTTTAGTTCCATCCATATTGCTGCAAATGGCATTGTTTGTTCTTCTTAGAGCTGAATGCTATTCCATTGTACATATGTACTACATCTTCTTAATCCATTCATCTGTCCATGGACACTTAGGTTGTTTCCATGTCTTGGCTATTGTGAATACTGTTGCAGTGAACATACCGGTGCATGTATCTTTTTCAATGAATGCTTTGTCTGGGTATACGCCTAGGAGGGGGATTGCTGGGTCATATGGTAGTTCTATATTTAGTTTTCTGAGGTACCTCCATACTGTTTTCCTTTGTTTTCGTACCAGTTTACATTCCTACCAACAGTGTAGGAGGGTTCACTTTTCTTCACACACTCTCTGTCATTTGCTATTTGTAGATTTACTAATGATAGCCATTCTGACTGGTGTGACATGATACCTCATTGTAGTTTTGATTTGCTTTTCTCTGATAATTAGTGGTGCTGAGCATTTTTTTCATATGCCTATTGGCCCCCCATATGTCTTCTTTGGAGAAATATCTATTTAGGTCTTCTGCACATTTTTCAACTGGGTAGTTTGGGTTTTCTTTTTTCTTTCTTTCTTTCTTTCTTTTTTTTTTTTTGTTGGTGTTGTTGAGTTGTATGAGTTGTTTGTATATTTTGAAGATTAATCCCTTCTCAGTTGCCACATTTGCAACTATTTTCTCCCACTCTGTAGGTTTTTTTTTTTTTTTTTTTTTTGTTTTCCTTTGCTGTGCAAAAGCTTGTAAGTTTAATAAGGTCTCATTTTTTTTTTTTTTTTTTTTTTTTTTTTTTTTTTTTTTTTTTTTTTTTGTCTTTTGTCACTTTAGGGCCACACCTGCAGAATGTGGTTCCCAGGCCTGGGGTCTAATCGGAGCTACAGCTGCTGGCCTGTGCCACAGCCACAGCAATGTGGGATCTGAGCTGTGTCTGCGACCTATACCACAGCTCACAGTGTTTTTATTTCTACTGCCTTGGGAGACTGACCTAAGAAAACATTTGTATGACTGGTGCCAGAGAATGTTTTGCCTATGTTCCCTTCTGGGAGTTCTATGGTGTCTTATCTGATGTTTAAGTCTTTAAGCCATTTTGTTTTTTTTTTGTGTATGGTATGAGGCTTTGTTCTAGTTTCATTGATTTACATGCAGCTGTCCAGTTTTCCCAGCACCACTTTCTGAAGAGACTCTCTCTTTTTCCCATTTTCTGTTCTCGCTTCCTTTGTCAAAGATTAATTGACCTTAGGTGTCTGGGTTTATTTCTGGGTTCTCTATTCTGTTCCACTGGTCTGTATGTCTGTTTTTGTACCAGTACCACACGGTCTTGATTACCGTAGCTTTCTAATATTGTCTGAAGTCTGGGATATATATGCCTCCTGCTTGGTTTTGTTTCTCAGGATTGCTTTGGCAATTCTGGGTCTTTTGTCATTCCATATTATTTTTTGGACTGTTTGTTCTAGTTCTGTGAAAAGTGTCATGGATAATTTGATAGGGATTACACTGAATCTGTAGATGTCTTTGGGTAGTATGGCCATTTTTTTAATATTAATTTTTTCAATCCAGAAGCATGGAATATCTTTCCATTTCTTTGCATCCTCTTTAATTTCCTTGATTAATGTCTTTTTAGCATATAAGTCTTTCACCTCCTTGGCCAGGTTTATTCCTAAGTATTTAATTTTTCTGGGTGCAATTTTAAAAGGTATTTTATTTTTATATCCTTTTCTAATATTTTATTGTTAGTATACAGAAATTAAACTGATTTCTGAATGTTAATCTTGTATCCTGCTACTTTGCTGAATTCATTGATTGGTTGGAGTAATTTTTGTGTGGAGTCCTTAGGGTTTTCTATGTATAGAAAACCTAATAAATAGTATAGGTATCTATAGTATAGGTATCTATAGTATATACTATAGTATATACTATAGGTATCTATAGTATAGGTATCTATAGTATCATGTCATCTGCATAGAGTTCTTCTTAACGATGAGGTTTTCCAACAAGCTGAAGAGGCTTTTCCTAGTCATCACTCTAACCAGACTTGAAGAAACATTTCTTCAGATTGGGAATGAATCTCTTCAGGTCCTAACTGACACTGGAGCCACACTGTCAGTGCTCACCCCCACTACTGTAAAGCAGACCTCCCTCAGTGTAATAAAACACTTCAAATAGTGGCATTTCTGACTAACCTCAAGAATTTCCTGTCTCTGAACCTATTCCTTTCTGTTTATGCCCTTTGAGAGATGTCCACACTTTTCTCCTTAGTTCCTTCAATCCATCATTTATTAGGTCAGTGTGTTTTAGAGAAGTTTCATACTGAAATTTCTCTTTCCCTAAAGGAGGAAATAATTCTAGAAATTGAAAGTAGTCATCAAAGTAGACAATCATGTGAGTTAAATGACCCTTTCACACTTTTTATTTTCTCTTTCTCTGATGATATTGGACCACATTTTGGAAATACTTATCACATGTCCCTATTGAATTATAGGCAAAATCTCCAACTGATGTTAGCAAAATTCACAGTGTACCTCCCATGAAGATCCAAATAGGACCCATAAAACCTCTTCCCAACATGCATCAATACCTTATGTATATAGAAGCCCTTCAAAGCATAAAGCCGTTAATAGAAGATTACAAGGCTCAAGTTCTCCTCATCCCTTGTACTAGCCCCTGTATAACTCCCATTTTACCAATGAAAAAACCTAAGAGTCAATGGTGGACATTTGTTTAGGACCTCTGAGAAACCTTGTTATCCCTTGTCACCCTGTTGTTCCTATTCCTCATATGCTACTAACATCCATTCACACCAGAAGCCAGTTCTTTACTGCACTTGGTTTATGCAGTACATTCTTTAGTATTCCAGTTCATGAAGCTACCCACTCCTATTTGGCTTTCACTTGGGAAGAAAAAGAATCTACCTGGGAGTTCCCATCATGGCTCAGTGGTTAACAAACCCGACTAGTATCCTTGAAGACCCTCTTCGATTCTTGGCCTTGCTCAGTGGGTTAGGATCAGGCATTGCTGTGAGCTGTGGTATAGGTCGCAGATGTGGCTTGGATCCCACACTTACTGTGGCCATGGCGTAGGCCAGCAGCTACAGCTCCTATTCGACCCCTAGCCTGGGAACCTCCATATGCTGCGGGTGTGGCCCTAAAAAGACAAAAACAAACAAAAGAATTGACCTGGATGGTAATGACTTAGGGTTTTACTGAGAGTCTTTCTTATTTCTTACAAATTCTTAAGGCTAATCTGGATGATATTCAGTTCCCTAGAGGTTCTGCTTTATTATAATATGTGATGATTTGCTTCTTTGCTCTTCTTTTTTAAGCCTCCTCATGTGAAGATAGCATCCTTTTGCTAAAACTTTTAGCCTTAAATGTACATAAGATAGCCAAGAAAAAGAACTGTAGTTTCCCCAAACCCAGGTTCAATATTTGGGGCACCTGATATCAGAACAAGGATCATACGAAGTATCAGACAGGCTTCATGGTGTCCCAAGTTTCCCAGAACCCAAAAATAAGCACCAACTGCAAGGTTTCTTAGGTTAGTTAGTTATTGCTGAAGTTGGATTCCAAATTTGTCTCTTTTGGCCAATCCTCTGTATCTTTTACTAAAAATAACAATCCTGACCCAGTTCCTTATTGAAAGAACTAGATGACATATCATTTAAGGCCTTAAAAGAGACTTTGATGAAGCATTCTGCCCTTGGGCATCCCAATGATCATATTACGTTTTCTTCTTTTTTGGGCATAAAAAGGAAGGGAATGTCTTTGGGATAGTCACCCCAAAACACATGTCCACTATTGATGTGTAGGGTTTATAACCAGCAACTGGACCGTGTGGTACAGGAATAATCCCCCCCCCCTTGCCTTAGAACCATATTGCCACTGTTCTTTTAGTTAAGGTCACCTAGAAAATTGTTGCAGGATCCCCTTTAACCATTTTTGTATCCCATTAGCAGATACTATCCTGAGTTCTCACCACACTCAATATTCTTCACCCAGCCATCTCACAGCCTATGCATCTCTTTTGTTAACTGTTCCTCACATAACTTTTTTTTTTACATTATAATAACCTTAACTCTGTAGTCCCCCCCCCATCATGAAGTCCCTCATTACTTGCTTAATGCTGACAGACCATCTCCTAACAACTTGTGATGATATTTAGGAAATTGCTTTGGGTAACTGACCTCTCATGGTTCAGTGATAATTCTTATTTCAAAGGTGAAAACGGCAAATTGTGCTAGGTGTGCTATTGCCACTCCTTTTGATGTTGATGAGGCAGCATCTATGACTACTTCAACACAACAGATTAATTATACACTCTTACACAGGCTTATACTTTATCCAAGGCTATAATTGTCATTATTTGTAATTACAGCAGATATACTTTCAGAGTAATTCATAAGTTTGGAATGCAGGGAAGCAACATAGATTCCTTTCTTCCAGAGAAGATAAATTTTAAAATGGCTCCTATGTTCAAAATTATTGGGTGCAGTACCTTTACCTGCCTCTTTAGCTATTATTAATATCTGGAGCATTCCAAACTTGTCTTTCTGGAAGCTAAGGGAAATCATTTCCACAAGAAATGATTCCTTTAGTGGAACCAACTTATGTCATGGTCCAAAAGTGCATTTCTCCCAATGATGGCTTAGAAAAACTGGCTAGAGCAGCCCAAAAGTTGGCCTCCAAAAAGGAAAAGCAAGATTGAAACTTCGACAGTTCTTGGCTTGGTAAAAAGAGAAAGCTCTAGTTTGGACCGAATAACAACTCAGTGTTACTGGAGACTAAAATTCCCACTCCTTACCACTATATATACAATAAACCATTGGTCTACTGACAGGATAATCCATTCATGAGTCAACATTGGTGATGAACCATTAACCAAGATCTGAAAAATGCCTGCCTTACTTGTCCTACCTGTCCATAGCACAACCCAGGGGAGCCTATTTGGATTGTTTCTAGACATTTTAAACAGCCTAATGGACCATCCAAGTTCTGGCAAATGGATTTCGTACAACTTCCTCCCTCTCGTGGATATAATAAATATGTTTTAGTCATGGTTTTTATGATTTTCACAGTGGATTAAAGCCTTTTCTTATTGATAGACTACTGAGTCTTTGGCTAAAATCCTTTTGGAAAAGATTATCCCTTCCTGGGGAATTCCTCTCAAACTTTACAGAGATTTAGAAGCCCTTTCTACTCCTCATATACCTTGACAATTCTGCATTGTTTTGTCTAGTTTTATAAAATTTTCTCTGCACTTACCAACTTCAATTCTCTGGTTTCGTCAGATACACTAATGGTATTATTAAGACTCAATTAGGAAAAAATGTAGAAGCACTGTAATTACTTTGGCCAAAAGCATTACTATTGGTCCTTTTAAAACTCAGTCTACCTCTCGTAGCACATAAATGCTCATCTTTTGAGATAGTCACAGGACACTCAATGTGCTTGGTTCCTTCCACAACCCATAAAAGGAGAGGTACTCCAATATTAAAAGGGCCTAATTGCTTGTGTTAAAAATAACCATATTTCATTTATTTCTGCTCTGATATTTATGATTATTTTCCTTCGACTAATTTTGGGTTTGGTTTGTTCTTTCTGTAGTTGCCTTAGATGAAATGTTAAGTTATTTGAGATTTTTCTTGTTTCCTGAAGTAAGCTTGTATACCTGTAAACGTCCCTGTTAGGACTGTTTTTGCTGGTCTCATAGGTTTTGGATCATTGTGTTTTTGTTTTTATTTATCTCTAGGAACTTTTTGATTTCCCCTTTGATTTCTTCAGGGATCCATTGGTTGTTTAGTAGCATATTGTTTGGTCACCATATGTTTGTGTTTTTGCAGTTTTTTTCCTGTAGTTAATTTCTAATATCATAGGATTGTGGTTGGGAAAATGCTAAATATGATTTTATAAAATACTATATTATTAAAACATTTATATCATAATTATTATAAAACAGAGACTAAAATTTCAACAAAACTAAAAACTATTTCTTTGAAGAGATAAAATTGATAAACCTTTAGCCAGACTCATGAACAAAAAAAGGGAGAGGGCCCAAATCAATAAAATTCTAAATGAAAAATTAGAAGTTACAACCAACACCACAGAAATACAAAGGATCTTAAGAGACTACTACAGCAACTATATGCCAATAAAATGGACAACCCTGAAGAAGAGGACAAATTCTTAAAGAGGTACAATCTGCCAAACTGAACCAGAAAGAAACAGAAAATATGAACAGACTAATTACAATTACTTAAATTTAATCCATGATTAAAGAACTCCTGCCAAACAAAAGACCAAGACCAGACTTTACAGGTCAATTCTATCAAATATTTAGAGAAGACTTAACACCTTCTCAAACTATTCTAAAAAAATTGCCAAAGAAGGAACACTTCCAAACTCATTCTATGGGGTCTTTTCCAAACCCCATCACCCTAATACAAAATCCAGACAAAAACACCACAAAAAAAAAAAAAGAAAATTACAGGCCACTATCACTGATGAACATAGATGCAAAAATCCTCAATAAAATACTAGAAACCAAATCCAAAAATGCATTAAAAGGATCATATATCATGATCAAGTGGATCCAGAGATGCAAGGATTTTTCAATATCTGTACATCAATAAGTATAATATACTACATAAAGAAACTGAAGAATAAAAACTGTATGATCATCTCAACAGATGAAGGAAAAGCTTTTGATAAAATTCAACATTGATTTATGATAAAACCTCTCCATAAAATGGCTATAGAGGAAAGCTATTTCAACATAATTAGGGCCATAAATGAGAGACTCACAGCTAAGTTCATACTCAATGGTGAGAAGCTGAAAGCATTTCCTCTAAGATCAGGAACAAGACAAAGATACACACTCTCACCACTTCGACATAGTTTTGGTCATAGTTATGGTAGTCAGAGAAGGAAAAGAAGTAAAAGGAATCCAAATTGGAAAAGGATAAGGAAAACTGTTCCTGTTTGCAGATGACATGATACTGTACATAGAAAATCCTAAAGATACTACTAGAAAACTACTACAGCTCATCAATGAATTTGGTTCTGGGATACAAACTTAACACCCAGAAATTTGTTGCATTTATGTACACTAATAATGAAAGATCAGAAAGAGGAATTAAGGAAAAAATCCTATTTGGCATCACATTAAAAAGAATAGAACACCTAGAAATAAACCTACCTAAAGAGCAAAAAGGCTTGTATTCTGAAAATTATAAGATGCTGATGAAAGAAATCAAAGATGGCACAAACATATGGAAAGATACTATACTCTTGGGTTGGAAAAATCAGTATTGTCAAGATGACCATACTACTAAAGGCAATCTACGCATTCAGTGCAATCCCTTTCAAAATACCAGTGGCATTTTTCACAGAACTAGATTTTTTTTTTGAATTTGCATGGAAAAACAAAAGACCCCTAATAGCCAAAGCATATTGAGAAAGAACAGAGTTGGAAGCATCAGACTCCCTGACTTCAGACTACACTATAAAGCTAGGGTAATCAAAACAGAATGGTAATGGCAAAAAAGCAAAAGAAAATAAAAAATGGAAATACAGATCAGTGGAACAGGATAGAAAGCCCAGGAACAAAACTGGACAACTATGGTCAATTAATCTATGATAAAGATTAAAACTGCAATCTTCTATATATGTAACATTCTTGAATTATGAAATTTTAATAATTGAAAACAGATTTGTGTTTGCTGGGGAGGGTGATACATATGAATATAGATTGTGCTGGGGGTACATATGAATTTAAAGGGGTAGGAGAGGGAGATCTTGTGACTCACACACACACACAAAAAAAAAAAAACTCCCAAAATTAATGAATGAGTTCATTAAGGTTACTGTATATAAGATCCACATAGAAAAAAATATAAATTTTTAGATAACATAGGCACAAATCTTTGGGACCTAGGACTGAATGAAGAGTTTTTAAACCTGACACTAAACACATAATCCATAAAAAGAAAAATTAGTAAGTTGGACTTTATCAAAATTTTAAATTTTTCTTCTGTGAAATTCCCAATTAATAGAATAAAAAAATCATGGTACTGACTGGGAGAAATTATTGCAAATCACATATCTGACAAAGAATATATATCTAGAATATATAAATAATTAAAACTCAATTAAAAAATCCAATTAATGAGTGATATAAAAATTAAATAAAACAAAATCTTATATATAAAACTGGATAGAACTCAATGACAGTAATCATACTGGGACTCCGCTGGGTGTCTGAGTTTAAATTGTTCCTAGTATTTATTTTTTGGAGTTACTTGTATGTTATCCTAGTAGATGGCCATTTTTAGGAGAGCAGTGATTTCTACATGTTTTGTGGACTGTTGAATCCTAATAGCTTAGATCAATGCTTGCATGTATGATGTACTCAGTAAATATCTACTGAATGAGACAAGTAAGTTAGTAGAGCCATCATTTTAGTATGCACAGAGAATAATTTATATAGTAATAACTAAAAATGATACTCATAGTCTCAGGTCATGATATGACAATCATAAAAATATTATCAAAACACTTTTTGATCTTCTACTTTCCATTAGATCTTATGTTTTGTTTACCCAAATAAGTCTAAGCACACACTCTGTTGCTTTTGTAAGCTCTAAGTAAACAAACAAAAATGTCTTGTTAGACTTGACGTGTATAAATTGGCAATAAAAAGCACAAAATAATTTTAAAACAGAATATTACCTATATTAAGTATATGTATTTAAAGATTAAGAGCCATTTTCAGGAGACAGGCTAGGTTGCATTAATCTCAGAACAGGATATATTGGCAGGGCAGCACGATTGGAGTCATGGTTTAGCAACATTGCTTGGACAGTTTGGCTTATCAATTGGGGTAGACAGAAACAGCAAAAGTCTTAGAAATGTTACAGTAAAATACTTATTTTAGGTCTTCAAGATGTTTCATGGTCATCTTTTGTCTGGCATGGGCCTCATGGTCAATATGCTTAAGCCAGACCTCAGAATCTAGATACTTACTTTAGTTTCTGAATCTAAAGAATAAGCATTTCTGTCATCATGGGAGATGCTTGAGTAATGAACACAGTCATTACTTTTTCATGTGACTTTTAGTTTTAGGAATGTCAATAATTTATTCAGGTTATCAGCAGTATACAGACATTTAAGACCGAGAAGGATGTACCATGGAACCATGATGCCAAGGGATATGAAAAGTAGAATTATAAATAGGTCCTTTCCCATGTACCAATTTTCTGTAGTCCTAATCAGGAAAACATGAAAGGTTCCATCTGAATAGCTTAAGATGGGTGAGTCAGAAAGTGGCATAGTGGCAAGGTAACTAAATTTTCTTCTCCTTTCTGTTTTTCTTATTAGTAAGATATTGTTATATCAAAGGTTGCCTCTTAGAAACTAGTGCATGAAATTAAAGGAAAAGTATTCCTTTCTATTTTTGATAATTAGCAGTATAGAATCTTAAACTAAAAGAGAAGACATTTTTCTTTGACAATAAAATATAGAAAGAGGCAAAGAAATGGATGGCAGTCATTGAATCCTGACATTTGGGGGTCTTTGTGCAGGAATTTTTAGGGTAGAAGTTGCTTGCATTCTGAGGTATGCTAGATGAAAGTTTCATGGGAAGGCTGTTTCTTTCGTGATGCTATTTTCTCTGAGTATTCTGAGAGATTCCCAGGTATAATGTGTTGTAAAGACCTCCAGCTCATGGGAATAAGAATTTATTTTGAGTTGGAAAATGCAGGTTCAGGCATCCAATCTTTGTAATGTAATTGTTGTATCTGTAGTTAATATTACCTGATGAAGTCCATTCAACAAAATTCAAGAATAGTCTTATGTTGGCATTATTTTCAGTAAAACTAGATTGAAGGTTGTATAGGGATTCCTGTGATTTATCCCTGAAAGAAGCTACTTGGAACTGTTGGTTATAAAGGTGAGTATATGGTCTTAAACCTGTAAGTATTTGACCATTTGTTATAGACTGAATTTTGTCCCTCCAAAATTTGTATGTTATATCCTAATGCCCAAAATGACTGTATTTGGAGCTAGGGGCTATGGGGAGATAATTAAGGTTAAATGAGATCTCAGGATGGGGCCCTAATTCAATAGGATTAGTGTCCTTATAAGAAAAGACAACAGAGAGCTTTCTCAGTGCCTCTCTCTCCCTGCTATGTGAGGATGCAATGAGAAGGAGCCTGTTTGCAAGTGAGTGACAGGTCCCCCACCAGAAATCAAATCAGCTAGCGTCTTGGTCTTTTCTTACCTTCAGTCTCCAAAATGGTTAGAAATAAGTTTCTGTAGCTTAACTACTCATTGTGTGATGTTTTCTTATGGCAGCCTGAGCAGACTAAGGCACCATTTATACCTGTAAAAAAATCATAATCTCTTATGGGAAGTGTAATTATGGTCTTAGAAGGTGAGGTGTGATTAGTCCATATGGTGATAGCCTCTGATTTTCTTTGCCAAATACATGAAAGCCACTGAAGCTAAGAGTATGTCCTTACACCACAGTGTTCATAATTCTTTAGATAATTTTAAAGCTTTATTTAAATATATCGGTTATTCTTTCAGTTTTCATTGATAACTAAAGACAATAAGGACGCAGTATTTCTAGGTGATGGGTGTGTCTTACAAAACACTCTGATTATAGTATCTGTAAAATGAGGACTTTTGTTACTAAATAAATAATTTAGTGTACCCAAATTGGAAATGAAAAGACTATGAGATGAAAAGAAGCCATCCAGAGAATAGACAATAGTAAGAGCATTTTTATTGTCACTTGAAGAAGGTGAATGCTTAAAATTCACCTTTCAATATTTAAATAGACCTTTAGATCTTACCTTTACAGTTTTATTAAGTTTAAAGTTTAGTAGATGGAACATATGCCAGAAACACCCTCAGGAATTTTGAATGAAGTAGTCTTATGAATGCTGATTTAAGATTGTAGATAATTTAGCTATGCTTTGGGAAAAAATGAATCTGTTTTGGGTAATGAGTTATGTTAGCCAGCATTATAAGAATGAAAGAGAATGGAAACCTCTCTTGAGTAATAGCATACAATTAGTTTATAAACAAGTAGTCAATGATTACCTGGTAGGGAAAACATATTATACATGGTGAGGACATTGGCAATTATCTAGAGCCTTTTGATTTATGCCAAGAGACATACCTTTTGATTGTCCCTGAGTGACTAGTTCATAACATTTAGAAACATAAATCAGCTTGTTGATAAATATTATAGCAGTCTTTGTGCATGAATATTAATACATGCTTTTGAACTAAAGAATATGTACTCATTAAAACTTATTTATATAAAGGTATCTTACTTATACACAATACACTATAAAATTTGATGTGCCAAACATAACTTATTGATTTTATAATCTCTCTTTCCTTCTTTATTTCCTTTTTTTTGTCTTTTTAGGGCCATACCCATGGCATATGGAAATTCGCAGGATAAGGGTCAAATGGGAGCTACAGCTGCCAGCCTACACTACAGCCACAGCAATAGCAGATCTGAGCCTTGCCTGCGACCTACACCACAGTTCACAGCCACGCTGGATCCTTAACCCACTGTAAAGGCCAGGGATTGAACCTGCATTTTCATGGATACTAATTGGATTCATTTCCACTCTGCCACAACTGGAACTTCCTAATCTTTCTTTCTTAAGTGGAAAGAAACACTCATTTTGGTAACCAGTGGCCATTACAGAAAATCTGTAGATATTTGTTATTCTTAATTTGGTGCTTGAATTTGGGAAAGACAAAAGACAAAGACAAACAAACAAAAACACTTAACAGGGTATATAAGACATAAATAAACCATATTTGTTCTAAGTATAAAAATAAGAACAGGAGTTCCTTCTGTGGTACATTGGGTAAAGAACTTGGCATTGTTTCTGTGGCAGTGAGGGTTCAATCCTCAGTCCTGCATGGTAGGCTGAGGATCCAGCACTGCTACAGCTGTGGCATAGGTTGCAGCTTTGGCTCAGATTTGATCCTGACCCAGGACCATCCATATGTCATGGAAGCGGCAGAAAAAAGAGAGAGAGCAATAAGGGCCAATAGTTTTAGTAATTTAATTTGTATTCAAAATGAGGGCATTTTAGAAATTAGTTTAAGAATACGCTGGAAGCACTGAGCATTAACAGAATATTTTCATGATAAAAACAAAGCTTTTTATTTGGGCAAAGAATAACTTGGTCATTTTACAGAAAAAAATCAATTTCAATTTGATTTTTTGTATTTAATAATATTTTGCAAGAAAAAATATAGTTTTTTCCCTTATGAATAGATCTATTAAACATAGAGTTAGAATATTTAACATATTTCATTATTTTCATTCATTTTTATCATTTATATTTACTTTTAAAATCTATATGTAGCATTATATATGTATAGGATAATACATTTACAAATATATAATTATATATATATATATAGATGACAAAATTAAATATTGATATCATTGTTAAAATATTAATATTATCAATATATCAAATCAATCAATGTATATTTTCTACCAAGTTAGTTCCTGTGGACCCAAATAAACTAGAAGGTAGGAATTCAAATGTCTTAACTACCTTTCTTCAAAGAAATATTGCTTTGTTTTACATTTACTGATCAATAAGTACATGTATAACATCACCTAAAGGCATTTGTTTTGTTTTTTTTTTTGTCTTTTTTTTTTTTGTCTTTTTGCCTTTTCTAGAGCTGCACCCGCGGCATATGGAGGTTCCCAGGTTAGGGGTCTAACAGGAGCTGTAGCCGCTGGCCTTCGCCACAGCCACAGCAACGCGGGATCTGAGCCGCGTCTGCAACCTACACCACAGCTCACGGCAATGCTAGATCCTTAACCCACTGAGCAAGGCCAGGGATTGAACCCGCAACCTCATGGTTCCTAGTCGGATTCATTAACCACTGAGCCACGACGGGAACTCCACCTAAAGGCATTTGAATATACTAACACATTTTAGCTCTTCTGAAATGCATACAAATAAGGATAAATCTAAACTAAATTTTGTGACTAATATGTTAACTCTTTTTTACTTTGAATTTATCCAATTATCCCAATATTATTTACTAATAAATACAATTTAACATTAAAGTTATTAAATTTGACCAAGAATACAAAAATTATATTTATACCTAGATATTAAGCCTTTACAATTTCTGAACATTATCAGAAATAAGATTAAACACTGTAAAAACATTCATTATTAAAATTCAATTTATTTAAAAATAGTTTTTATGTATTTGGAATTTTAAACAGTTGCAAAAATGATAAGTTATTTAACTCAGAAAACCATTGTAGAAATTTAAATATGTTAGATTATTTTAAGATTAGTCTCACATAATCTAAAGTATTATATGAGGAATAATTTTATATAATATAATATGGAAGATGATATAAAGTAGACTTTAAACAAATATTACTGACATCAGTAATGTTAAAATAACATTTTCTTAACAAAATTCATGTGTTTATCTTTACTAAATTAAACTTTAAAGGCTCTTTGAGGAGTTCCTATCATGGCATAGCAGAAACGAGTCCAACTAGGAACCATGAGGTTGCGGGTTCCATCCCTGGCCTTGCTCAATGGGTTAAGGATACGGTGTTGCTGTGAACTGTGGTGTAGGTTGCAGATGCAGCTCGGATCTGGTTGTGCTGTGGCATAGGCCGGCTGCTGTATCTCTGATTCGCCCCCAAGCCTGGGAACCTCCATATGCCACAGGTGCGGCCCTAAAAAGCCAAAAATAAATAAATAAATAAAAATAAATAATATAAAGACTCTTTAAAAATTCATAGGACATCCCTAGTGGCCTAGCACTTAAGGATTTGGCATTCTCATTGCTGTGACACATGGTTTGGGTTTGATCCCTGGAACAGGCAGAACAAGAATTTCCACGTGCTGTGGACACAGCCAAAATGAACAAACAAATAAAAACAATTCTTAGTTTTTTCTTTAACCAGACTTGTATTTTTTATTTTTTTTTTACTAAGATTTTAAAGAAAGAAATGTAGTTTAATGTTGTTTTTGGCTGTACTCTCTACCAAGAGTACATATTCCTAGATTGCACAAGTGAAAGGAGAATATTTTCGTAGATGTAATGTGCACAAATTTTAAGAGGATGGAAAAAGACGTAGAGAAGGAAGTGAAAATAAATAGGTAAAGAAGAATTAAAAGAAGCTAGGATCAGAAAAATAAGACATCTTCACTGTAAAAAGCTAATTGTCTTCTTTCAAGAGAAGAGGAAGATTAGATACAGGAAATCTATTTTTATACACACTCATATATGTGTGCAAATACACCCACACACACAACAAACATTTTTACACTTGGTTTAAATTAAAATAGCCTCATTCTTACATGATATCTTAAAGATGTAAGTCATAGCCATGGTAATCAGAAAAGAAAAAGAAATAAAAGGAATCCAAATTGGAAAAGAAGTTAAACTATCACTGTTTGCAAACGACATAATACTATCCCTAGAAAACCCTTAAGACAGTGACAGAAAATTGTTAGAACTTAACAGTGAATTTAGCAAAGTTGCAGACTGCAAAATTAATACACAGAAATCAATTGCATTTCTATATTCTAACACTGAAAGATCAGAAAGAGAAATCAGAGAAACCATCCCATTTACATGACCTCAAAAAAATTAAAATACCTAGGAATAAATCTACCTAAAGAGACAAAAGGCCTATACTCTGAAAACTATAAGACACAGATGAAAGAAATAAAAGAAGACACAAACAGATGGAAATATATACCATGTTCTTGGATTGGAAGAATCAATATTGTCACAATGACTACACTACCCAATGCAATCTACAGATTCAATGCAATCCCTATCAAATTACTAAGGACATTCTTCAAAAAACTAGAACAGAATATCTTAAAATTTGGATGGAAGCATAAGAGACCCTAGATAGCCAAAGCAATATTGAAAAACAAAAATGAAAGTGGAGTCAGCTTCCTGGCTTCAGGCAATACTACAAAGCTACAATATTCAAAATAATATGGTACTGTCATAAAACAGAAATATAGATCCATGGAACAGGTTAGAAAACCCAGAAATAAACACAAACACATATTGTCAACTAATCTATGACAAAGGAGGCAAGAACATGCAGTGGAAGAAAGGTAACTTTTTCAGTAAATAGTGCTGGGAAAACTGGAAGGCAACATATAAAAGAATGAAAATAGAATGTTTTCTAAAACTGTACATATACCTTAATATGAATGATAGTACCAGTTTCTTACCTATGCATCCAAAAGTGCCCTATGAAATGAAGGAAAAAAAGTAGAGGGTTTTTCACCTGAAGACCATTATTATTAAAACTCTTGCTCCACTTTTATTTAACAAGCAGAGTGTGAGATGGAAGCAGAACTTGTATGATAATCTATGCTTGGAAACCCCAAAGGGGAAATGGCAAGTCTGATCCTGATGGAGTTGTGGCACCGAAACTGAAAAATAATACACAACAGCACACTTAAATCTCATTAACTCAATTTTTATATAAAAGATATCAAATGTTAGAATAGCTTTAAAGTGAATATTTCATGAGCAACAGGAAGGTAAAAGATTTGTGAAAATATATGAAGAGTAACGAATTTTCAGTCTTTTTGCCAGAATCACTTGCTGTTCACACTAGCAGAAGGTAATGGAAAATACAGAATTTAATTGTGGAAAAATAAGGGGCAGTAAGATTGGGGCTGTGGATTACAAGATGTTGGTTTAATAATTTGTGTTAATCATTTTATGTTGGGAGGAATATGTGGGGGGCTAAGTACTGGCAAGGGTTGAAGGGACAATTTTCTAGTCTTTCATATTCAATCTTTGATTCTAATTGCCTCTAAAGAGGGAAATGTATTGCTTTTTTGTCTTTAGATACACAAACCCACACATTCAGATACACATACAACACTTTTTCCTTAAACTATGTGACATTATATAGTCTATCTCCTTTTTAAGGCTCACCTCACATTCTTTGTTCCTGAAAATAATTATAAAACACAAGCTAGAGTCCTCTCCCTCGATATCTATTAGGCATTGGCATATGATATTGAGCAAGTAAGTTACATTACTGATTTCCTATGTTTTCTTTCTTTCTTCAAAAATTTATAGAAGTAAGTAGTTTATCGAGAGAGGATGACCAAAGAAATGGAATCTGTTGAGAAAGTAGAACCTTTGCAAAAATATCACAATTTAAATCTAGACTTTATTTATGTATAATAATGGAGATCACGTTATAGTCTCTCCTTAGATATATTAATAAAACTTTCTACACCATTGCTCTTTTTAAAATACTTAATCATACTTTCCTTATACAATATTTTGATCCCCTTAATTATATTTTAGACTGTCTGTTTTGTCTTCATTTGCCTTGTAATACAGCCTCCTTTGCCGGTAGTTTTAACTATTTTGTGCTACTGATTTTAAAACTTTATTTATTATATTATTCCAGAAAGTAAGTTATTTTCATACGAGTGGAAAAATGAAAATATTGAATCATGTCAACATACAAATACTTTAGGGAGTAACTTTGGATATGAAAAATGAGAAGAGCCATGCATATACACTTAACTTGGTGAAATTCTATTCAAATGTGGGTTTTGGAGGGTTGTTGTTCTAGAAATGAAAGTGGAAGAATGCATGTATCCTCATCTTGATCTGTTTGCAATAAGTCTACTGCAGAGGGGTTGTTATCACCCTCATGGTAATAGAGATATCTGCGCTGTAGTGTTAGATCTGAGCACACAACATCTTTTTCTGCAAACAGGAAGATAAAATCAATTGTATTTTTTTTTAATGAGAAAAAATCCTTCCATCATGGAATTTAATCTGCCAATGTTCGTATGATGTGACAACAAGCTCTTGGCTATAAATGACTGTTAGAGATATATACATCCTCACAAATGGGCAACCCAAAAGACTTTGGGATTGGTGTTCAGATTTCATGGTGATGTGGGTATAATGATATGAATTTGCATGGACATATAGAAAATTGATATGAAGAAAAAATTAATCAGAGATGTAAGGCAGAGTCAATAGGAATATAGAAAATACTCTGTTATCTGTTAGCTTTCCAGTTCCAGTTTCTTATTCACCAGGATTATCCTTTTGTTCCTGAAGGTTAGGTTCTTGTCTTGTTATGGAAAGAATTCAGAAACTAGTTGGAAATTAAGAAAGAAAACTGGGAATATATTTAAGTGAGAAATACACCTCTTAAGGAGAGGCAGGCAGAGAGGCAAGGAGTTACCCTGTTTTTTTTTTGTTTGTTTATTTTGTTTTGTTTTGTTTTTGGCACACTGGTTTTATGGCGCATCTAATTGTATGGGCAGAATATTCACTGGGAAGGTGAGGTCTGGGGGTCATAGTCCTTAATTTTCATCCCAGCTTCACCTTCCTAGAGGGAGGAGGGATTTTTGTCCTTATTTGATTTTATCAGAAGTGTCATGGAGTTGGTGTAAGATGGGTACTTCTTATCTGCATAGCTAATTTTTCTATAATGAGAGCATAATGAGCAACAGATTACATTCTGAGATTGGAGATTCACACTCTTTTCACCTTTCTTTGTCTGCCCCCAGAGCACTTATCACCCCAAAAGTTATGGTTTCCTATCAGTCTGAAGGTCTTTATCCACCCATGGACCTTGCTATTTGCATGATGTGTGGTTTCCTGCCATCCGGCGCCATGCAACCCTTCTCTGCTCATGCCTATCTGCCTGCTATAACACTTTGTTATTGATTTCGATTGCCTTGGGGTCCTTTTATCAAGTTTCTTTATTGTTTGAGCTATGCCAAATTTGTGTCAGTTGAAACTTATAGAATATTAACTAAATTATTCTAAACTAAAACTGTTGGAATGATATTATTGGATAAGGAGAAGACCAAACTTTCCAAAATTTTTCATTTTCAAGGTGACACCTTATTTAATGGACTCATAGAAGTCATCCCTATGATCCTTCCTTCAACCTTCTTCTTCTCTTTATATGCAAAAAAGTCAGACACCTACTTTAATTTCCCAACTATAATGTTTCTTAACTGGAATAGGTTAACTTTGGATTTTTGCCAAGGTGTATTAGAAACTCCTTAAAATATTGCCTCAGTAGCATTTCCTGGCTTCTGACATAGGCAGACAAGTCAGACTCAGTTCATGCACAGAAAATTCATTATAATTGCGATGTATATTAATGGAAAAAGTTAAAAAAGAAATTTAAATAGACCCCATTGCCTTTGTCCACTGAAGCCTTTTCAGATGATAGCCCATCCTCAGAATTGTTAGTCTTTTCAAACAATGCTAATTTTTAATCCAAGATTTTCTAGATTTTCTACACCATTTATATGTGTTTCAGAAAATGTTTTGCCTGCTGAATACATTTTTCCATCTCTTGATTTTTTTTCAAGCTTAGAAAATATGCCAGATCAAAGAGAATGATCTGTAGCTGCCTGTCTTAGGAAGGGGAAAAAAACCCAGACTATGTTTATTTCATCACTAAAACGTACCTTGAGTCACAGGGGAAAATTCTGTGACTTCCTTAGTGACTGAATGCTTTCTTTATGGTTTTCAATAAAAGTTTCCAAGACAATGGGTATCTTTCATAAGCACTATTCAGCTAGTGTAAATTTTATATGGACTTCTGCATACATAAACTAGTCTAAGATATTCCCTTAAGAAAATTCCCATAAGTGTGAGCTACGGTATATTCATTTAGGTCATTCACCTTAATCTTCTACCAAAGAAAAATAGTGTTGCATGTGAGAGTATTTTAAAGTGACTGATGAGGATGTTGAAAGAGCAATAAATTAATAGTATTAATGAAAATATATTGATGGACTGAAAGAAAACTCTTCTCCAGTAGCTCTACTTTATTTAGAAAAGGAAGAAAGAGAGCATAAGAAACAGTGACCCCAGATCCTCCTGCCCAAACCTGCATGCTGTGACAAGCCCTAAGAGTTAATGACTCCTAGGCAGACAGGAGCCAAGCAGCATGGAATTGGCAAGCATGTCCTCCTTTCCCCAATGTACACCCGTAAATCCCGATATACTTCAACATAACTTACCTCACAAATAAAAATAATGAAAATTTCTTATCTTACTTTAAATACCATAATGTTTTGGCTCTTTATATCACTTTTTAGTACCAACAATACCATCAGAACCAGCCACCTTCCTTTTCCCACATATACCCATTTTGTTTACATCTAAAGGTCTTTGTGATAGTTGGTACCTTCTATCTAGAATTTTATTCCCTGAAATTTCACACACTGACTTTTCATTTGTAAATCATTTCAATTGATATTTTTCATATGCATTGGATGATTAATTTAATGCTTGCCCTTGCCTATTCAGAATATAACCTCTATGAAACATAGATCTCTGTCTTGTTCACTGCAATATTCTCAGTACCTATAACAGGGTGGCTTTGAGAATAGGAAGTTCATATTTACGTGTTGAATGAATGTATCACAGTAGCAACACAAACAAATGATGAAAGCATAGTTTATGCAGCATAGTGATTGTCCTGAAATAGCTACCATATTATAGCTTATTGAAGGTAGCCAAACCATAAATCAAACAGTTTCAATGAGAGACAGAAAGAAAAAGGTGTGCCACTCTTGGGAGTGGTGTAAAAAGAGAGGGAATTTGTGAATCTTTGAGACATGGCACGCTTATATATTTTTCAAAACGGGTCATTGGTTTAAGTAAAGTTGAGAATTCCTACTTCAGTGACTGGTGTTTTAAGCCTGGGTAGTCCCACATGTTGGCTGTGTATGTGTACTTATGAGATGTCATAGAAAAAGAGTGCAGATCAGTGATCTATATGTTAAAGATAAAGGCAGTGATTTGTTATCTCTCCTTTACTATCTAAAAGCTATTGTTATTTTTTTTCTTTTCCTGTTACAGAAAAACTTTTTTGTGGTAAAGATTACAGTTTCACAAAAGAGAATTAGATTTGACTTGTGGTTCTATCATTATTTAACCTTCCTTAGCCAAAGTTTACTCAGCTGTAAAATGGCAATATTAATAGTACTTAACTCATAGGTTGTTGTTATTATAAAATGAGATTAGAGGCCAGCATATATAAATGAACAATACCTCACACTTACTGAATATTTGAGTTTTATCTGTTTTAAACACTAAATTGCCTAACTTGGACTGTTTAACAACCTTTAAGTTAGGTATTATTATTATCACTACAATTTAGAGATAAGAGAGCTGAGGAACAAAGAAGTACCTTTTTAGAATTATCAAGTCAGTAGTTATCCTCACAGAATAAAATCACATTTCACCACTGCAAGTACTCTTTCAGTGGTCCTCACTCTTGCTCTAGCTACACTGAGCTTAAGCTATATTGAGAACAAAATTGTTCCAACATCATCCTATTTATCTAGGTCACTGCATGTTTTTACACCCTGATTATCCCTCATTTATCTTCCCTGACTCTTTAGTAATAGTTTTTTTTTTTTTCCCTCTATCTTCAGTGCCTAAACTCCATTTAGAATACTTACAGTACTAAGGAATGGTAGAATGGTTCAAGTGCCTTGACTCTGGGATCATACATTCCTGAATTGGGAATCTCACTCTATAACTCACTAGAAGTATGATTTTGTTCAAATGAGTTTAATATTCAATCCATAACTCTCTTTCCACAAGCTTGGGAGAAATTATAGTACTTTATACAATGATGTGATGAATAAATGAGAACATGCATATAAGTGACTTAATGTGTTGCTGATTCTCTGGTAGATGTTTCATTAGGTTTAGCTTATTAATGATTTAATAGTCTTGACCACCTGATACAATGCTTATAGTCACTCTACACAAAACATCTAAAGGGAGAGAGTTGTGATCATTGATACCATCACTTTTTTCTGATGATCCCACTTTTCTGGTGTAGGGTAAGACTGACTCCCCTGTTCTTCAAATTTAGTTGTGGCCAATGATTTGGCCAATGGAATGTAGGTAGAAGTGTCTGTACTTCCTCTAGCCAATCACAGCTAAAGTTTGTGAATGATTTGCCATTTTCTCTTCTCCCTTCCTGACTGCCTGGAAAGGTTCTAAGTGCTCAGTGCTCTCTCTGGCTGAGACCTGGAACTAGAGGACATGGGGCATAATTTCCAATAGACCCTGTGATGAGCACACAGTATAAGCAAGAAATAACCTTTGTTGCTAAAATACCATTAAGATTATGAGATTTCTCATAACAGTATAATCTAGCCTATCTGGACTAAATGTAGGGAACACAAATCCCCTTCTAGAATTTCACTAGGGGAAAGGTAATCTTTTTGTTCTAGTATGTGAAATATTTTTTAACACAATATCTGTTTTGAATCTTCTCTTTGCTTGTTTCTTGATGAACACTTTTTTTTTCCTCTGAAGAAAGGCTCTGTTGAAGATAGTTCTGTGAGTCTTAGAGTACTAGGGATTAGAGCAACAAAAGACTATCTCTGTAACAGGAAATGGGTGAATAACACAAATTCAAGAGAAGATAGACACTCCTCAGAATCTAGACATTTTGTCATTATTCCATATGACCATGATTACTAAAATATGTAACCAGGTATAGACTGACACATTTGGCTTTTGCTATGTAATTCCCTAAAACTAAAAGCAAATGAAAGTACTAGCACTTATCACTTATTATATCACAGTTAATATAGATTAATGTTGTACTCAGGTTACCATTCTGTGAAGATCATGGAAGTTTTCCTGATTACCCTGGGTGATGGGAACATTTTATAAAAATATTTATTTTTTTAGGGGGATCCCTGGAGCCATTAAGAGATAATCTTTCCATTTTACATACAGGGGCATTTAAATCAAGAACAACTATCCTAAATCTTGACATTCTGCAAACATGTTTATCATCTATGCTCTGTTGATGCTTAATGAAAAAAAATCTGGAGTTCCCTTTGTGGGTCAGCATTAAACAAACTCGACAGGTATCCATAAAGATGCGGGTTTGATCCCTTGCCTCGCTCAGTGGGTTAAGTATCCGGCATTGCCATGAGCTTTGGCATAGGTCAAAGATGGAGCTTAGATCTGTCATTGCTGTGGCTGTGGCATAGACTAGCAACTGCAGCTACAATTCGACCCCCAGCCTGGGAATCTCCATATGCTGCAAGTGTGGCCCTAGAAAGCAAAAAAAAAAAAAAAGGTTAAGTCTGTTACCATTGATAAATACAAATGGGCATTATTTGATACAAAGAAGATACATTACATTAGGATTTTCCCAAGAAACAGACTAAGATCACCTATCTATCTATCTATCTATCTATCTATCTATCTATCTATCTATCATCTATCTATCTATCTATCTATCTATCTATCTATCTATCTATCTATCTATCTATCGGGAGAGAGAAAGAAAGGGTGGGGGAAGTCAAGAACTGAATCCTGAATTGTGAAGGAGACTGGCAAGTCAAAGTTTGCACGGTAGACAGGCTGGAAACTTGGGAAAAAATGATGTTGCAGCTGGTGTCTGAAGATACCTGAAGGCAGAATTCCCTCTTCATTGGAGAATGTCAGTCTTTTTTTTTTTTTTCTTTTTCCTTAAGGCCTTCAACTGATTTGATGAGGCCCTCCCACCTCCCAGAGAGTAAAATGCATTTTTGTTTTCTTTTAAGGGCTGCACCTGCCTGTGGCCTTTATTTTCCTAAGCAAAATAAAATTTACTTCTACACATTTAAAAAAAAATTCATTTCTGAAATTTAATGTTATGTCTTAAATTTTTTCTCCTTATTTTTCTTGATTTTTTAATCCTCTTTCAGATTGCAAAAAGAGGCATGTTCAGATTATGTCTGTTGGTAAATATTTACTTAATAGATACACTTATAAGGAAGCCTAGAAAGCAATAATATCATATACACAGCTCTAGATAGAGTAAGCTCTAATGAGCTGGTGATTCTATCTTCCCTGCTCTTTATTCTAGTACCACTCATTACCTTTATTTTTGTTTATTCTATCCTACTTCTCTTACAGATGTGTGCTTTCTATTTTTTCTACATTTTAAAACTATATCCCTTAAAAGAGAGCTGAGCCCAAAATAAGATCTATGAGAACCCATGAGTTAATAATTGGCATGTTGTAACTTTGCTAGAGACTTCTCTAGTGCCTTGCACCTCATGAGCCGCTATCTAGCCTAATAAGAGGTATCACTTTGTGTGGTTTCTTATCCAATAAATTGTGATCAGTGTAGGAGTCATCCTGTACTAGTTGTCACCTCTTTTATGTTAAGAGGTGCTTTTCACTACTGGCTTGGAAATAAGCAGTACAATTGGCTACTATTTCCAGAATTCTGTCCAGTACCACTAAGACCTGAATCATTACATTTTAATCATTTCCACAGCGAAGGAATTGGAATAAAGATTTTCTAGGCCAAGTACTGAATATCTAAATATATGGGTATAATTAGTCTCTTAAAATTGTCACACATGATCTTTTCATAAAAGGGAAGAATTAGTTTGAGAATTTTAGAACATGGTACTGAGATACCAAGCAAAATATTTTGGTTTTACAATACTGAAAAAAAACAGTGACTTATGCAAACATGAAAAAATATCTAAGCAATTATGGAAAGATAAATGATGACCAAAAGTGACATTCTGTTAACTCTCATTGCCATAGGAATAAGAGTGTAGCTAATGTCCAATTTGAATAGAAAATAGTACAAGATTAAAGTGGGGAAAAAAAAGTGGGAGGATATGAAACTATCTGATGAGTAAATAAATTAAATAATCCAAAATGGTGAAAGATCAAAAGTAATTGATACCTTTCAGGATACTTTCAAAAGTATCTTAATCTAAGCATCCTGGGTATCTGATTGAAGGGTGTTGTTTTAATGAGAGATCTCCCTTTCACTGATCTCAGCTTGCCTTGCTTATGGGAGATAATAGGTCCATAAAATGTTGAGTTTATAATAAATCTTTAAATGCTCAGAGGAAAGGCACAAAGAGACCCATTTACATTTTTTTTTTCATTAGTAAAAGCAAACAGAATTCTCTTGTGGCACAGTGGGTTAAGGATCCAGTGTGGTCATGCTATAGTGCGGGTTTGATCCTTGGCCCAGGAACATTAAAAAAGAAAGAAAGAAAATAACTCTACCAAAAGAAAAGTACTCTACTACTAAAGATATTTTTAAAAGTTCCTTTTTCTTTCTGTTACCTTCACTAAACACCCTTCTAAAGAACAGGCATATTTTATGGGACATACTTGTTATATAACACTTGTTTCAAGTTTCCTATTTTCTTATGAGAAAAATAATGCATAAATAACATAAATCTCAGTGAGACTTGAGATTTATGTTAAGTAAAAATCCTACTAATGGAGGATATAGTCCTTAGTTTTCACTTCTGACATTTTCTTACTGTTTTTAACTTTTTGTCATTGACATGATATCAAGTCAAGTATTTCCTTTGGCATTTATTTATTATCCTTTGCATTTTTCAACATCAACTTAATAGTATTTTATTAACACACAAATTGTATTTTTTGGCAAAATGTCAAAGCAGAGCATATAGAATAAAGGGAAAATTTTGAAATAATTAATTGAAGGAGAGATTATTTATTCAGTTCAAGTTAGCTGCTCATTTTTTAGCTGTTAGAAAAGGCAAGTATGAGATACAAAGATACACATGCACATGCAAGCACACACACACGCACCATGGCTCCCAAGTTATTACTAGCTAATATGTATGACATAAATTATTTTCCTCTACTTGTCTTTAGCATAAAGAGAACACTGGCTTTTTACAATGTTCTTTTATATTTATAATATTTAATTTGTTTCTAAACTTTTGCTTTGAGTAGAAGAGAGGCAAAGGGCAGCAATTTTCAAAGTTTGGTGAACTGGCAGCATCCAGTCAAATGTTAAAAAGAGTAGCACTGGACTGAAGGGATAAGTGAATTGTGGTTTATAGTAAAGCATGTGAGGAAAACGTTTCTGTACTTTGCAGGGAATAGTTACTGACCAATACCACCGTAGAGATGTGGTAAAAATAGGATGAGGATTTTTAATTTACTATAATTAACATTTATTAATTTATAATTTGAATTCACTACTCACTGTGAAATAGTCTTTTTGTTTGTCCTTTCTTAGTTGGTGTCATTGTCCTAAAGCGTGATTTTGATTTATTGTTTTTATGAAAGTCTTAAAATTTCACTCACAGCATTCTTGGTTCGTTGGGAATTAAGTGAGCAATCAGTTCTTTAGTGGGCACCTTAGCAAGCAAACCTCCACATTTTGGAACAGGGATACAGTTCACCTGCAGGCATAGATACTGCTCTCCGAAGCTATCTTCAAGATTCTGTTTCACAGAAAGGCTCTTGATAATAAAAGATGATTGTCTTAATGATTTTCAGTATGTTGACATTGCCAAACTACTTCTGAAAAGATGAAACTTTAATAAACCAAAAGCAATATTTGGAAAATGTATTATGCTTTTAAATTCACTTCATTGTTTTCATTTGGTGGAAAATATTTTCCTATTATTAAAAAAAAATCAATGAGTAAGAAACCTGAACCCTTAAATCACAAAATGAACCTACATTTATGTAGAGAAAATAAACCAAAATAAAATAAACCAGAAAAGTGCAAATCGGTTTTAAAAATACAGTTTTAAATAGCAATCAAATGCCGTGCACGCTTCATAAACTGCAGACGGCTTCCTGAATAAAATATGAGGACATGTAGCTCTGTGACTATCTCAGTTAGTTAAAAAAAAAATTCTGACGAAAATTTCTAAATAGGCCATATACTATCTGCAAAGGAATAAACAAAGTAGCCAGCAGTGACAGTGTTTGCTTTTCATGTGGTGGAACTGTGTGCAAATACAAGGCCTAACAAATGTCAGTTCCTCATTTGCAAATGAAGATGTAAAAGGAAATGTCGGTGACAGTACATGCAACAGTTCATATTTGAAGTTTGGCACAGTGAACTGACAGCCACAGAGGAGCTGCAGTGGCCTAATCCTTTCTTTCTGCCTTCTAGCAATGATAGTTGGGAAAGGGGGGGGAAGTTAATAAATATGTGATGAGGAAAAGCTGTGGAAGAATGGCATATCTTCTCCTTCGCAAGAACGCATCTTCAGAGATAATTAACTAGGTGACAACATACAATGTGCCATTAACAACAGCATTCAAATCATTTCTGTACTTAAGTACAGTTTTAAGCCGCTTATCAGATTTTCATTTCTGAATCCATTCAGCTGTCAGGCTTACATACTGGCTCTTTATTGAAGCTCACGTGGGAATCCAAAACCTTCTAATTTTCTATACAGATTCATTTCAGAATCAATTAGAGTTGGTGGCAGCCTTGTCCCTGTGTGCAAAGGGGATTAGTTGGGCACTTGCTCAGCCGAATCTACCTCTGAATGTACATTCAACCTTCCATCAAGAATGAGCTTTTCTCCCCCCTTCTAGAGGACTCTTCAGCAATTGAACTGCTGTAGACAACAGATGGCAGATAATCACAAGAGCAGCTTCCAATTTTGTCAGGAAAGGAAAAGTGATCGTCCAACTTTCTCTTACAGTAGGTAAGAGACCTCTGAGCATTTGAAGCATGCTCTGCTTTTAAAATAGGGAAATCTACAATCGCTCCCTCTTTTCTGGCAATCTCCTAACAATGGCATCCTGGAGTCCTTGTCCTGACTTTCTGTCATCAACTATTGGCACATGTTCTCGACCTTCCTGCCTTCTCATTCCCCAATCTGCCTCACCCAATTTTGTTGAAACCTTTCTTCTATAAGCTATCAAAATCGAAAAATCATCTTTAATATTAACAATAAGACAGTTTAATGTTATTCTTAAAAAAAAAAAACACAGCTGTTATATAGCATTCCAGAGGCAAAAGTGCCTTATATTGATTATTTTGCAGATATTGTATTTTATGAATAGTCTTAAAATTTTGTCAATTAAATTATCACCAGAAATAAATACATAGAAAATGGAAGTAGCCCATGTGAACATTTTTTTACCTTTTCCAATATTCTACTCAGTTAAATTGAACATTCAGAAATGCTTTTTGCTGTGTTAAAATTATTTAATTACAATATTTATTTATTTAAAAAATATAAAGGTAGCCTATTGCTTAGTTTAGAAACAAAGTTACAACGCTTACAATTAAAAAACAGAGCTCAATGGCCTGTGGCCTTTACTGCCTGTGAGTGAGTACATCCCAATTATTTTAGAAGATTTTTCTGATATTTTCTTTCATATTTCAAAATGCTTCACTATTAGGAAATTATTGTTCCCTAACCTTTCAGTTTTAGATGTTATATATTGATGTCTAAGAAATATAATGTTTGAACTCATTCACTCTGGGCTGCCACATGTCACAGTCTTGAACATGTGCTCCGAGCGGCATCATTTGTATAGACTGGAATATGAATGATGTCCAAGAGGTTGTGAAAAGTAGTAGGGATCCCATATTTTCTCCAGGCCCACCAACAGCATCCTTTCCTATTCTTATCCTCCACTGTCTTACTGATTTAGCCAAGTCTACACTGGTCAAAAGATGCAATATTATTTTATGCTATTACTTAGATAAAATGCTAAGTAAATTATGACATGTTTTTTTATCATTAGGTTTTATATTACATCTATTTAAAGAACTTTTTAAAATTGATTTAGATGTGTTTTATCATAAATCATACTTTTGCCTACATGAAAAGGCAAATATAATAGAAATTTGTTAAGACTTTCCTTAACTTATTTCCGTTAAGAATTAGACTTACGGAGTTCCCATCATGGTGCAGTGGAAATTAATCTGACTAGGAATCATGAGGTTGCTGGTTCAATCCCTGGCCTCACTCAGTGGGTTAACAATCCAGTATTGCTGTGAGCTGTGGTGTAAGTCACAGAGAGGGCTCGGATCTGGTGTTGCTTTGGCTGTGGCGTAGGCCAGCAGCTGTAGCTCTGATTGGACCCTAGCCTGGGAACCTCCATATGCCGTGGGTGTGGCCTTAAAAAAAAAAAAAAAGGGAATTAGACTTATGATATTTTTTTCAACTCAGAGTTTTTTTAAATGTTTTCAAAATATTATTATACTATCAAGAGTGCTGAATATTCAGAATATTGTACAAGACTACCTCGCTATTGTCTCTTGAATTTTTTCCAGGTCTCTGAAACCCTGACTTTTTTTTTATTTTAAGAGAAGTCAGTGGAAAGTTTCAGACCACTGCTAGTGCTTGTATTTCTTCCTTACATGGCAATTAGTAGTTTGTTGCCTGAAAAAATCAGGCATTAGAATTGTTCAGGCATGGCACCAGGGTTAGTACCATATTCTTTCATGTACAGACAAGAGCAACTATATCATAAATGAACCCTGGCTGAGAGCACTTCTAAGAGGCTGTTGCTCGATTATAAAATGCTTTCTAATTTTAGGGTTGTTAAAATAGAAAAAAAAATCTAATAATTGATGAAATAATAATCAGGCATCAGTTAAATGAATATGCGTTTCTTATATTCTTATAGCTATCAAAGATATAAGGACTATTAAAGAACTTCTTAAGACTGTTAAAGACCTTCTTAAGAATATTAAAACAGATCCAAGTTAGCTAAAAAAGTTTTAATAAACACATTGTCTTTGTTAAACACTATTTTCTTATCCCTAGGGTTATCAATACATTATATTTGTTGATTACTTTGCTCTGTATCATTCAATAATTTGTCCCTGCAACTCTCCAACTACAAAATCAACTCCGTGCAAGCATGTCAGGATTTTTTCTTGCCCCTTGGAGACATTTTCTAGAGGTCTCTTCCTTACCCTGAGGTAAAATATTTGCTTTTATTGTCAGACTGTTCTCAGAGGTCTTCCCATCCTCTTCTGTGGATCCTATATATCACGGCTCTTTTATCCTTCCTCTTTTTAACATATCCTCTAGAAGATTACTAAGGAACACACAGGAGGGACATTTTTAAAGCCACTGTTTGTTTGATATTTTAATGTTAGTCTCACATATGATTGATAGCTTGGCTGGGTATAGAATATTTGTGTGAAATAATGTTCTTTAAAATTTAAATGTCATTACCTCCATTGCACTATGCATTTTGCTTGACCATTCTAATGATGTTATTTTAATACCCTGTATGTCAATTTTAATTCTCTTCAGAAATTACGAGAATTTTGGGGGTTTTTTGGCTTGCACCCATGGCATGTAGAAGTTGCCAGGCCAGGGATAGAACTCATGCCACAGCAGTGACCCAAACTCATGCAGTAACAACACTGAATCCTTAACCTACTGCACCACAAGAGGACTCCAAGAATATTTTTGTCCTTAAAAAATTCAGTGTTGTATTTGAATGTGTTTCTTGTTTGTTATATTTTCTTTAAAAATATAGAAACCTGTCCTCAGTTCTGGGAATTATTTTTCTATTAATATGTCTTCATTGAGTCCTCTCCTTTTTCTTTGACTTGTTTCTGGAGTTCCTGGTATATGGACTTGTACTGCCTGAACTGAACCTCTATTACAATTATTATTTTTCTAATATTGCCTATCTCTACATCTTTAAAAATTACCTCACACCTGAGTAATTTCCTCAACTTAATCATTCATTTCTTCTGACATTTTAAATTTGGGTTATCATATTTATTAAATTGGGGCTCTTATAATTTTAATTCCCAAGAATATTTTCTTATCTTTGATCCTTTTCTAAATAGCATCCTATTCTTATTTCATATTGAAATATCTTCTTCTGTTCACACAAAGAAAAGGTCCTCTTAATTATTTTTATGGTGTATTGTCCTAATATATCTGGCAATATATAGTTATCAGTTTCTATTTTAGATTGAAGCACTAAATGTTCATTAGAAGTTCTGTGTGAGAAGCAGGAATTTTGATCAGTAGGTTTCATTGCAAGGTAATTAAAGTAAGGAATATTCAAATATCAGATATTGCTAAACTTTTCTCTGGTGACAGATTTCCCCAAGAGCAAAGGATCCAGGATCTGCTTGATAGGTATAAGTGTGCCTAAAACAGATTTCTGTGCTAAGTATGAGAATGATCAGGTGCCTATTTCTAAGATGATGAAAGAAGAATTTAACTTTATAGAGTTCAGGTCTAATAACACTATTAAAATTTTTAAATAATTTGCTTGTTTTTAGACCACGCAAATCTTCCAAGAGTGCTACTTCTACTGTTTCCTAAAAATTTGGGGTGGAGGTGTGTGGCAGAAACTACCATCCAGCTTCCTATAGGTTTTCTTTTTGGCAGACATTTAGATTAGCTTTCCCTTAAATAAAAGACCATTTCTGCCTTTCAGATATATTTTTCTTCACATCATATACCTGCCTGTGAAATCTTCATTAGGAATATATATCTTTTAAAATATTTCACTTTGGAGTTCTCCTTGTGGCTTAGTGGAGTAAGAACCCAACTAGTATCCATGAGGATATGGGTTCGATCCCTGGTCTTGCTCAGTGGGTTAAGGATCCAGCATTGCTACAAGATGCTGCATAGGTCATGATGTAGCTTGGCTCTGGGGTTTCTGTGGCTGTGGCATGGTCCTGCAGCTTCTATTTGACCCCTAGCCTGGGAACTTCCATATGCCGCCCTAAAAAGAAAAAAAAAATTCACTTTTATTTTATTGATGTTTCAGTAGAAAGTGAAAATGCTTACATTCAATGCAACACACATTACAGAGAAATTTAAAATTGAACATTTTTCATGACACACATATAAACTAAACATATTCAAAGTATACAGTTTGGTAAGTTTTGGCATATGTATACACCTGTAAAAGGATTACTGAAATCAAGACACTGAATGTACATATATCACCCCAAAGCTTCTTCCTGTCCTTTGTAAGCCCTCACTTCTACTCAAACCCCTTCTATCCCTAGGCAGCCAATGATAAGGTTAGTGTCACTAGAGATTAATTTGTACTTCCTGGCATTTTATATAAATGTATATGTTTTGTCTGAATGATTTCACTCTGCATAATAATTCTGAGAATAATCCATGCCAAATAATGAATCAATATTTTTTTGATTGAGCAGTATTTCACTGTATGGTTTGACCATGATTTCACTTGTTGATTGATATTGGGTTGCTTGCTATTTTAATCTATTATAGATAAAGCTGTTGAACACATTTATACCTATGTATTTGTATTAACACATGCTTTATTTTCATATACATAAATATGTTCTGTCAGTGTATGTCATATTATTCTTTTGACAGGGTTTTTCAAGATAAAATGTTTTAAACTTTGATGAAGGATAATTTATCTAATTGTCCTTTATGGATCATGTTTGGGGAATCACATATAAGAAATTTAGCCAAAATAAAGGTCAACAAGATTTTCTTTTGTTATTTTCTTCAGTGGGCATTTTAAGTTTGTTTTGATTCATGATAAAGTTTGAATTAATTTTTCTATAAGATTAGGTGTATTTAATGAAGTTTTTAAAATTTTTTTATTGTACTTGATTTAAATGTTCTGTCAATTTCTGCTACACAGCAAAGTGACTCAGGTATACGTATATTTTTTTCTCATATTATCTTCCATTATGTTCCATCACAAGTTATTTGATATAGTTCCCTGTGCTGTACATCAGGACTTCATTGCTTGTCTACTGCAAATGCAACAGTTTGCATCTGCTAACCCCCAAATCCTCATCCATTCCACTCTCTCCCTCTCCCCCTTGGCCACCACAAGTCTGTTCTCCATGTCCATGAGTTTGTTTCTGTTCTGTAGATAGGTTCATCTGTGCCATATATTAGATTCCACATATAAGTAATATCATATGGTATTTGTCTTTCTCATTCTTACTACTTCACTTAGTATGAGAATCTCTAGTTCTATCCATGTTGATGCAGATCAAATTACTTTGTTCTTTTATATGGCTGAATAGAATTCCATTGTGCATATGTTCTGCATCTTCTTAATCCATTCATCTGTCCATAGACACTTAGGTTGTTTCCCTGTCTTGGCTATTGTCAATAGTGCTGCAATGAACATGTATCTTTTTCAGTGAAAGTTTTGTACAGATATATGCCCTGAAGTTGGATTGCTGGTAGTTCTATATTTAGTTTTCTGAGGCACCTCCATACTGTTTTCTCTAGTGGATTATGCCAGTTTACATTCCCACCAACAGTGCAGGAGAGTTCCCTTTTCTCCAAACCCTCTCCCACATTTGATATTTGTAGTCTTAATGATAACCATTCTGACTGGTGTGAGGTGGTAATTCATTGTAGTTTTGGTTTGCATTCCTCTAATAATTAGTGATGTTGAACATTTTTTCATGTGCCTATTGGCCATCCATATGTCTTCTTCGGAGAAATGTCTATTTAGGTCTTCTGCACAGTTTTCAGTTGGGTCGTTTGTTTTTTGCTGTTGAGTTTTATGTGCTTTTTGTATATTTTTGAGATTAAGCCCTTGTAGGTTACATTGTTTGCAGCTATTTTCGCCCATTCACTATGTTAGCTTTTTTTTTTTTTAATGGATTCCTTTGCTGTGCAAAATTTGGTAAGTTTGATTAGGTCTCATTGGTTTATTTTTGTTGTTTTTTGTATTGCCTTGGGAGACTGACCTAAGAAAATATTTGTATGGTTGATGTCAGAGAATATTTAAATCTTTAAGCCATTTTCAGTTTATTTTTGTGTATGGTGTGAGGGTGTGTTCTAGTTTCAATGATTTACATGCGCTGTCCAGTTTTCCTAGCACCACTTGCTGAAGAGACTTTTTCCCACATTTTATTCTTGCCTCCTTTGTCAAAATCTTGTATCCTGCTACTTTGCTGAATTCATTGATAGTCTTTGTAGTTTTGTGTGAAGTACTTATGGTTTTCTATATATAGTATCATGTTATCTGCACAGAGTGACAGTTTTACCTCTTCTCTTCTAAGTTGGATACATTTTATTTCTTTTGTTTGTTGTATTGCTGTGGCTAGGACTGCCAATGATATGTTAAAAGTGGTGAGAGTGGGCATCCTTGTCCTCTTCCAACTTTTGGCAGGAAGGCTTTCAGCTTTTCTCTGTTGATATCTGTGGATTTGTCATAATGACTTTTATTATGTTAATCTATGTTCCCTCTATACCCACTTTGGTGAGAGTTTTTATCCTAAATGGATACTGGACTTTGTCAACTGTCTTTTCAGCATCTATGGAGATGATTATGTGTTTTCTTTTTACTTTTCTTTTGTTAATGTGGTGTATGGCTTTGTTAGATTTGTGTATGTTGAACCATTTGGGATGAATCCCACTTGATTGTGTTGTATGATCTTCTTCATGTGTTGTTGGATTCAGTTGGCTAAGTTTTGATTGAGAATTTTTGCATCTATATTCATCAAAACAATTGACCAATAATTTTCTTTTTTGGTAGTATCTTTGTGTGATTTTGGTATTAGGGCGATTATGGCTTCATAGAATGTCTTTGGGAGTGTTCCTTCTTCAACCTTTTTGAGAAGGATGGGTATAAGTTCTTCCTTGTATGTTTGGTAAATTTGCCTGTGAAGCCATCTGGTGCTGGACTTTTGTTTGTGGGGAGTATTTTTATAACATATTCTGATTCATTTTTAGTGATTGGTCTGTTCAAATTATATATATATATATATATATATATATATGTATACACACATATAGTTGATTCAGTTTCGGTTGGCTGTATTTCTCTAGAAAGTTATTCATTTTTTCTACGTTGTCAAATATGTTGGCATATGGTTGTTCATAGTATTCTCATTTTTTTTTATTTCTGCAGTGTCTGTGAAGATTTCTCCTTTTCAAATTCTTATTTTGTTTATTTAGGTTCTTTCTTCTTCTTAGTGAATCAGACCAGAAGTTTTTCAAATTTGTTTACCCTTTCAAAGAACCAGCTCTTGATTTTATTGATTTTTTCCATTGTTTTCTGAATCTCTGTTTATTGCTTTCCTCTCTGATCTTTATGATTTCCTCGCTTCTGCTGACTTTAGTATTTGTTCTTTTTTATTTCTAATTCTTTTAGGTGGTAGGTTAAGTTGTTGACTTGAGGTTTTTCATCTTTTTTGAGGAAGCCCTGTATTGCTATGAACTTCCTTCTAAGAACTGCCTTTGCAACATCTCATAGATTTTGAATGGTTGTGTTTTCATTGTCATTTGTCTCGAGGTATTTTCTTAATTTTCCTTTTGAATTCCTTGTTGACCGATTGTTTTTTAGTAACACGTTGTTTAGTCCCCATGTAACCAGTTTTTTCTCATTTCTTTTCTTTTCTTATGGTTGATTTCTAGTTTCATGCCATTGTGGTCAGAGAAGATGCTTGAAATCATTTCTATAGTTTTAAATCTGTCGTGATTAGTTTTGAGCCCCAGAATGCTGTCAGTCCTTGAGAATGTTCCATTTGCACTTGAACAGAATGTATATTCTGCTTTTTTTAATATAATGTCCTGAAAATATCAATTAAGTCTAATTGTTCTATTTTGTCATTTGTGATTTCTGTTGCCTTACTGGTTTTCCATCTAGGGGATCTGTCCATTGTTGTGAGTGGGGTTTTCAAATCTCCTACTATTATTGTATTCACATCAATATCTCCTTTTATGTCTATTAGTATGTGTAGTATGTATTTGGGTGCTCCTATGTTATTGGCATATATATTGTCGACTCTAATATCCTCTTCTTGAATTGATCCTTTTATCATTAAATAGTGTCCTTCTTTGTCTTTCTTTGTGGCCTTTGCTTTAAAGTCTATTTTGTCTGATATGAGTATTGCTATTCCTGCTTTCCTGTCTTTTCCGTTTTAAAGATATATCTTTTTCCATCCTCTCACTTTCAATTCATATGTTCTGTCCTTTCCCCTAAGGTGAGTCTCTTGTAGGAAGTATATTGTAGGCTCTTGTTTTTTTTTTTTTTTTAAATCCAGTATGCCTCTCAGTGTCTTTTGATTTGAGCATTCAGTTCATTCACATTTAAGGTAATTATTGATAAATATCTATTTATTGCTATTTTCAGTCTTGTTTTCCAGATGATTCTGTTTGTCTTTCCCTCTCTCTCTCTCTCTCTCTCTCTCTCTCTTTTGTTTTTGGTTAGATGATATATTTTTATTTTATGCTTATATCCTCTTACTTTTAGTTTTTGTGAATGTATTGTTTGGTTTTGCTTTGTGATTGCCCTGTTTTTCAAGTATGTTAATCCCTTACTATATCTGTTTGTTTTAGCCTGATGGTCATATAGGCTATAGGCTCAAACACATTCTTTAAAAAGATTCTAGGTTTTTTTTTGCTTTCCTTCCCTGCATTTTATGATTTTGATGTCCTTTTTTTACATCTTCATTTTATCCTTTTGCTGTTCCTTGTGCTTTTACCAATAGTTTTTTTCTCTGTAGAGAAATCAGCTGATATCCTTATGGGGTTCCCTTATAATTAATTCTTTTTCTCTTGCTGCCTTTAGAATCATTTCTTTAACTTTTGCCATTTTATTATAGTATGTCTTGGTGTGGGACTGTTTGGGTTCAACCAGTTGGAGGCCTTCTGTGCTTTCTGTATCTTGATATCTGTTTGCTTTAGATTTGGAAAGATTTCACCAATAATTTCTTCAAATATGTTTTCAACCCCCCCCCTCTTTTTTTTTCTTCTCCTTCTGGAATCCCTGCATAGATCGGTCCGCTGTATATTATCCCATAGATCTCTTACATTACTTTCAGGTTTATTCATTTGGTTTTCTCTCTGCTGTCCTGATTGGGTGATTTCCATTATTTTGTCTTCCAAGTCACTAATCCGTTCCTCTGCATTGTTCATTCTGCTCTTCAGTGACTTTAACTCAGCTTGCATCTTTGCAAATGAATTTTCTAATTTCTCTTGACTCCTCCTATATTTTCAAGTTCCTATCTAAAATAATCTACTTTACTGTTCATATCCACCCTTAATCCTTTCATATCCACTCTTAATTCCTTCAGAATTTTCACAATCCCATTTATAAACTCTGTGTCTATTAGACTGCAGATGTCTGTTTTATTGTTTGCTCCTTCAGGGGGATTTTCCTGTTTTTTTAACTGGGAATGGTTCTTGAGCTTCTTTGTTTTGTTTATATTTTTCTTATTCTCTAAGTTTAGGGAAATCAACTACTGTAGTCCTTGAGAGCTATTTATTTGTGAGTGAATTTCCAGTTTTTGAGAGCTTAATTTTTTTTTTCTTTGGTATGAGGGCTGCCTTTGTTCTGGATGCTAGCCACCTCTTTCCTTAGTGTGTGCAGGCTGTTATCCCCTTCATAGGTGGTGTGATGATGTTTGGCTGGCACATGCTTCTGGGAAGATGGGGGCAATGGGCCGGCCACTGTAGCCAGTGCCTTGTTGCTGGGCCCTTGACAGTGGTGAAGACCAGCAGGAAGGTGTTACAGACTAGTCCTACTTGTAGGGACCTGGGAAGTGGTAGTGATCCTCAGTATAGGTGGTGCCCAAAACCTTCACTGGCAATAGCAGGACATGTGTGTTCCCAGGGGAGTGAGAGACAAAATGGGTGGCAGTTGTTTGCAGTGCCCTCCTCTGCAATGACCCCTGAGGTGACTGGAGCTGCAGATGGTGCCTCTTCACAGACCCCTAGTGGAGGCAGGCCACATCCACTTCTTGAGACTGAGATGGTTGTGATGGTTGGCCCCTGCAATCCATAGGCCCTGCAAGAGGTGCCATATACCTGAATGCCCATGTGAGTACAGAGAAATGTATTCCTGTGGCGGTCCTGCCCCTCTCCCTCTCCTCTTCTCAAGTGTTACCTTGGTTCTCCTGCAAGCCCAGGTCTCCTATCATGCTCCTTTGGCTGTGATGTTTTGCTCCCTGACCTTTGTGCACTGCTCCCTAGCCCCTAGGCTGTCTCCACATAACCAACCCTTGTCCTATCCTGAAAACTGACCTCAGGAGCCTAAGGCTCAGGGCCCAGGCCCTGCCTGAGCATCTCAGGCTGTGTGTCTGGGGTGGTGCGATGGTCTGTGAGGCTCTCTCTCTGCTTTGCCCTCCTAAATCTATTGGCTGTGATTTTTCTCCAAGACTTTGAGGTTTTCTCTCTGTCTCAGCTGATGTCCCCATCCATTAGTTGGTCTTCCATGGTGAAGATTCCTTTCCTCTTCCACAGCTCCCTCTCAGAAGTACTGTTCCCCTCCTGATTCCTTCTGTTTCTTTTATCTCTTTTTTTTCCCTTTATTCTACCCATGTATGTGTAGTTTTTTTTTTTTTTTGGCCATTTTTGGAGGTTTATGGTCCCCCGCCAGGGTTCAGTAGATGTTTTGTGTGAATCGTTCTACATATAGGTTTTTTTTTAATGTGTTTGTGGGTGAAGGTGAGTGCCATATCTTACTCCTCCACCATTCTGATCCCACCCCACCAAAGTTGATTTTAAGCATAGTTTTCCTCCACCTTATTATTTTTTCAAAAATAAGTTGTTCATTTACATGTGGATCTGTTCATGGATTCTATATTCTATTCTCTTTATTTATTTTTAAATCTGTGTGTCAGTATCATTCTGTCTTGATTTCTATAGATTTATAATAAGCTTTAAATAAGTACTGCTAGTTCCTGAAATTTATTATTCTTTTGCAAATTGTTTTGTCTACTGCAGGGACTTCTCACTTCCTTATGAAACTTAGTTCGATAATTCCCACAAAGGGACCTGGTGGGATTTGGACTGGGATTGAGTGGAAATTGCAGGTCAATTTTGAGAGAACTGACATCTTAGTGATACTGAGTCTTCTGACACATGGCACTGTATATTGCTGCATTTATTTAGATCTTCCTTAGTTTCTCTCAGCAGTTTTGCAGATTTCAGCATACAGATCTTTTAAATCTTTTGACATATTTACCCGTAAGCATTTCATATATTTATACTATTACGTATTATTGTTTTTATATACCCCCTTTCTGATTGTTCTTTGATATAATATGAGGATATAATTTATTTTTTAGCATTGATCTTGTTTCTCATACTCCTGTTAGACTCATGTTTTATTTTTAGTAACTTTTTCTATTTCATAATATTTTCTATATAAAAAGCTATGTTCTCTGCAAAAAAATGACAGCATTACTTCTTCCTTTCCAAAATGACCAACTCTTTATTTACTTTGTTATTTCAGTGTTTAGAATATACAGTGCAATGTTGAACAGAAGTGATGAGAATATCATCCTTGAGTTTTTCATGAAAGATGAAAAGCAAGAAATATCTTACCAAATACAGTGTTTTTAGTGTTGCATAGATTCCTGCCTCAGGTATTGAAAAATCCCTACTTTTCTGAATCTTCTAAGATCAAATTCTGTCAAATTATTTTCCAGTTTATTGAGGTGATTACATATTTTCTCTCTATTTCTCTCTAAAAAATTAAATACTTTATATTGTTTTTAAAAGTTAAACCAACCTTACATTTCTGGAATAAATTTCATTTGGTCATGATATTTTTTTCCTAAAATCTTATTTAGGATTTTGTTATCTGTGATAATGAGTCATATTATTCTATATTTTTTTAAAATTTTTATGTATTAATATCAGTATACCACTGACTTCATAGACTCAGTTTGTAAGTACTTCCTCTTCTTTAATTATCTAACAAAAGTTATATGTATTTTTGACAAAGTTTGGGTGGAATTCATTAGAGAAACCATTCATATCTAGAGTTTTCTTTATGGAAAAATGCTTTTTTTATTTGTTCATTTTACATATTCAAATTATTAGTAGGCAGAAAGCTATTCACATTTATTTCTTCTTGAATAGAGCTTTGGTAGTTTGTGTTTTTTAAAGATTCATTTTATCTCAATTGTCCTATTTATAGGCATAAAATTGTTCATAATATTTCCTCATTATCCTTTCTATATCTTCAGAATTTCCTGTGATATTCATGATACTGGTCATTTTCCTTTTACTTATTAATGTAATTGTACTAATTATATTAATCTCAAAGAACCAACTTTTGATTTTAATGATTTTTCTCTGTCAATTTTCTGTTTTCTATTCTAGTGATTTTGCATTATCTTAATTATTTTTGTTCTGATTACTTTGGTTTAATTTGTTCTTCCTTTCCTAGTGTCTTAAAGTAAAAGATGAGAGTTCATCATTTGAAATGTTCTTGTTCATAATGTAGATATTTAGTGAGCATAATTTCCCTGAACTCTTGCCTTTGCAATGTACTACTAATCCTGCTATAGTGTGTTATTAACTTCATTCAATTAAAAGGCCTTCAAATTTTCATTTTGATTTCTCCTTTGATATCAAGTTACTCAGAACTATGCTATTTACTTATGAAATATATGAAAAATTTGCTTACGTAATTATATTGCTGATATGCATTCAAACTCTGTGTGACTTAAATGTCTTGAGTTTATCAAGGATTATTTTTTGGCCCAGAATATGGTCTATTGTGGTCAATGTTTTATGTGTACCAGAAAATAAGTATCATGTATTTTGAAGGGCTGCTCTTTATTATCGTCTGTATTCAAGTAATGTCATACAACATCATATATAACATGAGAACATGATAACTTCACATTTATTTCATTCTGGCCTTCTAATGCAGTGTTATCATTTTTGTTTAAGTAGTTAATTTTATTAGTTATATTTAATTTAGAAGTAAATATTATAAGTAAATCATTCATTAAACCATGTTGTTATCAATATTAGTGTTTTATTCACTTTTATAGATCCATGCTTCCTTCTGGTATCATTTTCCATTTGCCTCAAGAATTATCTTTCAGAATTCCTGTAGTGCTGATCTGTTGGTGCTGAATTTTTTCAACTTAGCATTTGTGAAAATGTCTTTCACCATTATTCTTAAAATATATTTTGAAGTAAGTCTAAGCTTACAGATTTTTTTCTTTCAGTATTTTAAAAATCTAGCTCCGCCGTCTTTTTGCCTGTGTGGGAAATCTTTTCACATGTATATAAATTGTCTTTTTGTCTGACTATTTAATATTTTGTATTTATCTTAAGATTTAAACAGTTTCATTATTTTTTGTCTTATCATCATGTTACTTTTTTTCATGGTTTTCTACGTTTCCTGTATATTTGCATCTATAGTTTACATCAAATTTGTTAAAAACTTTAGCTGTTATGTCTTCAGTTATTTTTTCTGCCTCCTCTATTTGTGGACTACTTGAAATTGTAGCCGCTCACAGTTGTAGCTGGTATTAAAAAATTATTTTCCCTTTCCGGTGTTTATTTTGCATATTACTATATCTTCAAATTCACTAATCTTGTAAATCCCATTCAGGGTATTCTCAACCTCACACATGGTGCTTTTCATCTCTCTAAGAGTTCAATTTTTTTTAACCTATCTCCTCTGTTTCTTTGTGAATGTACATGATATGGCTATATAAATGTTGTAATATCACTCACTGCTAAATATACTATCTGTGTCAATTATGGTTTGATTTCAATGGATAATTATCCTAAGCATGGTAGGTATTTTTGTGCCTTTTTGCATTCCTAGTAATCTTTGGTTGGACTTCTGATTGGAGTTTTGCTGTTATAGGTACTGGATATTTTTATATTTCTTTGAATATTCTTTAAATTGGACCTTTGAAGAAATTCCTTGGAAAGAGTAATCAAGTCTTGTTTTTATGATTTGAGATTTGATTTTTGGACCAGGCTGTCTAGGGCTAGTTATTGCTGAGGCAAGATTTTCCTGAATGCTCTACCTAGTGTAATGTGATTTGGGAGTTTTTTTCCAGAGTGGCTTTGGAAACAGGCATAATTTCTAACACTGTATGAGCACCAGATGTTGTTTACCTTGGTCTCATCTCGTAATTTTTTTTACTGTTAGCTTCTTTTTAAACATCCACAGATAGTACTCTGCTTAAAAACTTATTTATTTTATTTATTTATTTATTTATGTATATATTTATTTACTTATTTATTTTTAGGGCCACACCTGTGGCATATGGAGTTTCCCAGGCTAGGAGTCGAATTGGAGCTACAGTTGCCAGCCTACACCACAGCTACCGCAATGCAGGATCTAAGCCGTGTCTACGGCCTACACCACAGTTCAGGGCAACTCTGGATCCTTAACCCACTGAGCAAGGCCAGTGATCGAACCTGCATCCTCATGGGTGCTAGTCAGATTCGTTAACCACTGAGCCATGACGATAACTCCAGTACTCTGCTTAAAAATTTAGAGACGGTAACTCCAGTGCTTTGCTGTCATATGTTTCCAGGTTTCTCTCTTCTGTATTCCCTCCTCTACAGTATTCTATCCTGCAAACTCCAGCTCCTTTGGTATAGTAAGAGTTTCAATTCCATTTCCTAAATTCAGGGAGTCTCACCTAGGTTCTCTCTTTTTGCCCAGTGGTTTGTACACTATCCCAAGATATAAACTGGGATAATCATGGTACTCACTATTTTTCTCCTTATTCTTTCAGGAATAACTGTTCTTTGATGCCTGATTTGCAGATTCTTGAAACATTGTTCATTATGCAATTGTTATGAGTTTTGGGGTAGTTGTTTTTTGTTTGTTTCTGATGAGACAGTAATATGGGCACTGTTATTTCATCATGGCCAGCAGAAGTGCTCCCTTAATATAATCCTTAAAAAGTTATATTTTCTTATAGTTAGGGAGTCCTAAATTATCGTTTTCTCATTTCCATTAATTTTATACAGTAAAGGTAACCATTTTTAAAATATAACTCCAACTGTCTTAATCTAATTAAAGATATTGTCAGAGAATCCAAAGGCAATTTGAGGATTAGTTGTTTTAGTCTCAGTCCCAATGTAGAAAAAGGATATGTTCAGTTTTAATATTTTTACATAAATTGCATACTATTTTTCAATATAAAATTATTTATCTCAATAAGAATTTTATATGAAAGACTAAACATTTCTTTTTAATGTTTATAAAATTAATTCCCTTCATTATTTTAAAAGAAATAACATGAAATATATGAAATACTTTTTTTCCTCTTTTTAATGTGAGCAATCACAAGCATTTTATAGCTTTAAGCCATAACTAGTAGGTACAATTGTGCTTATATGATGCAGTTCTGAAATTTTATAAACTTTAGTCAATAAGTGTTTTCACTAGGGGAAACGGAATCTTAATTATTGAACTTCTAGCTGATTAGCATTAATAGCACTCCCCCAAGTTAACTTTTAGCCAAAATTTATATCAGAAGAGTAAAGAATAGTCAGTATGGAGGCACAATTGCCATCTCTTAAGTATATACATGGATGAAGTATATGTGCATTTAACAGAAAATCAAATCCACACATCTAAATGTTTCAGTGACAGAAGAAATTTAATAAATACTTCTTTAGAATGTATCAATTAGAAAATTTATAAACATATTATAAATTTTAGGGTTGATAAATGCTTTGAACAGTAAACCTAAACATTTCCAGTAAAATTCTCTTTGTTTAACTTGTTTTACACAATAGCCATAGATTTTAATAACTACACAGAGCTAAGCTTCTTTTTCTGTGACGACTATGAAGTTGAGCAAAGCAAATTTCTGACTTCTCTCTAGGTGCCTAAGTAGTCTTCTTTTATAATAGAAAATAAGAAATAACATTCAAAATTTATTATGTGCATATATGAAGAAATGAAAAATATAATTCCTACTTAGTGATTCATGTTAAAACATATTGGCCCTTTGAAGAAACATGTAGATTCAAAGGATGTATTTTGGAATAAATTCACATAGGTTAAAATCCTGACTGATTTTTATGTGATGTGTAACTTTAGTCAAATTGTTTATATTCCTGTTCCTTAGTTTCCCCACATAATGACTAGGAAATGACCAGAATTTACTGTTTATTGTAGTTGTAGGTGATAGAGGCTTCAAATTTCTTTGGTGCTCTTGTTGTTGCTCCCTCTTTAAGTAGATTTTGCGCTTTGCAGCTATTTTGGCTATAATTCACTCTGATTATCCTATAGCCCCGTTGGTTTGATAGCAAGGTGTGAGGGAAAGAAGTGGTTTTGTAATCTTAGGATTAATTCTAGTCTTTACATGGGCCAGTGTCTCAGAGCTGTCACCTTTACAAGGGGTCCTGTAAAGGGGTCACATCTTTAGGTGAGACAGGAAGACTAGAGGGTCAGAATTATGTAAATACCTTAACTCTAATTTTTATAAGGCTCTGGTAGGCCCTTTTCACGGGAAGTTGGCCTTTATTGTAGATGATTTGGAGGGCATATTTTAAAATGTTTAGTATTACCATCCTTCTGCCAGAGCCCGGAGGGGATTATTTTTTACTCTTCACTGTGAAAACTTGATGGGGTTCTAGAAATAAAACCCACAAAAGTGTACTTCTCCCCAAGATCATAACCCCCATAAGTTTCTCACTTTCAAACTAGTCCACACTCAAGCTTCATCAATCTGTCAAAGTTACCACTTAAGTGTTAAGTGTTTCCATCAGTCTATATTTCTGCCAGTTGCTACCAGTAGCTTCTGTTCCACTTTAGGAGGTCTTAGCTATGACTTTTTGTATCCCCTTGTCTCTAGATTTTATGGTGGTGGTTTATTGAATGACCTCCACTTTCTGATAATCGAAGGAAAGTCATTTGTTTTGAGTTTGTTCAGCATTTTTTCTTGTAAAAAGAGGAATGATGACTTCCAAGTTCTTTCCAGATTGGAAATTTGGTACATAATTTTGAACAGCTACTTCACCACATTATATGGATCATAGCACTCAAATTATATCACCAATATGAAAAAATATCTTTAGAATTCAACTATCTAATCTATAATTACTACTTGAAAGAATGCTGTTCACACAATTCATGAAAATTCCACATATCTCATGTTAATTATATTCAGTAATATACATATCTTTTGTTTAAAAAGTAAAAATATATCATTTTTTGAAGTAGATGCGTGTCTGCCAGAGTCAAAAATCTATGTGACTGATTGGTTCTTTTTCCTCAGAAATGATATAGAAAAGCCTGATCTCCTTGCACATGACAAACTTCATAATTATGTTTAATTTCTTCCATGTGCTATTCACATACCCATATTATCCCAAAGCCCACTTTTCATTATCCCTAAAGTATATCCCCAAACTGCCCACTTCTCTTCTTATCCACAGGTACTGTCCTCACCCAAGCCATGATCACTTTTACCTGGCCAAGTACAGTAGCCATCTAATGGGTTTCTTACCACCACGTCTGCCCCTGTTTCACATCAAATATGAGAAAACTCAACTCAACATTTTATTTTATTTATTTATTTATTTATTTATTTATTTATTTATTTATTTATTTTTGTCTTTTTGCCTTTATCTAGAGCCGCACCCGTGGCATATGGAGATTCCCAGGCTAGGGGTCTAACAGGAGCTGTAGCCGCCGGCCTTCGCCACAGCCACAGCCACGCAGGATCCGAGCCGCATCTGCAACCTTCACCACAGCTCACGGCAACGCCGGATCCTTAACCCACTGAGCAAGGCCAGGGATCGAACCCACAACCTCATGGTTCCTAGTCGGATTCGTTAACCGCTGAGCCACGACGGGAACTCCAACATTTTTTAAATTATAACATTTATTGGGTCACAAAACTGGAAGTTTAAGCGTAGGCTTCAGAATTGAGTTTATTCTGTGATACTGGCTCAGTTTGCTGAAAATCTCTTGGCTCTGATCTAGTCTCTGTGTCAGCTTCAGGCTCATATTGAGATGATATAGCCATGCAGTATAGGAACAGTGAGAAAGAGCTACTTGAAGAAACTCTGAGAATTGCCAGCCAAATGTCCCTCAGAGTCTCTTGGCTAAAACCCCCTTTCTGGAATAACTCCTCTTAACAAGAACAGGAATAACCTTAGACAAATCAGAACTCATTGAGCAGAACTGGGTTAGCCTCCCTGGGCTACATAAGAAGGGGTTGGGATACTTTAACAATGTTGGAAGGTTTTTTTTTTTAAGTTTTTTTAGAAAGAAAGAGAAATACAGACAAAACACAGAGAAATAGTTGACCAAAAAAAAGATATTTGCTATACCTAGGAAGATCATATATTCTGGTTTATTAGGAATAGTTCTGTGTATGCTAATTATATGGAATATTAAATGACATGGTCACCTAAAATATCCCAATCTGTGTAATTCACATCCACATAGCAGCCAGAATAATCTTTTACATCACAAATCAAATTATTTTTCTGCCTAATCACGCCACAACTGCTTTTGATTCCCCTTGAATGTAGAATAAAACCTACTTATTACCCTTTCCTTCAAAGCCCTTGTTTACCTCTCTGACATAATATCCCTCCATGACAACCCCCCAATCACACCATCTTTATGTTGCTCAAACAAGTCCAGCTCAGTTCCACCCAAAGGCCTTGGAATTGCCATCTCTGCTCTACTTAGAATGCTATTGCCCTTGATTTTACATGGCATCTCCTTGTGATTCACATCTTAGTTCAGATGCTCAGATTGTTTGAACACATAATCTAAATTAGCCACACCAAGTTCCTTTGTATAATATCATGTTCTTTTATTTTTTCTTATTGCTTTTATCACTAACTGAAATTTTCTTATTCATGGCTATGTTTACTTTTTATTGTCTTTTACTTCACTTGATTTATGAAATCATGGAAATTATTGTTCTTGAAACAGCCATATCTCAAGTGCCTGAAAGAGTGACCCTTATGTTGTTACAGTCAATTAATTTAGTGAATGAATAATTATATTTAAAATAGTTATTTTTCCCTTGTTAAGTTTTGTTTCTAGGCCAAATATATCCACTCATTCTTTCAACCATTTTTTTTTCATGAAGAAATATTGAGATTCTTCAGCACTATTTTCATATGATCTTGGCTGTGTTTTATTTTGTTGCTCTTAAAATACAAAGAGCAGAACTTAACCCAGTATTCCAGAATGTATCCATCTAGTAGGAAATGAGACAACATACTCACTCATGGATGCATTAGCAATGCTTACAGAGCCTAGGATAGCTATGTCTTGTGGTTCTGAATGGACATCATTAGCTTATTAGGGATTCAGTCTATGATTAAAGAACAAAACTCTTATCCATTTTTTCCAATTAATAATTTAAACCAAGGACAATTTATTTGGACTTATTTCTTTTAATGTTAACTAAACTTTAAGTTGCTTATAGTCCAAGATGTAACCCTTTTGAACATAGGGGACCTGATATCATGAAATCATTGGTAAACTTGGTTGGGATCCCCAAATTAGTAGGTTTGTTAATCTTAACTCAGATTTCAAAATCACTCTTTTAAATGATACCTTCTTTATTGCTAAGTCTTGAATAAGGGATCTGGATACTAAGAGAAAGAAAAGAATAAAAAAATCTATTTTCCCTATACCATATTTTATGGCACAAATATGACTGTTCATTTAAAATAAACTCTGTCCACCATGCTAACAAAATCCAGAAATTAATTGTTTTTGTACATTATATGTAGACTTTTGTATGATTGCTTAGGCTTGTACTAAACATTTAGACAATGGAGCATTTACAAACTATTATACCGTTTTAGTTCTTTTCGACTAGTCATGTATTATTTTCTTCTAGAATTTTATCAATGAAAGTAGCCTGTAGCAATTTAACCCAATTGCAAGAACAGTTAGAATTCCGAGATACCAAATCAGAAATATGCCTCCTTTCATTATTTTTGCTTATTGACTTTTTACCCTGCAATTTTGCTAAACTTATGTTTAAGTTATAGGAGCTTTTATTTTATAGATTTCTTGCAGATTTTCTGTGTAGACAATAGTGTCAATTTGAATAGTGCTGATTATGTCTTTATTCACAATAAATATGACATTTACTTATTTTTCTTATCTTGTTGAATTGGCTAGGACATCCAGTACCATGTTGAATAGGAGTGGTGAAAGAGTATATCCTTAACTTGTTCCCATTTTAACAACTGGGAGTATTGTTAAGCATTAGGTAAACATTAAGTATGAAGTTGTAGATATTTTGTAGATGTCCTTTTTACAGTTTAAGAAATTCTTAGAGTGTGGAGAATGGCTCTAGTTGTATCTCACAAATGTGATAGTTATATTTTGATCCTCATTCAATTTCACATATTTTGTTTTAATTGGCATTGCAACTTATTCTTGACATGTGTTACAGACTGTTGTTTGGTGTCCAAATATTTGATAATTTTCCAGGTATCTTCTTCTTGCTAATTTATAGTTTATTCTACTGTGGTCACAGAAATACTTTTAATGCTTCTCATTTTTTGCAAAAACTTATTAGGTTTGTTTTATGGCCTAGAATATGGTCTATCTTGGTGAAAGTTCCAGGTACACTTGACAAAAATATGTATTTAGGTGCTGTTTGGTAGACTGTTTAATGAAAATCTATTAGTTAGGGTTGGTATATCGTGTTGTTCAGGTCTTTTATATTCTTACTGATGTTCTGTTCAATCATTTACTGGTGTGGAGTATAAGAGACGTCAACTTGAAGTGCTAATTTTACCAAATGATACATTTTTCCTTTGTGTGTTATCAGTTTTTGCTTCATATATTTTAAAGCTATTTTTAGATACATTCACATGTAGGATTGTCATACCTTCTTGAGAAAATAACTCTTTTCTTATTTTGTAATATTTTCTTATTTCTGAAAATGTTTCTTGTTTTGAAATCTTTATCTTATATTACTTGCTTAGATTTTACCCATTGGTTCCTTGTATTTTGACTATGTGCTTATATTTAAAATTGGGTGTCTTACAGACATCATAGAGTTATGTCCACTGTTAACCTAGTATTTTTGCATGGAAACATTTTAGTAATTTTCATAGGGCTTACAATATGCATTTTTAGGTAATCAACATCTAAATTCAAATTAATGCCATTTGATTCTAGTGTAAGGAATTTGCAACAATAGTTTATTAATTCTTTCCTCTAATCCTTTTCGTTATTTATATATGCATTTAAATTTTATATGCTTTTAAAACATGGCATTGCCACTATTTTAGTTATAAGCAGGAAGGTATATTTTCAAACCAATTAAAAATTAAGAAAACCAATATTCTGTTTTATGTTCTTCATATTTTGTGTAGATACTCTTCTGTTTGGTATAGTATTCATCTTGTCAGAAAAATCACAAATATCTTTGTTATAGTGCAGTTCTGCTGATAATAAATTTTGTACCTTTTATTGTATGACAAAACATTGATTTCTTCTTTATTTTTGAAAGACACATTCACTCAGTTCAGAATTCTTTGTTGACAGATATTTCATCACTTTCAAGAATCTGCTCTGGTTTCTTCCATTGTCGATGATTTCTGAAAAGAAATTTCTGTAATTATTTTCATTTTACACAATCTATGTCTTTATCTCTGAATGCCCTCAAGATTTGTTGTCTTTTGTTTTATAACAGTTTGAGCATGACATACTTAGGGACATGGATCCTAAGTGTGTGTGTCTGTGTGTGTGTGTGTGTGTGCATGCATGTGTGTGTGCATGTGTGTGTTTACCATGCTGGACATTCTCCATGCTCTGAATTCTTAGTTCTGTGGTTTGGAGACTGTCATTGACTTTGAAAATTTTTCAACTATTATTTCCTTAAATATTTCTTCTACAGTCAGTGTTCTCTCTTCTCTGGTATTTCAACTAGATATACATTAGGATGTTTGATAGTGTTTTACAGCTCTTGAATTCTCATTTCTGATTTTTATACTTTTTTCTTATATTTCAATTTGGGTAACTTTTAATGACCGATCTTAAAATTAATTCTTTTTTCTCATAGTTCAGCACATTTGTTCCATCCGTGAAACAAAGGTCTTCTTCCTGTCCTTGGACTCTCTATTTATAGTTTTACATTATAGTTTAAATCTCTAGGTTGAAACTGCTTATGTTACCTTGCATGTTGGATACTTTTCCCACTAAATCTTTAGCATGTTAATCATAGTTATTTTAAACTCTCTTATATCTGAGTCTATTTCTTTTGATTGTTGTATCTTTTGACATGTTTTTCTTTCTTGATTTTTTGTTGCATGATACCATCTTTCATAGGAAATCTTGTATTAACTTAATAAATTTTGCTTCAACGTGAACATAGCTTCATATTTTTTCTTCTCCTAGACCCTTCCTATAAGGTTTGAAGTTACTTTGTTCAGGTTAAAGACGGGTTGTTGGACTTTAAACTCCTTTAGTGATTACTTGTGTTTAGAGTGGGGCTTTCCTTGTCAGAGGTTTTCATTCAATTAATGTTCCACATTCAGCTCTGGGCCTTCCTTTCTACTGTATTTCAGAGAGGATTTCTCTCTAGAAGTATTTTACTGCTGATAATTTTTGATATCGTTATCCTGGTAGTTGTTGGATTGTGGGAGAAAACACATTCTTGGTACTCTTATTAAGCTCAGTCTTAGGCAACCATTTTTTTTTCCCTGAGTCTTTGAAGGGTGTCTCTTCCTCCTGTAGTTATAGTTCTGGATACAGTATATATTCCTGCCCTTTCCCCAGTGGTATAAAATGTGTCTGTTTCCTTCCATTATTGTAAGGGTGATATTGTTGCTCTTCCCTTCTAATTTAAGGCTTTCCTTCTCTGTTGGAGAGAGGAGTTATATCATGTATTTCCTGCAGCAGATGCTGTTATTATTCTTCCCTTTGCCTTTACTAGAAGGGATGCTTTCTTGAGTTTCTTATCAACTATTATAAATCATTTCCTGACCAACCAGTGTAGTTCATGGTGATAAATGGAACTGGATGTATTTATAGCCCCCATGGATTCTGTATACTGCTAGACCACATTTAGCCTCTAATAATTCTTTAACAGTTTTCAATTTTTTAAAAATTTTCATCAGTATCAGGCTGCTTCTTCCCAGATAATTATGTAATTGTGTCCACTCTCTTTCCGCAGTTTTACATTGATTTCAGAACCCATACATTTCATGTTAGTTTTTACCCTGCACACTCAGGCCTCTGATGGGTTCAAGAAAAGTGGTGAATTTTATTTTTTGTTATAGTTGATCTACAATGTTCTGTCAATTTCTGCTGTATAGCAGAGAGACCCAGTTATACATATATATACATATGTTTTCTCATATTATCATTCATCATGTTCCATCACAAGAAACTATAGTTCCCTGTGCTATATAGAGGACTTCATTGTTTATCTAGTCCAAATGCAATAGTTTGCATCTACTAACCCCAAATTCCCAGTCCATCCCACTTCCCCCTCTCCAGGTTGGCAATAATAAGTCTGTTCTCCATGTCCAAGTTTGTTTCTTTTCTGTAGATAAGTTCATTTATGCCTTATTTTAGATTCCATGTATAAGTGATATCATATGGTATTTGTCTTTCACTTTCTGACTTACTTTGATTAGTATGAAAATCTCTAGTTCCATCCAGGTTGATGCAGATGGCATTATTTTGATCTTTTATGTGGCTGATTAGAATTCCATTGTGTATATGTACCACATCTTATTGGTCCATTAATCTGTCCATGGACATTTAGGTTGTTTCCATGTCTTGGCTATTGTGAATAATGCTGTAACGAACATGCGGGTGCTTTTGTCTTTTTCAATGAAAGTTTTGTCTGAATATATTCCCAGGGCTGTGATTGCTGGATCATATGGTAGTTCTATATTTAGTTTTCTGAGGAACCTCTACACTTTTTTCTATAGTGGTCATACCAATTTACATTCCCACCAACATTGTGGGGTGGGGAGGAGGGTTCCCTTTTCTCTACAGCCTCTCCAGCATTTGTTATTTGTAGACTTAATGATGATGGCCGTTCTGATTGGTGTGAGGTGGTACCTTGTTGTAGTTTTGTTTCCATTCCTCTAATAATTAATGATGTTGAACATGTTTTCATGTGCCTGTTGGCCATCCATATGTCGTCTTTGGAGAAATGTGTATTTAGGTTGTCTGCCCATTTTTCAATTGTTTGTTTTTTTTTTTTTTGCTGTTGAGTTGTTTGAGTTGTTTTTGTATTTTGTAAGTTAAGCCCTTACTGGTTGCATCATTTGCAACTATGTTCTCCCATTTAGTAGGTTTTGTTTAGCTATTTTATTTGTTTCTGAAAGGATGGAAACAATGTTATTTCTAGTTTTATATACCTCAAGCAGAATGTAGAAGTCCCTTGCCTAATTTTCTTAAAGCTATTTTTGTTGATATAGCTTTCCATATATGGTATCCATGATATGATACCATAATCACAGTTTTTGGTTGTTTTCACAGTATTTTTGGAAGATATTAACTTTGGTTTACATAATTCCTAAGGGAAAAAAAAACTTTAATAATGCTTGAATTTGTTCCTGAATGTACTAAATATTTTTTTCTCTTGCTTTTTTTTTTCTCTTTAGCAGTGGTGATAAGAAATTCAATTATAGAGTATCTTGGCATTATTTTCCTAAGTTCAGTTTGCTTTTGGTTTTTGAGGTTCTTGAATCTGTAGGCTTGTACTTTTTTATCAAATGAAAACAATTCATTATATTTTAAATATTTTTTGTGGGTTGTCTGCTTCATATCTACAACTTTTATTACATATATGTTAGCTTCCTTAGTACATTTTGCATACATCACTGAAGTACTTATTTTTTTCAGTACCATTTTTCATGATGTCCTCAATTTTTGGTAGTTTGAATTACTTTGTTTTTTGAATTTGATGATATTTTGTTTTGTAGTATCCCATCTCATATTAATCCAATCTAGGAAAATTTTTATTTTAAAATGTTTTTCATCTCTAGATGTTTTTGCTATTTTTTATATATTTTCTTCCTCCTTTTTTATATTCATCTTTTTTACATTTGTGTACATATTAAGTATGAGTACATTTGTAACTGTAGAGTTGATGTCTTTGCTAATTCTATCATCTCTATCATGTTTCAGTTTGTTTCTAATGCCTTATTCTTCCTAGTTTTGAGTTCAGTATTCCTACTCTTTTCATATATGATATTTTATTGGATGACAGATTTATAAAGTTTGCATTGTTGAATGTTTAACTTTTCCTCCCTCTATTAAACATTCTTACACATTGTTGTGCTAGATAGAACATAAGCTGAAGGAATATGAATATTGAAATAAGTCTAAGGTTTCTATGTTTTTCCTTTTCTTTTTTAAACATATTTTTGTCATTTCCTCTACACCAAACAAAAATGTAAGAGCAGACTAATTGAAAATTATATAGTTTACATCATAATATAGAAGATGAAATCTCATAATATGTTTCCAGGTAGAATGTAGGCTCCATAAAGACAGAGATATGTTTCTTTTGATTGTTGATATATACAAGGGGCTTAAACTACCTTTGCTAATATTGGTACTTAATAATTTTATTTGGTACTAATTTTTAAAATTTTATATATTTTTAAAGGTTACTTTCCATTTGTAGTTATTACAAAATATTGCCTATATTGCCCCACATTGTACAATACATCCTTGAGCATATCTTACACTAAATAGTTTGCACCTTCCAATACCCCACTCCTACATTGCCCCTCCCCACCTTCCCTCTCCCCACTGGTGATCACTAGTTTGTTCTCTTTGTCTGTGACTCTGCTTCTTTTTTGTTATATTCAATAGTTTATGTTGTTTAGATTTTATACGTAAGTGATATCAGTATTCATCTTTCTCTGTCTGACATATTTCACTTAGCACGATGCCCTATAAAGTCCATCTATGTTGCTGCATATGGCAAAATATTTTTTCATGGCTGTATAGTCCCAGGCTAGGGGTCTAATCAGAGCTACAGCTGATGGCCTACACCACAGCCACAGCAATGCCAGATCCAAACCACATCTGTGATTTACACCACAGCTCATAGCAATGCCTGACTGTTAACCCACTGAGCAAGGCCAGGAATCGAACCTGCAACCTCATGGGTCTTAGTTGGATTCGTTAACCACTGAGCCATGACAAGAACTCCCACATACATCTTCTTTAACCATTCATTTATTGATGGACATTTATGTTGCTTCCTGATAATTATAAATTATCCTGCTGTGAAAATCAGGGTGTATGTATCTGTCCAAATTTGTAGTTTTATTTTTATTATTTTAGATATATACTCAGGAGTGGAATTGCTGGGTCATAGGGTACTATTTATTGATTGAATAAAAATAACTTACTGAAGAATTTCTGTTGTGGCACAGTGGCTTTAGAATCTGACTGCAGTGGCTTGTGTTGCTGCAGAAGTGCAGGCTCAATCCCTAGCCCTGCATAATGAGTTAAAGACTCTGATGTTACGATGGTTGCACAATCTCTCTCTGGCCTGTGAACTTCCATATGCTGTTGGTGTGGCCATAAAAACAAAAGTAAGTACTTACTGAATATAATTTTCAATCTGGAGCTGTTCATAACAATTATCAACTCACCACCCCCCGCCAACACAAACACACACACACATATACACACACACAATTTTTTAAAAATGTTATGGTTGTACCCATGGTATATGGAAGTTCCTGGGCCAGCGATTGAATCCAAACCATATCTGCGACCTACACTGCACCAGTGGCCATGCAGGATCCTTAAACCTATGGCTCCGTGCCAGGATCAAACCTGTGCCTCTGCAGTGACCCACAGCACTGCAGTTGGATTCTTAACCCACTGCAAAACAGTGAGAACTCCCACACACCAATTTTTATGGTTGCCAAACCCCAAATTTCAATGAAGTTGTTATATTGCCTGATGTCACTAAAGGAAAGAAGAAGCCCTTTATGTAACATCATGTTTCTTTTTAATATTTGTATATAACAAAGAAATATTTAATTTGGATAAAATATTTCACAGAAAACATGTTCTTTATATATTTTCTTAGGAAGTAGGAACATAAATTTATAATATATCTTTTTAAAAATTCTTTGGTAAAATGAGATAAAATATATTTTACATATGCTTGTGTGAAACACATAAATTTAACTGTATTTCTACCTACTCATACATAGCTATTTACTTTCCTATTATCTATCTGTATCCAAATTTTACTGTTACTATAAATAAATTATTCTGTTCTTTCTTTGTTTTGCCATAGTGTGTTATTGCAGCAGTAATAGTTGTTTCATTTGGTTCCTCTTATTCTATTCTGTATCATTTCTTATATCAAATATGCAGAGGACATCTGGTATTATCATTTATTAATTAGTGTCATTATGTGAATATACATGTAAGAAAAGTTACTTTTAAGGTTTGGGGCAAATATACAACAATGAACATCCCTGAATGTAAGTACCTTTTATTTATTTGTGAAATAGCCATTCACTAGAAAACTTTGGAAATAATAGTAATATTATTACAGTGGCAACTACCTATGCAGTTCTAGTACTCAGTGTCCTGTGAACTCAGGCAGCTGATGAGTGACAGATTCCTTCCCTTCCATTCCCTAGCCTTTTCATGTGTATAATCAAGATAAGGACATTGAATTCCCAGGCAAAGTAGCTGAGGGGATTTTGCTTTACAATTGTGACTGCTAAATGATGTATTTTTCAAGTGAAGTTCATTCATGTTTTCAATGTTTAGCTTGTAGTGACAGTTACAGGCAACTTTGCTTTTTGACAACTAGAGAAGTCTATCTGTGCCAAATAGCACATTAAGAAAATAATATACTCACTTTAAATGGTGGAATTATAATTCAGTTAAGTAAAAGTGGGGTGCAGAAGAATAAGCTGCTGAAGTTCTCTACTATCTAAAGGCAATAAACAGCATACAATCTGACCTCCTTCTCCTGGCCATCCAAACAATAAGTTTTGGATATAAATTCTGATGTGATTCCTCACTGTGAAAAACCTGTGAATATGTATTGTTACCTGACCCTTTTGATGAAAAGCTTAATTTTCTAACGTTGCCATTTTTCTTGGCTATAACAATTTAAGAAAAATGCTAAAGGTATTGCCACACAGGACTGCAGATGATATATTATATTGCAGTCTGGAAATATACAAAACCATATACTATGCATTTCTGACTTAGCACTATAAAATCAGTTTTCATTCCCTACAAGAAGTAATTATCTCACTAGCGCTGACACACCTGCTTTTTTTTCACAGTGGAGTTTTTCTAAATCTATTAATATGTTTCTAACTTCTATGTCATTGAGAAATATAATGCATTTTTCCAAAGGAGGGTGGTGGGAAAGGTATGCAACAATCAAGTAAAGCAAAGGAATATAGAAACTTCAGTGATATACAAATTTTGAAATTATGATTGAAGGTATATTTTAATACTGAAAAGAAATGAATGCTCAACCAGCCATAAAATAATTCTTTGAGCCTCAGTAAGTGTTCCTAGACAAAGCAAGATGGTTTCTATTGTGCATAGACACCATGAATTCCCTAGGCTATTTATCAATAGGGCCTGACTAGGAGGAACCTTTTTAGCCACCAGATGCTCCAATATGCTGACTACTGAGGTTGTGCTAATTACTAACCTCCAGAAGAGACAGAAGCATGTACGGTTTTGACCATCAACTTAAGTGCTTTAAATGAAGTCCTTAATAGAAGTACCCAATGGTACTATAATCAGGGGGAAATAGAGTGACATCCAAATCCTCTCTGTTCTTTAACATTTATATGTTATCATCCACTGGTACTATAATCAGGGGGAAAAAGAGTGGCATCCAAATCCTCTCTGTTCTTTAACATTTATATGTTATCTCTCTTCCTTAATACTTTTCTAGCTCATAAATGTGTCTCTTTGTGCACTGATGTTTTGTATTGTTTGCTTAGAAATGAATCTAATGTCATTTATCTTAATTCTATTTTAATTTTTAAAAATTTTAAACATGGCACTGAAGTTATTTATCTGCTAGTTACTTTTTAACTATGCCTGGATAGATTAAAGGCTCTTTCGTTTGCTAATTCATTAACTGTCAATGGAGTTCAAAATAGGAATTGCAACTCCTATTTAGAGAGGTTACAATTTAACAGATAAAACATTCACTTAATTCAGTTACTATAATGTAAAGTGCAATGAGGAATACTCATAGAAAGACATGAGAAAAACAAAAATTTGAACTCCTTCAATTATATTTTCTCACATTTCTTAATATCTCCTACATAGTTTCCTCAGGTTAAGATGCCTATACTCTCTTTGCATTCTTTGCTCTAGTGATGTATCAACTTCTGTTTTCTGATAGCCATCTAAAAAAAATAAATAAAACTTGTTACTGTGACAATTGTGAGCTCTATCTAGTCTTTTTTTTTTCTTTTTTGTCTTTTATGTAGAGCCACACCCGTGGCATATGGAGGTTCCCAGGCTAGGGGTCTAACAGGAGCTGTAGCCACCAGCCTTTGCCACAGCCACAGCAACGCGGGATCTGAGCCGCGTCTGCGACCTACACCACAGCTCACGGCAACGCCGGATCCTTAACCCACTGAGCAAGGCCAGGGATCGAACCCGCAACCTCATGGTTCTTGGTCGGATTTGTTAACCACTGAGCCACGACGGGAACTCCAAGTCTTTATGGACATTTATTTTTTGGATCTTTCATGGGTACATTGAAATGTTCACTGTGAAAATTAGATACAGATGGAGAGATAATAGATAAGAAATTAGAGTCCTATAGCTAGACAGATATAGAAAGGAAAAGATTTAGGTCTGTATATCTATTTAAAAATATGTTTGACTCATGATTCCCAAGGGATTTAACTAATGCATATCTTATGTTTCTATAATGGTTCAAAACCAGGCCAAAAAATCCATAGTATTCAAAGTCAGTAAGACTATTTATTTATTT
>PVHT020000079.1:6540801-6563362 GCA_004024745.2 Catagonus wagneri
TTTTTTTTTTTTTTTTTTTTTTTTTTTTTTTGCCTTTTGTCATTTTATGGCCGCGGGTTTTTATGGCCGCACCCGCGGCATGTGGAGGTTCCCAGGCTAGGGGTCTAATCGGAGCTGTGGCCACTGGCCTGCGCCGCAGCCACAGCAACGCAGGATCCGAGCCGCGTCTGCAACCTACACCACAGCTCACGGCAACGCCAGATCGTAAACCCACTGAGCAAGGGCAGGGATCGAACCCGCAACTTCATGGTTCCTAGTCGGATTCGTTAACCACTGCGCCACGACGGGAACTCCCTCATTTCTCTTGTTTTTGATATATATTTTTATGTTTATTTTCATGTTTAACTTTTGATCGTGCCCATGAAGTTATAGATTATATATTTTAGATAATCCCAATGTATTATCTTCTCCTGAAGTATGTTGAAATTTATTTTGTTTTTACTGAGAGGTAATAAATTAGTAGATAATACCCTTGAATTTGGAGACATTTGGCGCTGTCTAATTTGCTAGTGAAAGTATGCTTGATTTTATTCTCTGTCCTAGGGAAAATGGTTTGGGGTTGTCTTTACTCTGTAAGACAATCAAAAACCTATAATGTGGCAAGTCTCAAACTCAAATTTCAGTCTCTCCTGTACCATGTAGCAGCTTAAATCTCTGCTCAGCAATTTCAGCCTCGCTGCTGATACTTTCTGGTAGTTCTTATAAGTCTCATCAATTTACACATAGTACAAGGCTCAATTAAGACTTCAGGTGTATATTATGTGCTAATTCTAGAGTTCCCAATCTGTGCCACTTTCTTTTCTAAGAGTTTTTTCAGTCAATTTCCAGCCACTCTGACAAATTTAAGCTTTTCCTCTACTACTCAAGAAAATTAGACAGCAAATTTCCATTTGAATTTTAGCTGTAATGTACAACATTAAATGTGGAATTCCCTCAGAAGAAAAGCCAGTAAACAAGTTCCCTTCTTGCATGAGTCAAATCATTTTCAATATCTAACTTTACTTCATTTGGGTCACTCCCAGCACCTTCAAAGAGGTGGGGTTCTTTTGTTTGTTTTTTATTTTTGTTTTATCCCGAGATTTTAAATTGATATTTTTACAAAACTTAGAACAATACAAGCTGCTTAACCATTTCTGGAATAAGAATGCTTTCTATTTTATTTTCTATTTTTTAACATACATCTGCCAAATAAATCAATGCAAACTTAAGATTCAAAGAAGTTTAAGATTTTATTGCAATAAAACATACTGAAAGTGACAGAGAACAATCAAAAATTGTCATCATAATTGTAGGTCCAATGGAGTTTGCCAAATGATTAATCGCTAATTTGTTTGTCAGCTTGAGGTCCCATTATCTAATAGTTATACTGTGCCCTTTCCTTAGACGGTTGTCTTTATCAGCATTCTATAGCTTAGTACTAATGCTCATATCCTGTTGAAATAAACCTACTCTGATATATTTTGTTTTATCTTTGCTTATAATTAATTCGGTAAACTTATAGAATTTTGAAATTATAGGGAACCTTTGTGATCATTTATAGTCCAATATCTCATCTAGTGCAAGAATTCCTTCTCAACCTTCTTGACAAATGGTCATGAACTCAGCTTAACACTATCAGCAAATGGGTGTTCATTATTCTAATTTTATACTCAAAGACAGATGCAAATTCTGTGTTTTTCTGAGGAAGACACACAATAAAAGAGAACAGATTCCTTATTACCCAAGATCCCAAATATTAACCAGGTATGACAACTTAATTTCAATTCATATGTAATCAAAGATATCATCTAAAGACGCCATAATGAAGGCTGAACTTGCTTTGAAAACTCTGAGAAGCCAAGAAGGAGAACAAGGTTTTAGTTAAAAAAAAAAAAAAAAGAAAACCAACTTGTAATCCATTCATAGTTAAATTTATGTCCAGAGAAGTCTAGGAGGAGAACAGGGAGTTTTGTTTTCTAAGCCAGCATTTTTTCCCCTCGAGTAACTTGGAACAAATAAAGCCAGGTCTACCACTTCTCAAAGCTTCTCTCTGTAACAAAATCTTGGCTCTGCCTCAGGCTGAAACAGATACTGAAGCACAGGTTTATAAATGGCACTGAAGAGTTTAGATTTCTACAACTCACAGAGACAGACTTAAAATGTGCTTTCATTTAAAACTGAATATACTTCTCTTTAACCTTGGAAACCTTGTTACTATTTAAATAAACTAAGCGTAATTTATACACATTTATCCTATTAAATATAACTAAGCTTATATACATAAATGTCTTTTTACACATTGACTATGTAGGTTTACATATATGTATTTATAAATCCTGAGAAAACTGCCTCTGTCAGCTGAGTGAGCTTTGAATATATCCTTTAGTGATGTAAGTTATTAATGACTTACCCTGCCCAAAGTTTTGCTGCCATGAAACACATACACTCAGGAGCTGACTAATTAAATGTGAGATTCAACATTTTGCTACAATCTTTATATACCCTTGAGATATAAGACATTAAATAATCACAAATGTTATAATAAATGTGGTAATTTATAACCCGCATAGTAAAGTCAAATCAATATATGTGAATTTCTTTTAGGTACCTGATAAAAATATAATTCAGGATCCATGTAATTTAGGTAGGCCCTTATTTATGGTCTTTTTTTGTCTGTGAATTAAAGCAAATCAGAGGACCAGTGATCATTCATACATTAAAACATTAAAAAAAGGGAATTATTTAAGACTCTCTGGTCTTCTGTTCTAAATGTAGTTCTTTTGTAATAAAATTGCCAAAGCTTAGAGGTCGTCTATTTTTTATTTGGGGAAATCATTGTAACCTGATGGATGTTGAAAAAAGAGAACATCCTACTACTATTTAGAGAGATCATTTTTGACAGAGGACAAAGGAAGAAGTGCTACTCTGCTGATATAATAAAATAGAGGATTGTGAGATGATTAAATGGCTAAAAACAAATTCTCAGGATTTGACATTGTCAGTGCTCAATAGTAAATAGGGAGTTCATCAGTTTGGTGGCAGTTTCCTAAGGGAGTAAGATGAAAGTATTTCAAAAATCCACATAGAGCTCTAATTTTATGTGACATTTAAAACCTAACTAGAGTCACACAAGCTGGGGAGCTGTTTTAATAGCAAAAAATAGAGTGTGTTAATTCTCTTCTTCTGAAGGAAGCAAATATATGATTTGGTAAATTATAGCAAGTTTCCACTATGTAGGAAAAAGTAAGAAGTCTTGAGTAATGTCCATCTATATGTTTAGCAGACATAATGTCAAAGGGAAAGTATGATGCATAAAATTTTGAAGAGGCAGGTAAGTTTCACAAATATTCAGAAACAGATTCATAATAATTCACAAATAGAAAATGTAGAGACTGTGGGGAAGCATGGGAGAAAAAATAGGAAGTTATGTTTTATTGAAAGCTACAAAAGTAATAATACCCATAATATCTGATACTCTATAAAGCCATACTTTCTAGTGAGAAAGTACTAAAGAATAAGAAAATATATGTGGCTTTGGAAACAATGTACTCTTTTTAGTAGCTGAGACTTCTTTGTTTATGGTTATGGTTGAAGTTAAATGCAGACTTAGAGACCTGACTTGTCCTGTTAAGATGCATGCTGGCTTCCCTAAAGCATGTTCTTGGAATATACTCAGAGTAAAGTAAGGCCTACCAAGTGCTCCACATATACTGGAAAAAGAAAAAAATGATATAGAATTAGAGATAAATAGGAGTAAATGACATGATAAGGAGTCAAGAAGCAACTTTGGAGTCTCTGAGATTTTGGTCAGGAATCTAGACAAGATAGTTCCAGGATAACTTTTCCATTGCTTTATCTCATAAAGGTTTTGTATTTTATATAAAGTAAAAATAGTCATAAGGAAACTGAACTTTTGTCTAAGTATATTGCTTGAAACACAAACTAGTCCTCATAATTATAGAAAAACCAACCCAGGGTTGACAACAGATGGTAGAGATAGATAGATAAATCAAAGATAGCCATAGCCATCAGATGACTAAATGCTGACAATTTTTAAATAATATAGAGAAGGAAGGGACAGGGTAGAAAAACATTAGATTAACTTGGAAAGCTCTTACTGTAGACAATATCAAGTAGGATAGGCAGAATCTATTCCATACCTGTTTGTTCATCCTCATCCCTTTGAACTTATTTGCTTATCTTCTGTTGTTTAGTCATGCTTCATTTCAGTTTCTCAAAAAAAGCAAGGGCTTTCTTGCCTCATACACCTGTATCTCATATACCTGGGTCCCATTTTTTCCACTCTCCCACATAACTAGCTTCTTGAATTCTTAGTCTGAGAAGCTCCTTTGACCATCAACTCTATGTAGAATTCCTTACTCTATCCTCCATCAGTACTCTGTTATTACCCTTCACAGAACTTATCACTGTTTTTATGTAATTGTCTATAATTTGTATAATCTCTATTCCTCACTAGAAAGCCAAGAATCAGGGCAGGAATCACATTTCTTTGTTTCACCACTGATGACCACACAAGTACCACAGTCCCTAATACATGGTAGATGTTTACTGAGTAAAGGAAAAAAAAAAACATGCTGGTTTTGCCTAGTAATGTATGAGAGAAAAAATATGATTGATATGGGCTCACATGTCTATTTTCTAATCCACAAACATATTCATAAAAAAATTCCCTTCACAGAATTTAAATAAATAAACCTAAAATTTATGTGAAACCACAGAACACCCAGAATGCCAAAGCAATCTTGAGGAAAAAGAACGAAGTTAGGGTCATAACCCTCATAGATTTCAGATGATACTACAAAGCTATAGTGATAAAAGTAGCATGGCATTGGCAAAAAGAAAAAGACACATGGATCAATGGAACAGAATAGAGAGCACAGAAATAAACCTGCACAATTACAGTATATTAATCTTCAACAAAGGACACAAGAACTTACAATGGAGAAAATATTGTCTGTTTAGCAACTGGTTTGGGGAAAGCTGGGAGGTTGCATGTAAATCAGTGGAGTTTGAACATTCCCTTACACCATACAAAAAAAATAAACTCAAAATGGCTTAAAGACTTAAATATAAGAAATGACACCATAGAACTCATAGAAGAGAATATAGACCAAAATTTCTCTTACATAAATCTCAGCAATACTTTCTTATATCAGTCTCCCAAAGCAAAAGAAGTAAAAGCAAAAATTAAAAAAAGATAGTGAGAGCAGACATTCTTGTCTTGTCCAGATTTTAGTGGGAAGGCTTTCCGTTTTTTTCCATTGGGTATTATATTGGCTGTGGGTTTGTCATGAATGGCTTTTATTATGTTAAGATATGTTCCCTCTTACCCACTTTGGTAAGAGTTTTTATCATGAATGGATGTTGGACTTTGTCAAATGCTTTTTTTGCATCTATTGAGATGATCATGTAGATTTGACTTTTCTTTTCTTAGTGTGGTATATGGTGGCATATGTCAAACCATCCTTGTGACTCTGGGATGAATCCCACTTGGTCATGGTGTATGATCTTTTTTATATGTTGTTGGATTAGGCTGGCTAAAATTTTGTTGAGAATTTTTGTGTCTACATTTATCAAAGCTGTTGGTCTATAATTTTTGTTTTTGGTAGTATCTTTGTCTGATTTTGGTATTAGGGTAGTGATGGCTTCATAGAATGTCTTTGGGAATGTTCCTTCTTCTTCAACCTTTTGGAAAAGTTTAAAAAGGTTGGATATATGTTCTTTTTTGTATGTTTGGCAGAATTTGCCTGTGAAGACATTTGGTCCATTTTGTTCAAAGAGAGTGTTTTTATTACATATTCAATTTCATTTTTCAGTGATTGGTCTATTCAGTACTCTCACCACTTTTATTCAACATGGAATTGGAAGTCCTAGCCACAGCAACATGACAAACAAAAGAAATAAATGGTATCCAAATTGGAAGAGAAGAGGTAAAATTGTCACTCTATGCAATGACATGGTACTATATATAGAAAACACCAAGTACTCCACACAAAACTACTCCACCTGATCAATGAATTCAGCAACGTAGGAGGATACAAGATTAACATTCTGAAATCAGTTGCATTTCTGTATACTAACAATGAAATATCAGAAAAGGAATATAAAAATATAATACCTTTTAAAATTGCACCCTCAAAAATGAAATACCTAGGAACAAACTTGACTAAGGATGTGAAAGACTTATATGCTGAGAACTGTAAGATATTGACCAAGGAAATTAAATAGGATAAAAGAAATGGAAAGATAGTCCATGCTCCTGATTTGGAAGAATTAATATTATAAAAATGGCCATACTACCCAAAGCAATCTACAGATTCAATGTGATCCCTATCAAATTACCCATGACATTTTTCACAGAACTACAACAAATAATCCAAAAATTTATATGGAGCCATAAAAGACCCAGAATTGCCAAAGCAATCCTGAGGAACAAAAACCAAGCAGGATGCATAATTCTCCCAGACGTCTTACAGTACTGCAAAGTAAGAGTAATTAAGACAGAGTGGTTCTGGTACAAAACATACATATAGGAGTTGCTGTCATTGCACAACAGAAACAAATCTGACTAGGAATCATGAGGTTGTGGTTTCGATCCCTGGCATCGCTCAGTGGGTTAGGAGTCTGGTGTTGCAATGAGCTGTGGTGTACGCCACAGACGTGACTTGGATCGTACTATCCTGTGTCTGTGGCATAGGCTGATAGCTATAACTCTGATTAGACCCCTAGCCTGGGAACCTCCATATGTCATGGGTGCAGATGTAAAAAAACAAAAAAAAAAAAAAAGGAAAAGAGCCAGACCTACAGACCAATGGAACAGAGTAAAGAACTCAGAAATAAGCCCAGACACCTATGGTCAATTAATCTTTGACAAAGGGACAATAACAGAAAATGGGAAAAAGAGCGACTTTTCAGCAAGTGGTGCTGTGAAAACTGGACACCTGCATGTAAATCAGTGTAAGTGGAAAACACCCTCACACCATGTACAAAAATAAACTCTAAATGGCTTAAGGACTTAAACATAACAAGACACCATAGAACTCCTAGTAGAGAACATAGGTAAACATTATCTGATATCAACCGTACAATTATTTTCTTAGGTAAATCTCCCAAGGCAATAGAAATAAAAACAAAAATAAACCAATGGACCTAATCAAACTTACAACTTTCTGCACAGCAAAGGAAACCATAAAAAAAAAAGACAACCTACAAAATGGGACAAAAGGGTTTCAAAAGATACAACAAACAGGGTTTTAATCTCTATAATATACAAACAACTTATACACCTCAACAGCAAAAGAACCAGCAACCCAATTGAAAATTGGGTAGAATCCCTAAATAGACATTTCTCCAAAGAAGATATGCAGATAGCCAATAGGCACATGAAAAAATGCTCAACATCACTATGTATTAGAGAAATGCAAATCAAAACTCCAATGAGACACCACCTCACAGCAATCAGTATGACCATCACTAACAAGTCAACAAATAAATGCTGGAGAGGGTGTGGAGTAAAGGGTACCCTCCTTCATTGTTTGTAGGAATGTAACTTGGTACAACCACTATGGAAAACAGCATGGAGGTACCTCAGAAAACTAAATATAGAACTACAATATGATCCAGCAATCCCACTTATGGCATATCACCTGACAATATTTTCATTGAAAAAGATACATGCATCCCTATATTCATTGCAGCACTATTCACAATAACCAAGATATGGAAAGAACCTAAATGTCCAAAGACAAAGGATGGATTAAGAAGATGTGGTATTTATACACAATGGAATACTACTCAGCCATAAGAAAGAACAAATTAATGCCATCTGCAGCAATGTAGATGGAACTAGAGATTCTCATACTAAGTGAAGTAAGTCAGAAAGGGAAAAACAAATACCATATAATATCACTTATATCTGGAATCTAATATATGACACACATGAACCTACCTACAGAAAAAGAAAAAACAAAACTCATGGACATGGAGAAGAGATTAATGCTTGCCAAGGAGGAGAGGGAAGGATTGGGATGGACTCGGAATTTAGGGCTAGTAGATGCAAACTGTTGCTTTTGGTGTAGCTAAGCAATGAGATCCTGTTGTACAGCACAGGGAACTATATCTAGTCACTTGTATGGAACATGATGGAGGGTAATGTGAGAAAAAGAATGTGTATATATATACACACACACATATGTATAGCAGAAATTGACAGAACATTGTAAATCAACTATAATAAAAAAAATCTTAAAAAAATGTGGAACCTAATCAAACTTATAAACTTTTTCACAGCAAAGGAAACAGTAAACAGAACAAAAAGATATTACTGAGATAAAATATTTGCAAATGATGTGATTGACAAGGGCCTAATTTTCAAAATATAAAAACAGCTTATACAATTTAATATCAAAAAAGCAAACAACCCATTAAAAAATAGGGAAAATACCCCCATCAGACATTTCTCCAAAGATGTACATCCAAAGATGTATAATGACTATATGGAAAGATAGTCATTATTGCTAATTATTAGTGAAATTAAAATCAAAACTACGATGATATATCACCTCACAGTGGCCATAATGGCCATCAAAAAGTCTATAAATAATAAATGCTGAGAGGGTGTGGAGGAAAGGGAACCGTCCTACACTTTTGATGGGACTGTAACTTGGTGCATCTACTATGGAAAACAGTATAGAGAGTCCTTAAAAAAACGAAATAGAGTTACCACATGATCTAGCAATCCCACTCCTGGGCATTTATCTGGAAAAGACAGAAACTCTAATTCAAAAAAGATACATGAACCCCAATATTCATAGCAGCACTATTTACAGCAGCTCAAGACATGGAAGCATCTAGCAACAGATGAATGGACACAGACACTCACACGATGGAATTTAACTCAGACATAAAAAATTGATGAAATAAAATAATGCCGTTTGTGGCAACTTAGATGGATCTAGACGTTATCATACTAAGTGAAGTAAGTCAGACAAAGAAAGCAAAATATCATATGATATATGTGGAATCTAAAAAATAATACAAGTGAATTTATTTACGAAACAGAAACAGACTCACAGACATAGAAAACTTGTGGTTATTAAAGGGGAAGGATGGGGAGAGAGAAATTAGGAGTTTGGGATTAACAGATACACACAACTATATATAAAGTAGATAAAACAACAAGGACCTGCTGTATAGTACAGGGAACTAAACTCAATATCTTATAATAACTTATAATGGAAAATAATTTGTAAAAGAAAATATATATGTATGTATAACTGAATCACATTGTTATACACCTGAAACTAACAACTAAAGTTGTAAATCAACTGTACTTAAGCTTTTTCCTTTTTTTAAATTAAAATTTAAGTAGTCTTGAGATTTGAGTCAAAATAATATAAACTTAACCATGAAAATACCAGTAACTATGGTAGATAAGAACCATAATTGAAATATTCTGATAAGAAAGTATGGTTTATTAATAGAAATAACTGAATAGTAAACAGAATAGAACTATATAAGTGGTTATACATCTACATATTTTCTGTATGCTATATAAAAAGTGAAGTATTATTTTAATGTAAATTATTATATAATAATTTAGGAAATAGTAAGCATTAAGTTGTATTCAGTAGAGCCATGGTTTAAGGATAAAGAGAAGAGGATTATTCTCTTTTGCCCTTGTTGGATCATGTTTAGTTTTGGGGCTGCTTTTCTGTGTGTGCAAAAATCAAATACAGGAAACCAACTTGTAAAGGTATGCAGAATTATGCCACATAAAAAAAGTCACCTCCGTGTTTGAAGGCATGGAAACTGTCTTGTTCATTTCTGTATCTTAGATTTCTAGCATAACATCTGATACATACTACATGAAAATAAATATGTATTTAGTTAATAGGAATAGGAAAAACAGTACTGAACACAGAAACTGTATTCAAATATTATTTGAAAGAAGGCTTAGTCAGGCTTTGAAGTTATGCAACTGTTAAAATTTTGACCAAAGTATGAAAGAAACAAGAAGCAAACAGTTTTTCAGTAATAACCTGGATTGTCATTTCCTATAGTCAAATGAGAATAGTTTTGAAGATTAGCTATTTTTGGTTACTGTGGAAGGAATTCAAAATATAGTCAGTGGTGTAAGGTTTTGGAAAAATATTTTGTAGTCTTACTAAACCTCTACAATTTGCAATTGTTATCTCTTTTCTTCAGTTTTCTAATTGCGCAAATGTTACCAAAATCCTGCTGGTAAGATTACTTGAGATTTTAAGCTGTTATTAAGTGCTAAAGTGAATCAGTCATACATATAAATATATCCATTTTTTTTTCCTATATAAGTTGTTACAAACTATTGAGTATATTTTCCTGTACTCCACAGAAGTTTCTTGTTAATCATCTCTTTTATACAGTAGTGTGTATGTGTTAGTCCCACACTCCCAATTCTTCCCTCCCCTCAATCATTTCACCTATGGTAACCATAAGATTGCTTTTGAAATCTGTTTGTTTTTGCTTTTTAAAATAAGTTATTTTGTCTTATTTTGACATGTTAATCTTTGGATGCTTACCATATATGTCAAGTGTGAAATTGAATACACAAGTCTAAAAAGGAAGTAACAGGTTACAAAAATCTCCTTCCCAAGTTGAATGTCCTTCCCTGGTTGGAAAGTTTATCAGAATTCTTTGTGAGTCCTTTTAAAATGTGGTCCCCCAACTTTTGATAGTTTTTTAAAAGTTTATTCTATTCCTCTTCAATTAAACATTTCTTCATGTAAAGGGAGACATTTTATTGATGTTTGCATTTGGCATGCAGACTTCATGGAAGCAGAAGTTTCTAAAACTGGGAGGACAATAATACAAGTGAAATGAAGAGTGTGCACTTATATCTTGATTCAGAGTTTGAGCCTTCTCTCTGTTCCTTTTTATTTTCTAAAGAATTAATTTTGACTGTTGATATGAATACTGAATTATATACTGAGAAAACAGTGGAGATCCTTTAAATGTATTTTGTCTTTAACATCTACAGCCTATCCTCATTTTTCTTCTCAAGAACATTCTTCCTTTCTCCTTTGTATCATCACTTTAAAAGATTTTGCTTAGGAGTTCCCTGGTGACCTAGTGGTTAAGGATTGGGCATTTTCATTGCTGTGGCTTGGCTTTGATCCCTGGCCGGGGAACTTGTGTATGCAGTGCGTGCAGCCAAAAATTTTTGCTAAGAGAACTCTTGTTTTTATAGTTCCATATTGTGTTCTGGTTCAACTAAAAAAAGAGCAATCTATTCAACATTTCTCTCTAGATAAGGACCCATTTCTCTGTGTATTATGTAAGTGTAGGGATTAATCGTCTAGACAAATTATTACTTTCTTACTTGCTTTGCTTAAAATTGCTAATCTCCACCACATTCCACAAAAGCTATTCAGTCAAGGCCATCAACGACCTAAGACCTATGTATTTCCAGCCAAAAAGAAATATTTCTATTTGAAATAGAAGGCCACTCCTTCTAAAAGTCTTTCCTGATCAGTAAATTAAATAAGCCCTCTAAATATTAGAGTTCCTTGGAATTATTTCCTGTATCATTATTATACTTTATATATGCTGCTCACTGAATCTTATGGACATCTGTTTGTTGATTACTTTCAAAATTATACCTCAAGCCAAAAAAATTCTTCTGAACCTCAGGTTGTTATATTTAAATTTCCATTTGACATGGCCACTTATTCATCCCAAACTTATTGTGGGCAAAATGGAAGTTTTGATTCTCTTTTTCACCAAACCTGTTACTCATTTTGTAAATGTCATCACTATCCACCAAGTCACTAAAAACAAAAATCCAGGGATCAGACTTCATTTATTCTTTTCCCTTACCTCTTATATCCAGTTTTAGTAAACCATGCTCATTTTATCTCTAAAATATATCTCAGGTCTATTCACTTTTCTCCATTCCTGCTCCTTTGCCCTATCAGAACAACCATCTTATGTGATTATTTCAATTTCTTAGGTGATCCTTGTGTGTCAATTCTTGCCTCTTTAAAATCTGCTTAAAAGATACAAGCCAGAGTAATTTTTAGAAATAAAAGATTGTTATCATTATTCTACCACTTGGTTTCTCTATGACCAAGGAATCTCTCTGAATATAAACTTTCCCCTTTTTTCCATTTTATTATTATGCCAATGCATCTTTCACTCAATCTACTCCATTTCACTTTGGCTTTCTACTTCTTAAAAATATTAATTTTCCTCCTCCTTTTAAAGGTTTTACTGTCCTCTCTTTATGGAATCTTTAATCTTAGCCCTTTGCTTTTCTACTCTTCTTCTTTCATTCGAACTTAAAAAGTATTTTCATATGGACTGCTCTGTTCACCCTGTCTAAACAAGCCCTCTGTTTATATTCCTTAGCTCAACATTCTGTTTATTTCTTTTATAACATGGCCAGTAGAAATCTCCTTGAACTTCAGAGATCTCGTATGCCTTATTAAACTTTATTTACGATGTCTTGTGGTATGCAATATACTTAGTGTTTATGTCACCATAAAATTCATATGTAGACGCGTACACCCCAATGTGATGTTATTTAAAGGTGATGCCTCTAGGAGATAATTAGGTCATGAAGGTGGAACTCTCATGAATGGGATTTTTGACATTATAAGAAAAGACAGGAGAAAGCTGGTCTTGTGTGTTCTCTGTTATGTGAGATATGAGAAGATGGCTATCTGGAAACTAGGAAATGGATTTTCAGGAAACCCAAATCTGTCAACACCTTGATCTTATTGTACTCCCCAGACTCCCTGACTGTGAGAAATAAATGTTTCTTACTTAAACCATCTACTTTACAGTGATTTATTATAGAGGCATCAATAGAATAAGACACTAAAATTGATTTTGGTAGAATGAAAGAAGAGTTTTCCAAGACAGATATAAGGTATTTATCTTAAAAATCTGTGGATGGTAACTGGTAGTAATTGGAGTAGCTACAATTTCATGGTCTTACTCTGTCACCACTGTCTAAAGTTTGTATGGCTCTGCTTTACTAATTCATTGAATATTTTCTATAATCTATATATTCTTTTTTGGAAAAAAATTATGGATAGGCTCTGGGCCCTGTGAACTCTCTGAAATTATATGCTGTTTTATTAATTTTTTATTATGAGCATTTGCCAGAGATGGTGTTCCAATTTTCCGTAGCTTTCATTAAAGTTGTAAACAAATAGCTCAATTAAAAGTAATTAAATCACTGACATGAAATTTTGTACTCTGCTCTGGGTCCTCAATATTTAATGTTGTTTCTTTTTCTTCTTTTGGTAAATTACATTTTTACCTGCAAGCCACTTTGCAATCACATTAAAAAATGTTGATTTTGAAATTCTCAAAACCCAGTAAAGAATAGTGGTTCCTCCACGCACCACCTAAGTGAATTCAGGCAACTTAACCATTCTGAAACACAGTTAATCATAGGCAAATAAATCTAATAACATCTATCTTACAGGTTAATTATAAGTATTAATGAAAATGCATACTAAGCACATAGTATAGTACCTAGTGGAAATTAATGTCATTCAATATTGAAAAGTATTGATAGCATCATCATCATCATCCTATATTCATTAATTCACTTATGTATATTTTCAAATATAAATCTTTGCATCCAGATAACTCAGAAATATGACCTTTGTACATGGCACCATATCATTAAACAGCTTAGTAAGAACCTGTCAGTCAGCTTGTATATCTACATGATATGCTTACTATATGTGGGCTTCCCACTCCTTAAAACCCTATCCTTCATCCTTCCCTGCTCTGTTCTCTATTCAAGGAGATTTATTTTTACTCATGGCATCGCCTAGGCTCTCCTGATTTCTGGCCTCTGATTGAGTATGGTCAGTAGTATCACAAGATATCAGAGAGATGGAGGAGTGAAAGGTGAAGGTATTTATCACCCTTAACAATCTCTGTGCTTGCCTTGCCTCGATTTGGGCAAAGGAAGCATTCTGTGGTTGGCATTTTTATTGCGCAGCTCTTCTATGGCTTCAACCCCTCTTTGAAGCTGCAATAACATCACCACACCTTTTACTCAGGAGACCTGTCACTAGTGCTCTAGTATATAGACATACTTTGCTATCTCTTAATCCAGATCATGTGTGTAAAGTGTCCTTTCATAAAAATATATTAAAAACTGAGTTTCCTGACAGAACTCTGAATGTTACCCTACTCTGTACAAATTCATGGCCTTAGCATTGTTAATCATCAGAATAGCCAAGAACAAAACCATTCTGCCTTGTTGTACCATCCCATAAAACTTTGCATTCAGCTGCGTACAAATGTGTTCTCAGTGATTCAGCTCAGTCAGTGTCACAGTTTTATAAAGCAGATAGAAATAGGAAGCAATTTACTTTGCCGTTCCAACACTCCAGTGCCACTTGGAAAAGGAAAATGTGCTAAACACAGAATACTATCTTTCATTGTTCTCTTGTAAAAGAACATTACCATAATTCTTCTGAAATCAAAATATATGTCTGTTGAATTAATGTCAGGGATTGAGTGGTAGTGATTTGCTTCCTCCACAATTTCAGAGAAGATGCGTCAAAAAAAAACCCAAAACAATTACTTTAACATAAGTACTTTTTGACTTAAAGCACAAATGTCAGGCAAGAAAAGTTACAAAAATATATTTATAAGGAACAAGTAGATTTTAGAATGCTGCTGTGCATCATTTTCATTTAAACTAGCCCTGGATTTTGATAGATGTAAAAGGCCACATTATGTATTTAAATATATGTAGATATAATCATAGATATAGAGTTATGTGTATATATACAATAGCACATAGATATGCACATATATGCATTATCTTTTACATATGATTTATGAATTTTTGCATTATAAAATATCTTCCATTTACTACAAATGCTTAGAGAACACTCACAGGGATTATATTTTGTGTGTTTATGTGTGTGTCTTCTGTCTTTTGTCTTTTTAGGGACACACCTGAGGCACAGGCTAGGGGTTGAATTGGACTACAGCTGCCAGCCACAGCCACAGCCACAGCCACAGCAGCGTAGGCTCCCAGCTGTTTCTGTTTCCTACACCACAGCTCACGGCAATGCCAGATCCTTAACTGACTGAGCAAGGCCAGGGGTAGAACCTGTGTCCTCATGGATGCTAATCAGATTCGTTTCCACTGAGCCATGATGGGAACTCCAGGAATTATTTTTTTTGAATATGCATACATTACACTCTTTATGGTAGGTACAAGAAGTAGTGAGACCCTAGCACATATTTCCAAAATCTAGATTATTTGAAAAATAAGAGTATTAAAACGTCAATGATACAACTTAAAATAAATAGGCAAATGCAGATAAAGGAAAAACTTTTTTAGAGATTAGATAAAATAGATACCTCATTGGACTTGATTTCTATAGAGTGAATGTTAAAGTTATCTTGATACATTTTTTTCTTAATATCCCTTTTTCTTCCTTAAGCTATTGTGCAGCTTTATGTTCCCTTTCTGGGATTAATATAATGAAATTTCATTTACTTAGCACATACTTCTTGAAGTCCTAAAGTGCACTCACAGGCTCTGACATAACTAACAATATGTACCTGAAGTAATTGAAAGGAAGGCAGAAAAGCCTAAGGCATAAAGTAAAAATGTTTTAATCTTCTTAAAATTAATAAAAATTTAAGGACAAAGTAGGGAAAATAGTATATTACAAATTATGGATATATTGATAGAATTGACAAAATGCAAGCTGACATAAATTGACAAAACAATGAGAGAGAATGTCCTGAAAAAATAATTTGGAAAAGAATATAAATGATTATTTAAATAAGAAAAAATATCAATGTCTAATAATAAAATTTAAACTCCTTTATAGAAAAATATGAAATTAAATACTATTAAAACATAATGTCCTACCTATTAAACTTGGACAATTTATTCATGTAGGTATTTATCCAGATATTAGCCAGTGTGAGTAAGGGGGCAATTAAGGAGATATAATGTGATAGTGTTGGTAGTAGTGTAAAGTGGTATAAGCACCTAGAAATCAAAAAGTGGGAAAAATAACATATATCATTTAAAAAGGAAAATCCCCATATACATATCATTATAGAAAGAATATAATCAATCAGTTTATAAGGATATTCATTATAATATGATTTGCAATAATACAAAATAAGAAACAGCCTAAGTTCCCAAATATGAAATCACTTATAAATGATAATCAATACTATTATTCAAACTCTCAAAGCTGTTTTGAGGAAAACAAAAAAAACAAACAAGCTTAAACAGCAAGGCCCAAAGCAGAATGTGTAGTAATTACAGCAATTTATGCAAAAATATCAGAAGCCTTTTACTTAGGTACATGGAATTATGAGTGAAAGTTTTTGTGTCAAATTTCTTTTCCAATAAATATAAGCCAGTTTCCTGTTAAATGTCACTAAATTATGAAAGTGAATAAAGATGTACAAAATATGTTGGAGAAAGAACATTGTCACACACACCCCCAAAAAATGCTTTGGACCTAGTAAATGACAATCAAAATTAGAAATGGAATAGATGTATATTGTTTGCTTTCTCTAGCAACTCTGAATTGGAGAACAAATCTGAAACAAATTGATTTACAATTCGGTTAAATTTTGAGACTTGATATAGATTTTTATAAAGCTTTTTGGGGAAACACAAAAAATTCCATAACACATAACATTTTAAATTTAATTATGACAGGAAATAGAAAAAAATAAATGGTTTATTATGTAAACAGAAAATGTACTTTGTAAAATACTGTGAGATTATTGAAAGCTGTGTATAAGCAAGGCTGTGATCTTTCTGAATTATAACTGTTCATCCATAATTTCCAATCAAGCTATTATCCCTAAGGATAATATATCTATTTAAAAATGAATTTCTAAGCTTCAAGGGTTTTTTGATCTAAAGAAATTGTAGATTCAAATTCATTATGCATATTTGACCACTGTCCCTTCATTCGAAATGAAAAGGGACATAACAACTGTGTTTCCTCCTGTTAAATAAAACAAAACTGCCATTCTGAATATTAATAAGAACTTCATCTATTAAATCTAAAAATTTAGTCTTTAGCTGAGTGTTGTGGAAGTTTGCTTTTGGATTAGTCACTTAGCTATAATGCCTGTCAATATTTTATTGATTAGAGAATGGAAAATCAATGGTTTTTATTCATGACATCCAGCATCATATTTAATATATCCTTATAATCGGACATATTGAGAAGAAATAACTGTACTGTTAATTATTTAAAATTTTATTACCAGAAATTCTTATGATTGAAGATAAAAATTGGTGGAGAACTATATGCAAACAAGCATCCTAAGATAATGGCATTTATTCCTCAGGATAATTGCACTAATAAGCAGCTCATGAAAATCCTAGTTAGCAGAATGTTATGGCATGTTTTATAACCATGAATCAATATTTGATTGTCTGTATGCATTTTATCATAATTTCCTTGAATACAGGAAAATTGTGAACTAATCTAATACCAACACAAGAAGAGACTGTGAATGCTCTGAGAAAGAGAGAGAAAGGAAAGAAGGAAGGCAGAATGAAAGGAAGGGAGGGAGGGAGGAACAAAGATGCTCTCTCAGCTTCAGAGTGAAATACTTGTGGGGAGTGAAAAATTCCAACTTCTCCTATTTTACCTTATGCTCTTTAATATATTGTGCTATTTAATCTTCTATCTGGATCAGTGCTTACAAGTCCATTTTGAAAGTCTTTTTGCTATACTAGATGCTCTCCGATTTAAAGGCATTCTTAGGTCATTAGTTTCGTAAGTAACATTTTTTCAGGTCACTAGGTTCTCGGAGTTCTTTTTTATGATATATTTTATTTGATATTTCTGAACGTGGTATCTTGATAGACTCCTCTGGGTAAAAGAGCAAAAGAGAATAAAGGGCAAAATATGTAGGCAGTTAACCTAAACAGCAGTGCCAGAGTGTATTAAACTCTGCTTTATTTGTACAGATAAAGTTCATAGACCAATTTATTGTTGTGAAGGGGCACTTTAAAAGCGCAGCTGTACATGAGTTTGGGTGTGCAAGTTTTGTATGTTTATATCAATAAATGAGTTTGAAGCATCTCTATTTCAACTCTAGTCATAGTTATGAAGAGGCAAATTTATTGAAAACCAGAAATTGAAGGTGTAATTTCATATCTTCAATTATGGGATGGATACTTTGAACTTTGTGTAAAAAATAAATATTATCTAGTATTCTAACCTTTGTTGATATAACTAGATACAGGCATATTAAAGACATTTTTATGTCTTTTCTAGAGGCGGTGAAATAGAACATTTAAATCCTTAAGGAAAGGCTTGTGTCTTCAAGTTGCTTAAATCCACATGGATACATGGAAAGAACCAGTTGCCTCCCATATTCTTTAACTCTAAGACATGTGAAAAATGTCCATGATTCCGAGTGTGCAAATTCATAATGTGGACACTTATAAATAGGCTTCGGGGTTAAAAGAACTAGAAGAGAACTAAAGTGATGAAATCAACAAAGTTCACTTTGGAAAAGCCAAGACCCAGATGGCAAGAAATGCCCTTGCAAAGGAAAATGAATTCAGAGAACACTAGGCAAGGGAACTTTTGGAGAAGAGACTGAGTTCATAGTTGTCCAGAGATGGGATTTGAATGGCAACAAGTTAAATATAAGTGGGAAAGGTCCATGACCTGAATGAACTTGTAGTCAGGTGGTAAATGTGGTTGTGGTACTTGTCTTTATGTCGTTAAAGGGTCCGAGACAGGATGAATCAGTGTTTAACCTTAAATATCAGTAACAAGAATATCAGCTGAATAAAAATGAAATAATTTAAAATAATTTTCTGAGTGATATAAGCCTTTCATTTTAGCTTTTTCGTATACATTTCAGGAAAAAATTAAGGGATTGATAGATAGTAGGCAATATACCTATTAAACTATTATATACATATATGTTATTATTATGATGATTATAACCATTCTCATTGCCCATCAATGGAATAAATTACAAGGGTTCCTATGTGTTTGTTTAAGCAGAGACTAAAAACAACTGTTGTTCACTGTTCACTAAGGAAATAACTAGATTGTTTTAGCTGTTTCTTTCAATGCTGAGACTATTTTTTTTTTCAAGCAGACAAATTTTTAGACATAGGACTAATATATGGTGAGGTGGACTTCATTGCGTTAAAGTTAAGAAACATCTACGGTAATATGCCTGAAACAAAAACTGAACCATCTTTGTTTTAAATTAGAGTTTCTGTAAGCAAAGGTAGAAAACTACTAATAAAGTAATTCAGACTCCACTCCAACAGTATTACATATTTATATTAGCAGTTCATTTGATTACTCAGAGTTTTACTTGTACTCACTCCCAGGCAGCCACACAATCAAGAACTGGCTTATAGCACCTTTATGCTTATTTTAAAGTATATGCTGAGGGTTTTTTTGTCTGTGTGTGCAGTATCTGAAAATCTTGTCATTTGAGATGCCAGGGAGTCAATCCCTAGTTCAGTTCACAACCAATAACAGAAGGAAATCAATGATTAAATGCATTCAATTTCCCTGTTGTGGAGTAAGACACCTGCGAACAGGTTTTATATGGCCTCCAAGAGATCTACTGATTTAGCGCCAGTTACCCAAAGTACAGACCTGCATATTAATGTATCCATGGTTGATCTTCTTCCCTTCTATGTCTCACTTTTATTCCTTTTCCAATACAGTTTACTTGAGCTATCTCTCATAAAATCAAACCTAAGACAGCCTCCATTTATTTTTTACACAAAGATTTTTATGATACCTTATAAGAACACAAGTGACTGAATGAAATGGAGAAGAGAAATATTAATTCCCTAAAATTACAAATTATATAGTATAGTTACAGAAAACTTCAGTATTTCAAAGCAGGTATTAAAGTCACACATTATAAAAAGAAAAAAATAATGCTATGATTTTTACCAAAATATTATTGAAACCACAGTATTATCTTTATTGATAATTGCCCCCAAATTATTTTCTGAATATCATTATTTAATATAATTTATTTAAATGCTGGAAACATAAAGCATTTTAGAATTGTTAACACCAAACAATTTTTTGTAAGATTAACCTTCTATTTGTCCATGAGAGCAAAACTACGTAATAAGTGTTTGGGAGGGTCTTATCTTTTTATTCAGGATACAGGACATAATCCAGATAATCAAAAAACATTTGCAAGTTGTTAAGACATAAGTTATGTCAAGGGGTATAAATACATATAAATTTATATTTTACTTTGTGTATGTTTAGGAAATTGGTTTCTAATTCTCAAAATAGTATTAAAAGATTATTTCTGAGTTCCCATCATGGCTCAGCAGAAACGAATCTGACCAGCATCCATGAGGACGCCGGTTTGATCCCTGGCCTTATGCAGTGGGTTAAGGATCCTACATTGCTGTGAGCTGTGGTATAGGTCGCAGATGTGGCTCACATCCTGCACTTCTGTGGCTGTGGTGTAGGCCAGCAGTTACAGCTCCGATTCGACCCCTAGCCTGGAAAACTTCCATATGCTGCAGGTGCGGCCCTAAAAAGATAAAGGCAAAAAAATGTTGGTAATTTCAACAAGATGGGGTAGATATACTTTTTTCTATTCCTTCCATCAATAACTATACACTGTGGGCATATATAATTAAATAAAACAAACATAAGAATACTCTGGCATGTGGAGAGAAAGAAAATGTTTAGGAGCCTTTGGATCAAGAAATGGCGTGGCAGTGCATTCTTCCCTAGGTTTTCTTTTTCTCTCAGACATCACTAACTAGGTAGTAGAGAATCTGGTAATGCGAAACCACCAATGGCTAAAGACAAGAGAATCCTAAAAAAACTAGCTCTTCTAGGTTTAAGAACCAGGAAAGAACAATCTAGTAAGAGCAAAAACATTTAGGTAATAAGTGCCCTACTCTGGCCAAACACAATGAAGTGTGGACCCACTGTAACCCTCATGAGCAAAGTAAGATTATGCAGGTATTAGATTATATGAAATATTATTAAAGCAATAATCATAAAAATGAACTTGAAGCAAATGAAAAAACAGATATTCTCAGCAAATAAATAAATGATGTAAAGAAGAACCAAACGGAAATTTTAGAATTGAAAAATTCAGTAACTGAAAGGAAAAAAAGAAATCAATGACAAGAGCAGAATGGGGAAGGCAGAGGAAACAATGAATAAACTTGAAAATAAACAAACCAATAGTTATAATCCAGTCTGAACAAGAGAGAGAAAGTGGACTAGAAAAAGTAAACAGAGCTTCAGGATCTGTAAGTCTATAGCAAAATATCTAACATTCATCTGATCAGGGTCCCAGAAGGAGAATAAGAAAGAAGGTGGATCTGAAAGATTATTTGAAGAAATAATGGCTAGAATTTTCCCAGACTTGGCAAAATCTACAGATTTTATAATTCTACAAATTTAAGAAACTGTGTGAACCCCCAACAGGGCTTTTATTCTCATCCAGCTATAATGAGGGATAACCAAAACATTCTCAGATAAGGTAGTACTAAGAGAATCTATTGCCAGGAAACTTATGCTAAAAGTAAAATAAGACAAAATGAAATAACAAAAATTTAGAAATGGAATATAAGTCTTAAAAATAACATATAAGAAAATACTCAATTTATAAAAAGCAAATAAAAAGATCAAACACATCGATACTTCTCAGGGTTCTCAGAATAGAATTCAGTCTTCTTTCCTCAGACAACAAGGTCCTATAAGATCAACTCCTTTGTATTTCTGACTCTAGCTTCTGTCATCTTCCCCTTGTGGGCTTTGCTCAGAGTCTTTTTTCAGTTTCTCAAACCTAAAGGCTCATCATTGCCTCCAAGGTCTGTTGCTTCTGCCTTGATTTCTTCTCCAATTTCAGCACTCCTCCCCAACCACACAGGACCATTCTTGGAGGATGAACTTTCCAACCTCAAACTAAACATTACCTACATTTTTGTTGATTACACTCTGTGCTTTTGTATCCTAGAATTTATTACAGATTTTAATTATTTGTCTATGTGTTTTGTGTTTATTTACCTTCTACACCATGTCCTCCATGATGCTGAGCTCTTATTGCTCACCACTATAACCCTGAGACTTAGAACATGGCAAACATTCAGTAAACACTTCATGATGGAAAAAAATACTAATGGTAGAATTTAAGTGTTCAGATATAAATCTGTTCAATGTAAGATTTTTTTCAGTTTTACTTAGTTTGGAAATGGTCATAATGAAATAGAGAAAAACAAACAGTATTTAAATGAGACTTAATAACTGCAAAAACCAGTAGGATAATCATCACAGTTTATAATTAAATATTCTTATGAATGGATTGAAAGATCATGAAATATCAATAATGCAAATAATTTTGTTTTTCTTGAAAAAATGTTTCAGGAGATGATAATCACAATGATCAATATTGAAATCATTATACCTACATCCTGTTTGTTTATTTTTTTAATATTTTGTAGACTAGAGTAAGGAGACCCTGTCTGGCCATTCATTAATAAGGTCTATTGTATGATGGATTATCTAACCAA
>PVHT020000079.1:6564362-6672363 GCA_004024745.2 Catagonus wagneri
GCCATCTTGCCGCCTCCCTTCTTTTTTTTTCGGAATAGTATTTTTAAGAGCTATGTGGACTACTCTAATAGGCAGCATAGGTATAGACAATATGTTTAGCGCATTTAAACAAAAACATGACTTACATTTTTGGAATGGCTAAGAATCGTCAACATATTCAGAGTTCTCCCATTAGACTAGACATTCAATAATTCTAATAACTAAAGCATTCACTGAATGCAGTTAAACCAAATGAAGTATTTGCAGAAAAATACAGACTTAAGAGACACTAGGCACCAGAAAACCAGAGGCTTTATTTCAAGTGCTATAAAATCTAAGATCTAAAAATCCTGAACAACATCTGACATCATTGTTTATCTACACCCTTTTCTTGTGAGTGCCAAAACTTGTTAATCCATGCCCCAAATCCATTTTTATTATCACTTCCAAAAGTTAGACCTGGGGCTCTCCAAAATGGTTTGATTTATTAGACTTACGCTTTTGTGAAGCAGTAAGAAATTTATAGTAAGTTTAGCATTTCATAGTTTGCTTAAAAACTCTTCAGTGTTTGATTCCATATCCTGCTGTGTCAGCCTTTCCAAGGACTCATGTTTGTTTTTTATTTCCCCACCCTATGGTCTGTCAAACTGGAAACTTAGAGGATGAAACCCACATTTTCCCTAACAGTGATGAAGAAGAATTTGCTATCTCCTTTTCTGTAGCTTGTCTTTTCTCTCCATTATGTAATTGAAATGAGGAAAGGAATTCATTCTTCTTGATTTCTCAAAATAATCCTTCATACAAAGCAGACTTATAATGCAGAATACACACAATATTGGTGGGTAGTGCAATAAAACCTAGACAGAAAATTGTAATTTAACATAACACATTTCTGTTGTTACAGATTAAACCCTTAGTAATTTCTTTCGGGCTAACTCCTTTAGTTTGATCTGATTTCCGATCTTTCAGAGAGAATTGCATAAGTAAGATAATTGTAAGTGATACAATTACTGGTGAGAATTCCATAAAGTAAACAAAAGAGCTTGTGGTATCTTTTAAAGAAATGGCAAGAATATGAGAGAGTGGTAAATAATTAGTAAGATATTAGAGTAAGTTGGTGCCAGATACTTGACGGTCTTATAAAACTTGAAGAATGTGTCGGTCCACGTCCCCACTACACTGGAAGTTTAAGAGGTTTGGGGAAGACACCACCTTTGAAAAATAATGGAGGATAAAGTAGGATTGGATATAAAATGAGGTAGAATGAGAGGAGAAAAAAGTTATCTCCTAGGTTTTTACAAGAGCAGCTGCCTTAATGATAGTGCCATTTGATGATAGAAGGAAGACTGAGATATTAGTGTGTTTCAGAGGGAGAAAAAATATAGTTTTGTCATATAAAGAATGAGGTACCATTTAGATACATGTGTAGATATTGAGAAGGCAATTAGGTATAGGAGTTTCAAATCTCAGAGGGGCGATCTAATCTGGATGTATTTGTTTTGTAAGTCATAATGTATCACTTACATTTAAAGCCACAATATTTATATAATCAATCAAGGTTTGAGTTTATATGAAACTTCGAATAACTTAATATTCAAAGTCTTGCAAGGAGAGAACAATACAGAAAATTAAGTTGAAAAGAGGCAACCAGTTACCATGGGAGAGGCAGATAGAGAATGGCATGGGTTGGGAGTTTGGAGTTAGTAGATGCAAGCTATTACATTTAGAGAAGATAATAAGGTCCTACTGTACAGCACAAGGAACTATATCCAGTCTCCTGGCGTGGACCATAATGGAAAATAATATAAAATGAACATATACTATTTTCCATTATATGACTAAGTCACTTCCTTGTACAGCAGAAATTGGCACTGTGTAAATCAACTATACTTTGATTTAAAAAGTGAAAAAGGAAAAAGAAAAAAAATAAAAGAGGAACCAATGAGGTAAGAGGGAAACCAGTGGAATGTGGTGTTTAAGAAACTGAGTATAATTGGACTTCCCGTGTGGCTTACAAGAAACCGAGTGTACTAGTTAGAATTCTCCAGAAAAATAGAACCTATAGGTATAGATATAGTTTTAGAAGAGGAACTCGATGTCTGAGATCAGGAGAAAATTGATACCTCTCAGCTCAACGAGAGAGAGAATTTGTTCTTTCTCCACCTTTATGTTTTAAGTGGGTCTTCAACAACTTGAATGATGCTGCCCACGTTATTGAAGGCACATCTTCTTTACTCAGTCTACTGATTAAAATCCTAACCTCTTTCAGAAACACCCTTATAGTCACACTAATGAATAAGGTTTTATTTCTATCTGGACAGCCGTTAGCCCACTGAAACTGATACTAAAACTAATCATTACATCAAGTGAAAAATGTATTTTAAGAAGGAGAAGTAATCAGTAGACAAATGCTATGAGAGACTTTTTGGAGAAGACTCCTTTTTTTTTGCTTTTTTTTTCTCTTTAAGGACACACCTGTGTCATATGGAATTTCCCAGGCTATTGGTCCAATTGGAACTGCAGCTGCGGGCTATGCCACAGCCACAGCTATGCTGGATCCTTAACGCACTGAATAAGACCAGGGATCAAACCCTTATCCTCAGTGGAGTTTGTTTCACCTGAGCCAGAACAAGAACATTAATGCAATTTATTTTAGAACTGTCTTATATCCAAACTCAACTATTCTCAAAGTTTCAGGAAATAAATTTGAATTTTCACCTTGGGATCTGCATTGCTATATACAAGAAAGCACACTGAGTTACTTTGAAAAAAATATATATCTCTCTTAAGAAATCGACTTTCAATACCAAAAAAACAAACCTTAGTCTCTTGCCTTTAAATCTGCCCCTTTCTCTCCAGTGGACTTTAGATATGGAAGGAGTTATATAAAATTTATCTCTTACTGAGAAAAATTATATTTTTCTATTTAAAAGATAGGAAATGCCATAATAAAATGTGTTGTTAAGTACTAAAAAATCTGTTTACTTTTCTTGCCTCATTTGATGACAAAAGTGTATTAGAATATATGTAAGACTGAGTACAGGCTTGTCCTTTGGTTTTACAGAGTTTTATAAATATCGATTTTACATTGACAGTACTTGTTTCCCTTGTGCTTTATACGCTGCAAGAGAGACTCGGGGGAGTCTAGGCTTTGAAGTTTACGTATGCCCATTCCCATGATAACTGATTTCCATTGTTTCATTGTTCATCTCTTGTTATGATTGAGTCATGGTAAATACCATCCTAGCTTCATAACCCTAGAATTGATCCAAACCAAAAGATCTTAACATTTGATATTAGCAAACATTTTGTGGCTTCTGATATTCTTCAGCTATAAAATAATTGATTCAACACACTCTAAACACCTATAACAGAGACCCTTTCAGATAGCATACTGAAAATCATAGTCATTTTCTCTTGTTACTGTTACAGTCCCCATTCCTCTGCTCTGCTTTCCTTTCCCTTAACTTCTAGTGCTTCAGAGACCCTTTCTTTAGGCAAACTCTGTTTCTTGCTTCTCATGTTAAATTATATCTGGGTGACAAGCCATGTGTCATGTTTATTTATTAGAACTTTACTTTTAATGTAAAAATTATGCATTTGCTTCAAAACAGTCAAGAATAAAAAAGCATATTGAATATTTTACAAAAGATATCTTTTGAAAATTTTAAGACACTACATTTCATCAAGGGAAGAAGTAGTCATTTTTATTATCAATCACATTAGACTAGTGTGAGGGTTTGTATGTGTGTTACTGTTTATTAATTTCCCACAGGGCCCTGTAATCCATAGGAATTTGGTGAGTGAGTGCTCAAGTGGAGCGGAGCTGGGGATGACTGTGAAAGACTGGGCTCCTTCCACTTATACACACCCTTCAACAAAATTGAGAGTCAGAGTTGAGTTTTACGATGTTTTATAATGCATTGTCAGTGATCTTAAGAGAGCTTGTTCAAGGACTGACTTAATATACAGTAAAATCTCTCAGATCCTGAGGTTTTGGACATTTCTATGGCCCTTCATTTGATTGTTAAGGAACACTAATTTTAACCATTGAAAATAAAATATATATGAAATGGTTTTAAAATATCACCACAGAGTATGTTTTACGCAGTTATATGTATATATCCCATCTCTGATCATGTCGCTCATCAGGTATACCAAGAGGGGTGCCTGCAGCCAGCTAAAAAGGATTGAACACCTGGTTTCAGAGGATGCCCCACAGGGGATGTTACAGAAAACTGGGAGGCAGGAGTACATGAAGGAGACACATTTACCCAAGAGAAGACAAATATTTGAACTCTTAGCCTATAAAGCGCATCTCTAATCTTCAAGATTGTTTAGAGAAACTTTAAGAACTTTAAGAAAACTTTAAGAAAGTTACAACTAGGACTTTTGCAGGGCTTAGCCAGTTTACCCCCTTCTGCCCAGCCCAACACACAGGAGGGACTAGACTTTGAAGTTAAAAAGGAGAAAAAATATCTCAGAGCCAGACCATGTCTCTTCTTTATTCTGTATAGTCCAGAATCCAAGTCCAAGTCATTCCTGAGGGCATAGGAAGAGATAAAGATTAAATCCACTTTGAAATTGCAACTTTAAATTGAATTTAAAAATAGGAACAGCCTCAAAATTTATGGGAGCTGCACACAATATAACTGGAGGGGAACAAAACAAAATTTATAAAAACATTTTTTGATTCCTTTAATCAGTGAATATCTGTAGCAAGAACTGCTCTTGTTGTTGAGGACAACCTGTGAATAAAACAAACAGAAATGTCTGCCCTTGTGAAGCTTAAATTTAAATTCTGTTGAGAGTCCTTTTAAGCCAGTAACTAGAAAAAAAAAATGAAACTAATTCCTATTTAAACTTCGCCAAGTTGAAACATATCACTAAGCTCGCTAAAACCAGTATGAGTCTCACATTGTAGACTTGAAATAAAAATGTAAGCTCTTTTCCCCCCAATGTATGAGATTGCAATTTATTGCAACACATCAACTTACCTGTGGCACTGCACTCTGGAAGTTGCTCATTCTTGTTCTTCAAGTTGTCCTTGATTGTGTCTGAAGGAACCACAAAGGACTGGGTGGAGGACAGCATTTTCAGCTTGTTTCCTGCCCCTGGTCTGTTATCAGTCTGAAGATAATTTTAAGTCTTGAATAGTAACTTTTTTGATTATTTATCTTGCCCATATCAGTGAATGATTTAGCAGTAGATCTCACTTAGTGAAGCCCATTGCTAAATAACAAGGCCACATTTCTTTTTGCGACATAATTTCAAGAGCAGACTATTCCTTTGCTTTTTGTCTGCCATCTTGGTTCCACCTTCTTCTCAATCATGTTTCCATATGACTTGAACTTATCTAACCTTTCTAGGGCAGTCAGTATTTCTGTTTTCCTTATCTGAATCATTTTTGCCTAATTGAAAGGATTTGGATCCTTAATTAGTCTTTGAAAGACTTCTATCCCTTTGGGGGTTTTGACTATATGAATGATATCATGCCCATAAATCAGTATTTTCCCCCACCTCAAAAATTTTCATAATTTCTTTTTCTTAATGTCTGGATTCTAAAATTGGTTGGCTTTTACAGCATTGCAAAACCATGAATTTCTGACATTTCTCTAAAAGCTTACAATCTTGCTTGCAAACTGCAAGTTCCTTCTGAGCTCTTCTCTTTCTCATCAAAGAGAGATTAATGCACACAGATACCCACTAATAGCATCGTTTTGTACCTCCTCCTCATCCTATAAGTTTATTTCATATATTGTCTGCCTCTAAGTACTTTGGGTGACACTTCCTACCATTTTTTGCCACTAGGTAATGTTGATTGCCATCTTTCAAGCATTCAAGTGTTTCTGCTATTCATTCTAGCCTCCAAGCAAATGCTCATATTTTTTTTCCTTTTTTCTTTTTGTAAAGAAATATCCTTCTTCTATAGTGAATGCCAAGAAGAGAATGGGAAACACTTACATTTAATCTACATGAAAAAAGAGCTATGAGGGCCTTGTAGGAGAGAAGAGAATAGAAATCCTGTAGTTTGGGAACAGAGAAAGAAAAATTGGATACTGAGCAAACAGGCTCTATAGTGTAGGCTGGGTAAAATTGATTCACTCCTATAGAAGATATATATTATTATTGATAGCCACTGTTTGTTAGAATTGCAGAATCCCCTCAGATTTTCAAAACTGGATGATAATTTCAAGAGATCATATATAAATTACATTGGTCTCTTCTTCAACCTTAAAAGTCACTGTTATAATTTATGGTAATAACACTGATAATTCTAATAAACGGTTGTTTATCTTGTTTTATTGTATATCTAATTCTAGATGTGTATGCGTATTTAAGGAACCATTTTCCCTTTATTACAAGGTACCAAGAGATTCCTGTGTCTTTTTAACCTCAATGATAGTTTTGAAATTTAAATGGGAGTAAGGCAAAAAATAAAACTTAGTTATTGGATTTTCCTTCTTTCAACCCAAAATTTCAGTACAAAAGCCACAAATATTTTAATCTCTTTGTTTCATACCTATCCCTTTGATTCACAGTCACATTACTTTTCTCCAAAGCAGAAATACAGATAGATGACACAAAATAGAGTAGGGAGCAGTGATTATAAAAAAGTGTTTATTCATTTTAAATCTCTGATCCTTGGATTGAAAATTTATGAGTTATAAGTCAATTAAAGTGAGGGATATATATTAAATATCTGTTTTTGAACTTTCACTTTACTGAATTACATTTACTATATCTTTAGACTTGTAAAGCACAAGGAATAAAGGAAATTAAAATTTGTTGTCTGAATTAAATAGAACATTTTTAAAATATTGTATATCATGCTGCATGTTTTAGTAGAGAAACAAGAAGTGACAGAGTAGTTGAAAGAGTCGAGCAATGAGAGTTAAGAAATCATGATAACTCTCCTGCCTCTAACACAATCTATAGTGAGAATTCCAGCAAGGCAGTTACTTATCCAGTTCTTAATTTTGTTATCTTAATATGAAGAACTGCTAATTTTATTAGTTTCTGTTCTTCTAAAGTTCTGTTGCAAAATGAATTTTACTAGTTACCTGTAACAAAATATTTTTTATTTTGTAATTAATGAAGTCCAGAAAAGTTAAGTTCATTTATATCTTAGTACATAGAAAGAACATTCAGACTTGAGTGTTCACTCAAGCACATATTGCCTTGGATAAGTCCATTCACCACTTTAAGTTTCCGTTCCCAATTTTCTTATCAGTAAATACAGTTAATAACATTATACATATAGCCATGCAGACAAAATAATAAAATATAAACTTTAGGGAAAAAATGATTTGTTTCCTTTCTTAAATATATTTCATGAAGTAACATGCCTGTTCAATATTTACTTTTTCTAAGTTATGTAGAAATACTATCACATTTTAAACACAAATGTCACACTAGGAGAATAACATTTATAAAGTCCTAAGATAGATGATTTAAAAACCAATGGAGAGTATAAAATAATAATGACCCTAAAATGCTTATACTAGCTTGTGTTTTGAGGACATCAAAGTACAGTAATTGAAAGAGATTATAAAAAAATTCCTTTTCTGGAGTTCCCTTCGTGGCTCAGTGGTTAACGAATCCGACTAAGAACCACAAGGTTGCGGGTTCGATCCCTGGCCTTGCTCAGTGGGTTAAGGATCCGGCGTTGCCATGAGCTGTGCTGAAGACTGCAGACGCGGCTCGGATCCCATTGCTGTGGCTGTGGCAAAGGCCGGCGGCTACAGCTCCTGTTAGACCCCTAGCCTTGGAACCTCCATATTCCGTGGATGCGGCTCTACATAAAGGCAAAAAAAAAAATTCCTTTTCTAATTATTATTGCTACTAACACCATGAAGGTATTTAAAAAGATTAAAAACAAGAAATCTCAATCATTTTTATAAAACAAAAAATAATTGTTTATTTTAAGAATTGTGGAAATTCTCTGGTGGCTCAGTGAGCTAAGGATCCCACATTGTCACTGCTGTGCTTGGGTTTCTGCTGTGGCATGGGTTTGATCCATGGAATTTCTGTGTGCTTCTTTTGTGGAAGAAAAAAAAGGAAAAAGAGAAATCTTGTTACCTAACCAATTATTTTTTCTGAAAGTAGATGGATGGGTGAATACATATGTATGCATATATAGACCTACATATGACTAAGTTTTCAGACATATGCAATACACATTCTTACTGTGGTTTTTTTAAATGTCTTTACTGTTCCTGTAAAATGGAGAAAGCTATTAGGTTTTTTGCCTTGAAAGTATTTGAAAATAATATTATTCCAAATTCTATGATTTAAAGAATACTAAAAAAAATGGAACATTATCATTCAGGAATTCTATTTTTCACAAATATTTAGGCATTTTTAGGGATTATAGATTCTTTTTTAAGGCAAAAAGGAAGGATTTTCTTTTTACCTTCTTCTGTTGGCCAGCATGAATTTTATAATGAAATATGAGCCCACTTGAACAAAGCTTAAAAACTCTTTCCAATGTTCATTAAACCCTAACAATCTCAAGTAATCATTTCCTGGATTTGAACTCTTTTTCTGGTTAATGTCTTTATGTTTATTGTTCTGCCCATATGTCCCTTTTAGAATAATAGATAATTCTTCTCTCACAATCTGACCTTTGTTTTCAATATGATATATGTAACAGATAAAGTGAGATAGGATGAGATCTCTCTTTATTTGCCTTTTAACCTTATATGCTATGTTTCATTTGGCTTCAAGTCTTGAGAAATTCATTAGGTATTCTATTCAGAGAAGTCAGAAATCTCTAAAAGTTAAAGCAGTGGTAATTGCTGTAATCAAGTTTACCAGATTCTTTAAACAATTATGGTTTTATGGTACCTCTTAGAAGAGAAGATCCTTGATAGATGCTAGAGGAAAACTTTAAAGTAGTGAATTTGAGTTAAAGTGATTTTTCCATAGAGAATGTTTGAAAAGCTAAGTATATAAAAGCAAATCTCAAGTATCTGTGTGAAAATCCATATTCAGTGTTATTATTTTTACTTAATCCTTGGGTTTATAAACTGCTGCTAACATATATCATGATTATTCTTAATTTTGAAAATAAATATTCATTGTTTCACATCAAATCTTTCTAGTATAGAAGTGATAATGTAGTTTGTTTTGAAAACCAAAACTCCAGAGAGATATTTTAAATTGCCAAATCTTTCTGTTAAATTTAAGTTTATATCCAACAAAGCAAGATGACATCATCATTACTGTCAATTGAATGTTTAATTTTTTTCTTACTTTATCTTAAATGAATGGCCTTTAAAGTTTTTCATGTGTTTTTGACTAAATGGACTTGTTAAACAGTTAAATATGTTAATAAAAAGTAAACACATTTTTGCACTGTAAGATTACAAAGAGAATGTTTAATAAGGTATATTACACTGTAGTATAAATTTAGGAAAAACAGTGAAGAGGCCATAAATAAGAAATGAATTATATTATGGAAAGAGGATTGATTTGCAGTGAAGAGAAAGCCAAAGGATATAAAACAGCTATTTAATGTTGGAGTTTAAGCATGATCCATTTAATTTTATACTATGGAATCACTAGTCTAATCTTTTTTAAAGTCTTCCTGAAAGAGTTGAAGGTAATGACAATCTCATGATTTTTGGCTTATCTTTCCATAAATCTTTCTCTCAAACTTTGAATATCGATTGTCAATCCATTTGGTTAACCAGCTTTTTTTTCAATAAATTTTACTAGAATGCTAAATTATCAGCTGTTAAATATCTGAACAATATCCTTTGTCTGGCCAGCTGCTAAAATGTCCAGTTGCTTGGGCTTATTTCATCTCAAATACATAGGCGGCCTGCCAATAGTGTCAATTCTTAGTACCCTTCAACTGGTCCTGATATCATCTTTTCAGTGGCCAGCTGTTGTATTTATAGTTAAATTGTTGGCAAACCAAAGGCCACACACACAAAAAAAGCCTTGTCTTTTTTTTTTTTTTCTTTTTGGAACTTTTATCTTGCCCAAGCCTCATCATCAATGTCAACTTGTTCTGAGCTAGCGCCAGCATCCCACAGATCTCCAGAAAGCTTTTAGAACATATTTTGTATTCATCATAGACAGCAAATAATCGAAGCAACCCACCTGCTCTGGGGGTTGTCTCTCAACTTTGATCTGGTTTTTGCATGAATGACACGTGCTTATTGTTGTGAATATGGATACTGTTTTTTTAGACAAAAAAAAAATCTATGTTTTATAATAGATTGCTGTAGGTCCTTTAGCTCTTGAAAGTAGAACTAAATATTAAAGTTTTGGGTATTCATAACTGCAATACTATTTTATCCATAAACTCATTTTAAAAATGAAAATAAGTGGAATTCTCTTTAGAAAATAATCACTAAGTGTATAAAATATTTCTTACAGTGTATAAAGGCATAGATTATTAATATCCCCATATAATAACCACTTTCAATATAAATTTTAATTGTGGGAGTTCCCTTTGTGGCTCAGTGGTTAAGGAATCTGACTAAGAACCATGAGGTTGCGGGTTCCATCCCTGGCCTTGCTCAGTGGGTTAAGGATCCGGCGTTGCCCTGATCTGTGGTGAAGGTTGCAGACACGGCTCGGATCCCGCGTTGCTGTGGCTGTGGCGAAGACCGGCAGCTACAGCTCCTGTTAGACCCGTAGCCTGGGAACTTCCATATGCCGCGGGTGTGGCTCTACATAAAAAAGTCAAAAAGACAAAATAAAATAAAATAAAATAAAATAAAATAAAATAAAATAAAATAAAATAAAATAAAATAAAATAAAATAAAATAAATTTTAATTATAGTCTTTTCTTCTGGAAATTATATATAGATATATATGGATGCCTACATTAATTAAAATCTTTAGGTTGCTATCTGTTACTTTAAACACGAACTTGAAATGTTAACATTCTGACAAATTAATGTGATTTTTAAAGTAATATCAAATAATTGGGAAGTTAGCAAAAACATTGGCAGTAAAAAAGAAAATGAATAATTATTAATATTTTGTGACAAATTACTTTGTTTTTCTATAGACATATATATTGTTTATATATTCATAACAGTTTTAAAAATTTGGGTATCTATATTTTTAATACATTCTTGCAACAAATATATACGTAAGTATATAAAAGAAAAATTAATCATTTCCCCTTCTCTTTAATATGGTCTTTCATAAAAAGTAAATTAATAAAATTTACTGTTATCTTTCTGAACCTATTTCTATGTTTTTACAAATCAATATAAAAGACACAGATAAATACTATTCAGGAGTTTTTACTTATAATACCATATTGTACACATCATTCCTTATCTTGTAGTTTTCATTTAATAAACGTGTATATTGTTTCACTCAGTGATTTTCTTTTATATAAAGTTAATAATATTTACCCCAAAATAAATTTCTTTGGAACTTAATTCCAGTGGAAAGTTCCAACATCTTTATGAACAGTCTTTCTTTGATCGTTAAACTGTTGTTTGAAATTTACATTATTCATAACTTTTATGAAAACGGGTATAATGAGCCATATGATGCATATGTGTTTGTAGTGGGTTTGATTATTTGTTATGATAGACTTCTAGAACTGAAATTAGTGACAAAAGAGCATAAAGAAAATTTGTACCCAACAGTTTTAAATAGAATAATATGTCCATTTTTATATAGATTATGTTCTATTTCTACCTTATATATTAATACTTATAGGATATTTGATCTTGTCAAAAATATATGTGAAACATTTGACCCATAATACTTTTGGTCCACACCAAAGGTCTTTGATATTTGGACCTGTTCATAATCATTTGCCATGGACCAAATATACTTATGGACATTTTAGGACTAAATTTCAAGGACTAACATTTTTGGCTGTGGACCAAATGTCTTATAGATGTTTTGAATAGAAACAAATGTCTGCTAACCATATATATTTATATGTCCCTTTCAGAAATAATTATTATTTTTGTAACTATTATTTTATAATGCCTACGTACAATCACTTTTTAAAAAATATTTATGGTTGTCACATAGAAAAAGTCTAAAATTATTTGAGAAAGTAATTACCTTTTGTATTTATAAATGTAAATTATATATTTCACTTTTAATAGGTGTATATATAGATATATAAACATGATCACAGATATTAATGCAAATGTGTGTATATTTTTTGCCACATTTTAAAAACATGGAATTGCAGTTGACCCTTGAACAATGCATGGGATAGTTGCATCTATCTGTGTAAATATTTGACTCCTAGATGATGTAACTACTGATAGCTTACTGGCCATCAGAAATCTTACCAAAAATACATATTTTGTGACATACGTATCATAAATTGTATTCTTACAATACAGTAAACTAACAAAAAGAAAATGTTGCTAAGAAAAGTCAAGGAAGAGAAAATACATTCCCAGTTCTATACTGTATTTATCAATAATGTTAAGTTTATGTCATTTGTTTGTAAGATGATTCAAATGTCTTTCACTACCTATATCAATATTGTCTTATATAATACAAAACTGTACATGTTACACATATTACTAACACTAGACATCAAAAATGAAAAGGTAATATGAAAAAGAAATTCATATTTATTTACAGGTGTAATGATTCATGCAGTGATAACAAAAAAGCAACAATATGATTGCTTTATGGTAGTCTAGTGCTACTGACAGATAATTCACTACCTAGCTACACACAAATGAATGCATCATTATAAAAATTTTATGTCCTACAGTATTACAGTCATATATATAATATAGTATTAAAAGCATTATGACATAAAAAAAATAGCTACTGCTTATGATAGGCTGATATACAGTTTCTCCAATTATGAGTGAGAGAGGCATGCTATATGGTCATATAATTTTTGAAAGCAGAGTTATAAAACTAATAAACCTAACACTTTATTATTTTATGCCTATGTCAAAACAGGCTATACACTTCAATACAAATAAGCTTTGCATATGTTGTTCTACCTGATGAATACTTAGGTTGATGATAATGACACAAAAACCACTATCTGAGCCCACCCTCAAGCACCAAGTTACAATGCTCTAAAGGCATTGACATATTCTTATTGATTTATAGGCCATGGAAATAATGACAGAATGAGATTCTGCAGAGATTTGAATACATTTATTGTGGTTCTTGACAGTTGTCTGTTAACTTGACTATCAAGCAGGGCTGTGGGCCCTGTTAATGGCAAAGATGTGGAAAAAAGCAGTCACTTTATTTTAAGCTACTGGAAACTTTAATAGTGTTGGACTACCAGTGCATTAACTCATCTCTACCACAAATTTTCAGTCTACTAAACAAGAAAAAGATAGTGTGAATTCATGTAAGATCAATATAATAAATCCAAGTGATTCTTCTCTGTTCTTCAATGGCTCTTGGGAGTCTTTTGCACAGTAGAGAATTCCTAAGACGCTGCAAACCAAAGAAGGGTTTAATTTTTAAAAACAGTGCTTTATAGCCAACTTAAATTGAATATTAAGTAATTTTGTTTTCAAAATACCAAGGACAAATGTTCCATGTGAACGCTGTGATAATAATCGTATAAATAGTAATTCTAATAGATCTCACATTTATGGGGTCATCATACAGATATTGTAAAAAATGCATTATGTATATTTTGTCACATCTTCCACACAACTCTATGAGTAGATTTAGTCTTTACCTTCTTCCATAGATTTTAAAACTCAGCCATAAAAATTTAAGTACCTTGAAGAACAGGCTAGTAAGCAGCAGATCTGAGATTTGAACCCAGAGAATTTAACTCTAGAACCTATTCTTTGAAACATTGTTCTCCATATCTGATTAATTTAAATTCAATGAGCCACAGATTAATGGAGAATCATTATACTGGAGATTATCAGGAAGAAGGATTACATTTTAGAAACATTCTTTGTGACTTTCTATTCTCTATATTCTAATTTTCCCCCCACTTCCTGTTTTCTACAACTTTTACTTTTGCCCCAATAATGGTTGACTGTTATTCTGCTACTTCTCAAACCAATTCTAAAAACATAAATATTTTAGTTTGGCTTCTCTAGGTTTTTAGCCAAAATTTTAGAAACGGATGCCTAATTGAAATAAAAAGGTAATTATTTGGGGTTTGTTAGGATTGCAGCCTGGGAGACACAGATTAGAAGCACTTGAATTGTGTTCCACTGGACTACAAAATGAGGAAGGCTTATAAAGACAAAAAACTACAAGGTTACAATTGTTTTTCAGGAATTAAAATAGGAGCTAGCAAGAAGTAAGGGTTCTTGTTAAGTTAGGATTGATTTGAGTCTGGAATAGTTGTGTAGTTGTAAGGGGAGACCTTGAGACCATAAGGTTGCAACTGGCATGGTGTTCAACCCTCAGCAAGGCAAAGAAGCATCTGAGACCAGATTCGCAATGACCTCCCGACTCCATTTTTTTTGCTGGAAGTATGATTACCCCATTATAATTTTAATTTGTCATTAAGATTTTCTGGAATAACTGAAGCAATGGAGTATAAAATGTTCATATTATGAGATACAATGTTTAATACAAATAGAATATAAAATATTCACGAGATTAATATCTTAAAGGAAAAATTAGGCTCAAAGGCAGGCATGATACCATAATTTTCATGTCATTCTAGGCACTCCAACTAGTATTCCTTGTCCAAATTGAGAGCCAATGGAAAAATAGAAAGGGAAGACAGAGAGAGAGAGATGGGAATATGAGTCTTAGTACTGACTGGTAATGAAACAGTCTGCTTAGATTTGTGGTGGCTCCTGTGGCTTGTTTATACTTCACTCGTGAACCAGGCTCTTTTCTTTGCAGAGATATTGGCAGGGCTAGAAGCCTGCCAGCCTTGTGTCCAGCACAGGGCACAGGGCACGGGGCACAGGCCTGACGCCCTGAGTTCACTGCATGACTGTGGTAACATGGGATTCAGACTTGGAAGGCAGGAGATATCAAAGTTGGAAGAGGAAGGAAGGGGGCTGAGTGACCTTTTCAGTCTCTTCTTTAAAAACACCAATCAGATAATGCACTATTTCCCTGGGGAATGTGAAGTGTATGTGCGCACAACATTAGTATTGTTATGGTTCTCTGGTAAATTTTACCTTTTTAATCATTATGAAATTTTCCTTTTTATCTCTATTAATAATTTGTGATGATACTGCACTTTTTTCCCATTTTTAAAAGTTTTATAGTAGCTGATTTACGATGTTGTGAGATACTGTACTTTTAAACTTCAAGTATTTTGATTTAGTCACTTGATAAAATCTTTCAGTATATGTGTATGATTAAGACTGCAAGATCTTTCTAAGGTTAACACAGAAATCCTTTAAATGTTTCTGTGCAATTAAGGATAAATTCCATCACATGTCATTCAAAAATCTTCCATGACCTTCTATAAAATTAGGTTTCTAACTTCATATTCCATCACATTTTGTATGGCCAAATCATCCTGAATGAATAATTTATCCTGACAGAATAATAAAGTAATTATAATATTATATATAGATCATATAATTATAATATAATAAATACATACTCTATTTTTCATTTTTTGAAGTTTTATTGATATAGTTGATTTATAATGATGTGATAATTTCTGCTGTACGAAATAAGTCAGTTATACATATGTACATATCCATTGTTTTTCAGATTATTTTCCCATAGAGATTAACATAGAATATTTTGTAGAGTTCCCTGTACTATACAGCAGGTCCCAGTTGGCCAGTCATTCCATATGCCACAGTGTCACATGCCAATGCCAAACACACAGTCCATCTCTCCCTTCGCCCCACATATCCCATTTGGTAAGTAGTTTTTCAGTCTGTGAGTCTGTTTCTGCTCTCCAAATAGGTTCATTTGTATCCTCATTTGTATTATATTTTAAATACATATTTAATAATGGTATACTTACATTGTTATAATAAATTTTTATAGTAATAAGTAGTATATATTTACATGGTGTACTTACATTGTTATAATAAATTATTATAGTAATAAGTAGTATTTATTTATATATTTATTTAGTCTTTTGTCTTTTGTGTTTTTAGGGCCGCAACTGCAGCATATGGAGGTTCCCAGCCTAGGGGCCTAATCAGAGCTGTAGCTGCTGGCCTATGCCAGAGCCACAGCAACGCCAGATCCAAGCCACGTCTTGTGACCTACACCATAGCTCACAGCAACACCGGATCCTTAACCCACTGAGTGAGGCCAGGGATCGAACCCGCAACCTCATGGTTCCTAGTTGGATTTGTTTCCACTGCGCTACGACAGGAACTCCATGTATATTTACATAGTATATATTTACGTAAGTAGTATATATTTACAATCTGTGTGATCAATTACATGGTAAGTACAATGCCTTATGCAAAGTAGATACTCTTTAAATGTTTAAAAATAATTAAATGGAAAATGCTCAAAATAAAAAATAAATAATATTCTAGTATATTTTTAAACAATATTTTTCATGTTTTATTTAGTGTTAAGATAAATAGCACCTGATTATATAACGTTTAAATTTTTAAATAACTAAAAAAGCAAATAATTGTGTCCTATTTCTCCAACTTGTTTCTAATATTTAAAGAGTCCTACCTTGAATCCTCCCTCCAAAGACTCTTCAGTAGAAAGAATGGCATATCCATTCCCATCTTCTCCAAAATGTTCATCTATGATTTCCTACACCTTGGTGTATTCCTCAAACTGTCCCATTGTTATCTTCTAGAAATTATTTCAAGTTTCAAGCCCTTTCTTCACCTATTTTCAGTGCCATTGTGAATGTATCCCTTTTGGCATAGTTTTGTGATCATTTTAATGAGATTAAAGGACAGAGGGGAGGTAAGTTTGTGGGAACAGTTACTTAGTTGTTGTCAAAGAAAAGTGGCACTGAACTTGTTAAATAAACAGTAAGATTGGATTCAAGGCTATTGCAATAGAGATTAAACTCAACCCCTCTGAAACAAAAGGAGGGATAAATACAAAAGGGTGAGCAAGGAGAAAAAATTACCAGAGGACATTAGTGAGATGTCAGTCACTGTAATTAAGCCATCTGTGCTTTCTAATTGGCATTTTATCTGACTTAGATTTCTATCCTCCCACAGGCACTGGGAGTCAGGAGCCCTGTCCTTCCTGATTCCAATCCAAGGGTTATTTCCCAGGTCCTTGAGAAAGACATTTCCAGGTTGCAGAAGATTTACATCACAAGGGAGCAGAGAAAGAATTTATAATTGCAAGTTTTCTAAAGTAAATGCTCTTAGGAAAGGAAGGTGACGTTAGGTATTGACCGTCAGGAGAAACACGTGTCTAAAATTTCATGAAGCTGCGAGGAACTTTAAAGCCATCAGAATCACTATCTTGATCAGACTCTCAGAAGCAGTATTTCTAAGACCGTCCCAAATAATTCTTATGCACAGCTAGTTTAGATACAACACAGCTGTAATCTTTTATAACAATTTAATTCAAACTTATAACTAAGGAGGACGCTTGTCTTCTTTATGTAAAATAAATTCATTTTGCTTTTAGCTCCACCCACAAATAATTCTACTAATTGTTTTTATCAAAAGATTGTGTTACTTTTTGCTTGGTATTTATCACATTGCAAATTAAAGTAATGCCAGAAAAATTAATTTTTAAAGTTATGAATATCAGTAACAAAGTCACACCAAGAAACCTCATATGCCACACAGTGGTAAGGCTCATCTGGGCTCTGTTAATGTAAAATAAAAACATTTTTTCATGGTTGGGCCACAAATTTGGGGCTTATATTGTAAACAAATAAGTAGATAGTAAAAGCTTCTAATACTTCTGAGGATGATAGTGGTGAGCCCTCATTGTCTAAGACCCTTTCCATTTCTTCAGAGCTAATGGCCCTCCCAGAGATTACTGGTCACGACAATCTACTAAGACCAGGCATTAGATGAAACACGAATGTTTTTCCCCCATAAGCAGGGGTGAAGGATGCTGGCAGCGATTTTACAGCCACTACCAGACTCCAGGGGCTTTCTTCTGATCACTATCATTTGAACAATCTGAAGAGTCTCCTTTGTGGATCTCTTAGCTCCAGCCTTTGTTGCTGCATTGCATGGTGCTGGACACCACCAGGGCCCTGCCTCTGGTGCTTGAGCTAAGTTAATGGATCTTGCCTGCTTCTACAGTACCCCTGAGGTTTCCCTAAAGGAGTTAATCCAGTTTCACAAGGAACCTAGAGCTTCTAGTTATTCAGATGGAATCACCAGTCAGATGGCCTGATCAAATACGGATGATTTGAATGACCTCCACTGAGATCAGCATTGCTAATGTAGGCAGAAAAAAATGTTGCTGATGGGTTTGGTTCATCAACTGTTTACAAATCCGGGCTCTGGCTGTATCTCTACAGGACACTGTTAACTGGTGATAAAGTTTCATAGGTTAAAATTAAGCCAGTGATATTTAAATGAGATTTTTTTCATGTAAAACCTGTTAATACTTTTTTCCCTCAGAATTTAACAGAATTGTAAAATTTTCTTGACAGTTATGCTTTTGCTAATACAATGATTTTAACCATGGTGTTTATATTGTGTTTCATAATTCTAGAATACTGCTATATATTTTCTTTAAAATACCATTTTTTTCAAAAATATATAAAATTTGTAGAAAAAGCACAGGAACAAGTTTACTCAAAGCATATTTCTTCTCTTCAAATTAAAGTATAGTACTCCTAGCATCACACTGATAATATTTTTGAATATCTTATGGGAATAGATATTGTGCATCAGTTAGTTTCTCACAAAAATTACTACTCTGGCTTAAAAGAGAGATTAAAAATAGATAAATGCAATTTAATATACAATGGCATATTCAAAAATCTAGCACTGCATGCTTTGCAGAGTTCATAGTAGCCATCTATGACTACTGAGCTTTTGAAATATATTTAGTCCAAACTGAGATGTAAGTTTAAAATGCATAGTGGATTTCAAAGACTTGGTAAAAAAAAGTAAGTGAAGTAGCTCGTAATTTTGTACTGATTGCATTATGATACTATTTTGTACATATGCATTAAATACAATTTAGCATTAAAACTTAATTTCTCTTTTACTTTTGTAATGTGGCTACTAGAAAAGTTGGAATTACGTATATGGCTTATATTGTATTTAATTTGTTGGTGTTGCTCTAATGCCTTGGCAAACTGAATATTTCCGTTAATGTCAATGTACTGATTTGTTGGATTATGAATACCTGAATTGAAGTACACGTTACCAAAAAAGTATCAAAACAGGGAGTTCCCTTCGTGATTCAGCAGTTAACGAACCTGAATAGGATCCATGAGGATACGGGTTCAATGCCTGGCCTCGCTCAGTGGGTTAAGGATACGGCATTGCCGTGAGCTATGGTGTAGGTTGCAGATGTGGCTTGGATCCCACGCTGTTGTGGCTGTGGTGTAGGCTGGCAGCTACAGCTCCAATTCGACCCCTATCCTGGGAACTTTTATATGCTGCGTGTGCAGCTCTAAAAAGCCAGTCTCGTAATCACTTCCTGTGATTGTAATCAATGGAAATATTACTAAATTTCCAATATTTGCCTCTTTTTGACCTTTAAAAACATATACATATAGTTTATATAGTTCAACTTTTTTATTATTGTCTTTCCCATTGATTTAGAAGTTCACTTGTGTTTCTCTTGTGATATCAAATGACCATGATCATTTCCTTTTTAACCTCATAGAACCCAATATAATCCTTCTATATCAGGCAATATGTTAGCAGAAACTGTCTAAATTTATTTTGAAAAAATTATGCAAAAATGCCCATAAGGTTCTCTGTGGGTTCTCTGAAGCCTAATCTCATGGATAGCATAAAGTTTAAGGTTTATCTTAATAGTCTTAGAATGTTAGGAATATTGAAACATACACAGTGATGCCCTTTGATTTTAATGGGGGAAAGGAGTTAATCTTAATCCACTATAAGATTATAGTGGATGCCCTAGAAGCTGGAAGTAGCGAGAGATCATGAAAACTAGCAGAGAAAAGTCGTAAGAGTGAGGTAGCATGGCTGTCTGAGCTATGAAGAAGACAAGGACTTAGTGTAAGATTATGTTTCTTCCTGTACTGTGCATCTGTGCCCAAATGTTCTTTGATCTGTCCTTAAAGCTATGCTATAAACAAAGGAAGTGTATCAGTATGGCCCAAGAACTCTGACATGTATAACTTCTCTGAAAGAGTTGAGTATGAGGAGACATGAAGGAGTTTCCATGCTGGGGTGGGGTTGGGGAGTGCAGAGAGCACATATGTTGACAACCCCAGTTGGGGCAGAACCACTGGCAATGAGCAGAGTAGGATGCTAGCAAATAAACTGAACATAAGAACAGAAAAAAACATTTTCAAAGTTACAAACACCATGTCTGATTATAAATGACAATATTGCAGTTTCAGAGATGGCTAAAGAAACTCTTTAGAGAATTGCAGAAGTATCTTGAATTTTGAAAGAACTCTAGAAACATCCTTTGTTTTATCAACTCAGGAGAAACAGCTTTTGGAAATTATTGTAAATATGGCAAAATTTTTCTGCTTGGTGCTTCAGATGAGAGGGCAGACAGAACACATATTTTTAAAAGTTTCATCCATCTACATCTCTCCCTGCACATATATTTATATTTTCCACTGAAAATATATCTCATGGTTTATATATTTTTAGATTGAAGTTTTCTGATTAAATTTAGGACCCATCAAAGTCCCCTTTGATTATACTTTGTATGAAAGACCTGCACAGATTTTCCAATGGTAGATATTTTATCCTATAAGCTTCAGGCTTTTCCCAAGCCTTTGTTGTATATGGAGACACTTTCTGTTATATGTTTTAGATTATAAGATAATTTGTCTGTTACAGTCCAATGACACAGTTTTAAAAAATTCACCTTAGCTTAGTTGTTAATATCTATGTCTTATAGGTATCAAGTGACTTGTGTTAATTCCTTCAAACAACTCAGTGATAAAGTAGCCAGTAGGGGCCCCTCAGTGAAGCAATTGTACCAGGTAAGAAATTCTACTTAAATTATTTTTTTGGCCTAATACATTAGCTTCTTTGCCTTCATATGCATATCCATACACTTATGCAAATCCTTTATCCTCTTTGATCCCCTGAATGAGCCCCTGCTCTTTTCAACATTTGGCTGTATGTTGTGGATGGATGAATAGAATGCGTAGAGATGCATTAAAACAAAATTAATGGCTCTCAATAGTAATTAGTAGTGAAACTTTGCCTGGAACTATGGAAATTAAAAATATGACCATTTTAATGCTTTTATTTTTGAGATCATGTTGTCAAATTCCAATTCCCAGTGAATGTAGGTCTAGGTGATTACGTGACACTGGTATCTAGCTAAGAGATGCTAACATAGGAATCATCTCTCTTCGATTCTTTCTCTGTTCTTCATTGATAGTGGCTAATTTGAAACTTATTGTTTGGGGGGGGAAAAACAAACATATGTGATATATGTATCTACTCACTCATTACTTTATTTAGTAAACAAAATGTGAGGTGTGCCAACTTCTACTTTATAGTCATCTAAGAGTAACTGTGGAATAGGTAGTCAGTAGGGTTATCTTAAACCCATTTTTCATTCTCAAAAAAAAAATGTGAGTCTCTTAATATCCTTCATAGTTATTTCCCTTTATAGTAATATCCTCTAGAATACATTGTTCCTGCCCTAATTTGCTTTCTCCCTGCTACTGAAAATTTTGCTTTAGAAAGATTACTGCACTAAAGTGGTAAGAAGAAGATTAAACATCAACATCTAAACTGAGTGAGGAGGCAGTATGATTCATGGTGGTGGAAATGGAGGTGGGGAAAGGGCTGAAAATATTTAGAACATATGATTAGAAGGATTAGTTTTTGCAAGAATACCTTGGTTGAGGAAAAGAGAGTCAAGGAATCTAAGATGGCTTTAATACATAAGGTATTTGCAAATATTTCTCTTTCTTTTCTAAACATTATTTGCATGATCATCTGTAATAGGCCATTGGATTAGCTGCAAATATGTGAGAGGTAGATGTGGGCCAAAAGAAACACAACACAAATACTGGTTAAAGGAATAAAATAGTTGGGAAAGAAATAGCTAATTGTACAAATATATGGATTACCTTAAATTTGAAATACTGGTGGTTAATATTTATTATGCCATGCCAGATATACTCTTTTAAATGATTTACCTATAACAAATAAACTGATATTCATGCTAAGTTAGGTAACTCTATATAAGTTAGGCACCGTTATATTTCTAACAGATGAAGAAACTCAAGTCTGAGTCATTTAGCAACTTGTTCAGTATTCTATATCCTCACAGAGTTAGGATTAGAACAAATTTAAGTCTATAAACTTATAGCCTGGCCTAGTAATATCTATACCATGTTGCCTCTAAAATTTAAATATCTGAAGTACTCCTTGAGGGCAAGTACTGTATCTGGTTTTTGAAGGCAAAATAACAATATACATTAAAATTTCATTTTTTATATCTACTCAAAACTATTTTCTAGGACTATTTATTGCTTTGATGATTATCACGTAATAATTTCAAGTATAGAATTCTTACTGCTTAACTTTATGCATATCAACAACAGATTATTTTTTCTATTTCCCTGGGTAAGAGTTGCATACAAGTTGATATTCCACATTAAAAATAAAACATACTTAATGGACACTGGGAATTCTTACTAGAGTTTGCCTTAAGTAAAATTTTGATTTTGATTAACTTAACATCAAACTGATAGGAAGAATTTGAGGAATAATTGCCTTAAAACATTTATTTCCAAAGTATTTTTAAGCAGTATCATGATTTTCAAGTACGATCAGCCTACATTATTTCCAGAGAAGAGGCAATTTGGGGATAGAATCTGTAGTAGCAGACAGTTCTTCTCACATTTTTTTTTCAGTGACAGAAAACATGATAATATTAGTAAACATAGCTAACCAACCATTTTCAAGTGTTTCTTTATAGAACATTTGATTTTAGAAAACTTAAAATGAAGTTAAATATGGACATCTATGATACCTTGAGAAATTGCACAAACCATGTTAAGGAAGTTCTTCTGATTTTAAGTGTTCTGGAATAGTGATTTTCAACTTTACCCTGCATCAGAATCATCTGAAAGGCTTCTTAAAATGCCAGTCGATGGACCCCAAACAGGGATTCTGTTCAGGCTTGGGCCCATGATTTGTTTTGGTGGCAGGCCCCCAGTTGATGCTGATGTTGCTGCTTCATGGCTTATACTTTAAAGACTGTCTTTATAGTACGTGTTTCAAACTGTTGAGAACCCGTGAAGTAAAGAAAAAAATAAAACAGTTAAAATATGAAAAAGAACTAGATCTGTTTTCATCTTCAATACTTCTTCTTTTGTGTAATTGTTCATTTGTTTACTTTCAAAGCTGAATATTTATCTAGAATATAGAAAGCAAACAAAAAATCCCAAGCATTTTACTTGCCTAGTCTCTGTACAGTAAATGACAAACTCCACATGTACCTGTGCTGAAGAGTATCTCCAGTTAGCCTCTGGATGTAAACCAATCTGACCTGTGTAATTTATCTGTTAGTCTTCGTCCATTCTGGCCATCTAATTCTCATTAGGTCCAAGACACACTAATCATGTATACTAAAATTAGAAGCTTCGATAGAAAAATAGCAAAGGCAGGCCATGAGAACCAGCAATCTTAGAATTGTGATTTACATTCCAGTGGGAGCCATCTATGAAAAGACATTTTAATTTAATCCTCAGTGAGGGGTCCTGTTTTAAGAGCAAAAAAAAAGAAACCTTAAAATCAGCTCTCTATGAACAATGAAGATTTTTAATATGGTTAGATTATAAGGTAACGCTTTGCAAGTTTCTCACACTTATGCCCCCACACAGGTTTAATTGCTACAAGCCATTAGTGGAGAACATTTTCCTGAGAAATATATATTAAACAAAAAGGTGAATAGAAAGCAACTGTTTCTAATATCTAATAGTGTGGAACTTCATGTAAAATGTTTTCTTCTATAAAAAATGAAAGATTATGCTCTGATACAAGTTTAGAAATTCTCAAATTTCTCATTTCAAAAAAAAAATAGATCAGTGGGACCAAACTCTCTTAAAAAGAAAAAAAAGATAGTTTTATCCAAATTTCCTTTTTATATATTATTTTAGGAGACCAAGTTAATCCATATAGCATTGTAAAATTTCAAAACAAAGTCTGATAGATGTGTTGTCTTTTTCTCCATTTTCCCCATTCCAGCTCTATTCTCTACCCTTTTCTATATTGTTCTAGTCCAGGAGGCTGACCCTCCTGTATTTCCAAGATTTCTTTAGTTAGATTTGGATAATTATAGCACAGGCAGTTTAAAGGAGGAGACAGAAGCTAAAGTATTTGTTCCCCACCAGAAGATTCTAATGCACACTGAAGTTTGATTAGTCCTATACTAGAGGACTTAATATTAAAATCAAGAGCTTCATTAACATATTTTAAATATATAATTACTCAAGGCATTACAAAAGTTTATAGTTATCTTTGTTTTAAGTCCATGCTGTCATATTTTTTCCTGGCAATCATTACATCCTTCCTTCTTTGTTAACAGCTTCCACCAGCAGGCACGCTTATCCAAGGTTTGAGCACCAGTAACTATTTCCTCATTTTTCCCTGAGGCCCTTGAGGTGTTAACTGTGTCCCTCTGTAGCTATCCTGGGGATGTCCACTATCTGATTTAATTTTTTAATACAAGATTTTCCACTTTGACAACACTGACATTTGGGGCTGGATAGTTCTTTGTTGTGTAGAGCTATCCTTGTGCATTGTAGAATGTTTAGTATCATTCCTGATCTCTACCCACTAAAGCAAGTTGTACCCTGCCCTGTAATGACCATCAGAAATGTCTTCAGATGTCCCATGGACAAAATCTGCTACCCTCAACACACACACTTAACTGAGAACAGCTGCCATAAACCATATCTGGCTTCTGAAACTATTCTTTCAAATTTCGTTATTTGAACCATTGGAAGAAAGTGTTGGTTCACAGCAGAAAATGATTAACTAAAAAATATTTTTTAAATTGACTTAGTGACCAATATCGATAATACTGCAAAAGTAAATTATGACTAATTATATTTATATGGTAAGATTATATTAGACTATGGAAAATCTTACAATAGTATAAGAATAATTCCTAATGGCATAACTATGGAATATTCTTAATAAAGTAATTATTTTCCAAGTTGGAACTTGGTTTAAATAATAACATATAACATTTCTAAAATGTATATGACATTTTGCAAAACAAAATTGTATTCTATGAAGTAATATAAACCTTTCTAAAGCGTTTTAGGAAAAGTCAACAAGCCCAAAGTTCATAAAAATATATGCTCATCAGAATGATGTAAAACAAATATATGCTCATCAGAATGATGTAAAACAATTAACATTAGAAAGTATGAAAAGTAAACTTAGTTAAAAAGAGCCTATTTTTTTATTTTTTTAAAACATTATAAAATAATCTTTATTAATACTGTTGAAACATTCCTAGCTCTCTGCTTACTGACTGTAAGACTGCATTTCTCTACCTCACTGCAGTTAGGTCTAGAGTGTGTCTGTCTTTACCCAAACAAACATGTGCATATGAAATTTCTTTCTCCTTTCTTTTTTAGAATTGATACTCTATAATTGAATCTCATATTTAAACACAATGGTAGTAATTATTGGTCTGTCTCACCTCTAATGGTAAATAACATATATCATCTTGATACCTACTGTTGGAATCAGGAAATAATAATAACAAAGAATCTGTGCATGGGAGAAGAAGGCAGTTGGGACGTTAGCCAAGAGAGAGAGAGAGAGGCTTAAGAGTTGGGCAAGTCTTGTGCGGCTGCGCGGACTTTGTTGCAAGACACTGTGGTGGTGACAGTGTTTCGCAACAAAGGGTCGGTAAAACCGGCCAAGGCATGGCAGACTACCATTTAGGAAATTTTCCATCCCCCCAGGTCTGCAACATTCAAAAGTCCCGCGCGCTGATAATAGCCAATCACTAACCGCTACATCTGCTTCTGTTAACTGCTTGCTTGCTTGCGTTAAAGGGCTTAGCTGTAAGCGTTAGGCACAACTCTCATCTGTAGCTCCTGTGGGTGATGTGTCTCAGCACACATCGAGAGTTCGCCCCTGCGCAGGTTAAAGCTTTGGCCAATAAAATAACACCTTTTTGAGTCCTAAACGTCTCTGAACATCTGTTTCTCGTGCCGGTGGATATAACACCTACTTAGTTCACTAGTTTTAATATTGTATTGCTTATGCCTATTGCAAAAATTTCAAGTTATTAAAAACAAAGTTTCTTATTAATTTATATTCGTGATGGAGGTGGGAAAGAAACATTGCATACAATTATAAATAGATTAGGTTTAATATTAATTCACAGGAAAATATGTTTAATCAAATAAATGAAAAGCTAATATTTGTTTCATATAACTCTTAGTAATTTAAGAAGAGTAAACTATTTTGCAATTAATTATCTCTAAAATTATAAAATAATCCTTTAATTATAGCTCATCTACTCTCAACCCTTGAGAACTGTGGAAGTTGAAAATCTGCTAATTGTAGCATATCTGAATTTTAACCTCATCTTTTAAGTCCTCATCTAGTCATTTTTCTAATGTACTTTTTTTTGATGTCTTATACCACTAATTTCTAGATCGTATGGTATGATTAACAAATGTGGACCACCACATAGTGTGTTATCTGGCTGGTAGAAGTAATAAAAGCTGCAAACCAATATTCAAATGTGTGTACAATGTTCTGGGAACCATGAAGGAGGCATTCCAAATGCAAATTAATTTAATCTTCACAACTGTACTAGAAAGATCTGTTGCTGTGTTTGTTTGTGTGATATTTAAAATTATAGATGAACAACTCAATTATATTACTTTATTTTTCAAATTATTACTCCAGTGCATAAGCAGCAGCTGGTCTTAAAGTAGCTTTTCCTTCATAGAAAGACTATTACAGTAGCAAAAATCAGTCTCTTGCAATAGTTTTCAGAGCTTCAAAATTTAGGAGGAAATTACCTAGCAGAAAAGAAAGGATTAGGTTGGCTTTTGGCCATAGCTTTTCAAGATCTAGGGCATTTACATGTAAAATATGCATGCCATTCAATCTGGTTCTAGTTTGGTGATTCTTCATTGCTTTTGCAAATCATTGGAAGGGAGAATGATTACATACCTTACAAGGATATTTACAGTAGAATATAAACGCTATGAAAGTAGATATTTGTAGCTATAGAATACGTTTGGGTAAAATTTAATTTGTCTTCTTCAACTGAATTTGTTTTGTTCAGCACTGCATCCCCAGACTATTGGCTACAGTTCAACGTATAGTAGATATTTCACAAATTTTGCATCATTAAAGACATCAAGAGATAATCAGAGACACATCTGGATAATAAAATGAGGATTTGAAAAGGAAAATCAGGGGAGAGATTTTAGAAGAAGACACAAAGCTCATAAAGTTATTATAATACTGAATTTATAATATTAAAATACTAAAGTCTTTTTAAACTTCTAAAAGGACATTTAACTTATTATTATTTATTCTCTTCTGAGCCTCACTGTTTATCCTCATCTAAATTGTTATATCATGCTTGTGAGTTGGAAAACTAGTCAGGACTGGAGAAGTATCATGCTTATTTCTGAAAATTAATTATGTTTCATTTTCACTAAGGTTTTTCCTTTCCAACTACCACCCTCCTCCAATTGACTTTGGTCACACACAAGTCTTTTAAAATAATCTGCCACATTATAGCAGAATAGCCTGGTGGGTGAAAAGCTAGAAGCAGTAACAAAAGCATTAAACTTTCCGCAAATTATGACAGAAAGGTTTGCCACAGCAGCAGTGCTGCATTCAACTATAAATAATAATACCACTACAAGTGCATGCCCTGGGCTTTCAGCTGATTAAATATCATAACTGTACAGTCCCTAGTACAGAGGCCTGAAAGATTCCCAATTTTTACCTAGAAACTGAAACTCTATCACTTAAGTGTTAATTGGTGTTACATTGAGGAACAATGCTGTGAACTGAAAAGGCAAGACAAGGACTCCCTGCTGTAATGTTAAAATAGTAGGCATCTATTACTAGCTCCTTAAATTACCAGGAGTATGTACACCACCTCATCTGGTTGAAATAATGCAGGCAAACAGTAGGGGGTGAAAGGGGCAAACCTGCAAATTGATAGATTCAGTTCATGCCATCTGAATTACATCTCAGTGTCATACACCATATATCATATAAATGATTAAAAAGGAAGCTACTTAAATGAGATTTGGTTATGTACTTTATAAATTGTATTTGTAATTAAAATGCATATGTAATATTTTGTACTATGCACATAAATACACAAACACATGTAAACATTTAATTTTGTCAGTATTTATATTGAGTTGTAATGCTAGAACCCTTGGGACTATTCTGAACCAAACAACAAAAAGATCATAGTCCTTGAAATACGTATAGTTCCTCTACACTGTTAACAGCTGCATGAGGTAGATCATTGTCGCCAGTTTATGCACGAGGAAAATTACACTCAAAGAACTGATGCTCAAGACAGGTGCACAGTCAGCCAAGATGACCATTTCTAATTCCCAATTTTGATCTCTTTGTATTGGATTATAGTATTATTTACAAATATGACAAAATTGTATGCAGTGATAAAATAATTTTATTCCTCTATTTCAGGTAATGATACTTTGTTTAATTCATAATCCCCCAGGGAGTCCTGGGATCTCATATTACAGGAATAATATTAAAAACTGAAACATTTGATTGTTTGAACTTTAATATAATCCATATTTCTTGAATAGGGACAAATATTTAGATTTTCACTAGTCATGAATGTTTTTAGATATGGATATGAAAGATTATTTTTCATGCTTGATCAAGACAAAATCTAGATGTGTCTACACTGACCTTTCACATAATGGGCTACTAAGAGCTTTACAGTATTTTCTTATTATTTTTTTATTTTTTGGCCATACCCATGGTATATGGAAGCTCCTGGGCCAGAGATCCAACCTGAGCTGCAGCTAAAACCTCTGCCACAGATAGGAGGCAACACTGGATACTTGTGCCAGATCGGGAATCGGACCTGTGCTGCCACAGAGACGGTGTCAGAGACGGTGTCAGATCATTAACCCACTGCACAACAGTGGGAACTCACTATAGTATTTTTTTATATGTACCCCACTGTATACTAGAGCAATTTGTACTTAAATTTTCTTTAAGTAAAATAGTACTATGCTTAGATATGATAAATTCTACTGTTGTTCTAATATGGTAGCCACCAGCTCAATGTAACTATTTAAATTTAACAAAAAATAAGTAAAATTTAAAATTCAGTTCCTCACTCATATTAGCCATATTAATATGCTGTCTTGGTAAAAGTAGCTAGTAGCTACGAAACTATATATTTTCATTGTTGCAAAAATTCTATTTAACAGGCAATTTTAGATCATAGAGTTGCATACATTTGAGGGTTTATATAGTTTCCATTTTATGTGTATATAATATGTATGACATGTGTTACATAGGAACATTAAAATAGCTATATTTAATATGTTAAAGAATGAAATGGTTAAAACATAAGCATGATACAAGATGTATACAAGGGTAGTTCCCATAGTGGCTCAGTGGTTAACGAATCCAACGGAACCATGAGGTTGTGGGTCTGACCCCTGGCCTTGATCAGTGGGTTAAGGATCCGGCGTTGCCATGAGCTGTGGTGTAGGTCTCAGACGTGGCTGGGATCCCACATTGCTGTGGCTGTGGCATAGACCAGCAGCTACAGCTCCAATTAGACCCCTAGGCTGGGAACCTCCATGTGCCGCAGGTGCAGCCCTAGAAAAGACAAAAAGACAGAAGCAAAAAAAAAAAAGGATGTATACAAGGAATTCCTTTAATGGGTTATCAGAGGTAAGAATGCAGGTGAGCAATGAATCGGTGAATTTGAAGATAGGTCTATAAGTGTTATTCAAACCAAAACACAAAGAGAAAAAAGAGTGAAAATCTTCATCAATCATCATCATTATTATACTCATGAAGGGCAATATAATAATCCTAGTAAGAGAAAAGAATGATTCAGTGTCTTAAGATTATAGAACACCCTCCTTCTACATTTTACAAGCATGCCAACAGTGCAGTATAACAGTAGATTACAGCTGAAAGAGCTATAGGCAGAGATTCTCTCTCTGGGAAGTCTTAGGGTAGATCAAAGCCAGGAAGGCTAACAAAAACGAAGATGCCAGAGGAATTTGAAACTTTTGGTACATACTACAAAGATTAAACTACAGATACAACCAACATCAAGCACATCCCCCAAATACATGTAGGTGTATCACGTTCAAACTATAGAAAACTAAGGTAAGAAAAATCTTGAAGTCAGGAGGAAGAAGATAGTACATCTTACAAATAGATGGATATGAATAGGAATTACAGTGGACTTCTCACCAGAATCCACATAAGCAAGAATAGAGTAGAATAAAATGTTTTAAAGTGATGAAAGAAGATTATCGACCTAGAATTCCATATCCAGCAAAATTATACTTCAGAAATTATGGGCAAATACTTTTTCAAAGAAATAAAAACTAAGGAAAATTATCAACATACACTTGCTATGCAAGAAATGGTAAAGGAAATTTAAGCAAAGAGGAAATTATATAGGTTACATATAAATGAAAATTTTAGGAAAAAAAATATATAGGTACAATGAAGTTTTATTTTCCCTATTTTTAATTGATCTAAATGACATCTGTTTAAAGAAAAAATGGTAAGAAAGTACTGGATAATTATAGCATGGAGGTAAGTGAACTGAATAACAGCAGTTGCACAAGTGATGTAAAAAAATAGGAATACACTCTTATAGGTACTTATACTACATGTGATATTATATGTTACAGATGAACATTTGTTTAAAATATATATAGAAAACTTTAGGGTAACCACTAAAAACATTGTTAAAAGCTCTAAATAAGAGGCTGAAGAGGATATAAAATGAAAACCAGATAAGGCAGGAAATGCAGTGTAAAAAAAAAGGAAACAGATAAATTCAAAGAAATCAGTTATAAACATTGAGTTATTAATGAAATTTTACAAATAATTTTAAATGTGAATAGTCAAAATATAACAATCAAAAGACATATTGTTAGACTAGATAAAGTTATATAGTCTCTAAGATTTCTACTTTAAATGTAAAGATTCCATATAAAGGTTCAAATAGATTAAAAGCAAGGATATGGGCAAAGATGTACCATGATAATACAAATAGGAAGAAGCTGAAGTAGCTGAACCAGTTTAAAACAAAGCAGACTCCAAACAAGGAAAACTATTCTGGATGAGGTGTGACATTACGTAAAGATAAGGAGTTAAATTCTTCACGATAATATAATTATGATGTGTATACATCTCCCATGGAGTAACAAATATAAGGCAAAAACTGGTAGATCTGAAAGAAGAAATAGAAAAATATACTTTTATAGTTAGTAATCAACATCTTTCTGTAAATAATAGATCAAACAGGCAGAAAATCAGTAAGGATATAAGTAACATTGAATAGCACTAGCAATTCAGGTGATTGATGTGACATTTATAGAATACCCTATCCAACAAGAGAAGAACACATTCTTTTCAAGCTCATGTGGAACATTCAACAAAACAGTCACATTCTGATTCATAAAATACAACTTAAATTAAAAAGAATAAAAAGCGTGCAAACCATATTCTCAGACCACAATGAAATAAACTGGAAGTGAATAACAGAAACATATCTAGAAAACTCCCAAATATTTAGACATTAAGCAACACACTTCTAAATAGTATGGGTCATATTTGGAAAATTCAAGAGAATTTAAGAAATATTTTGAACTTAATAAAAATGAAATATACTTTTGGAAACTTGCGGGGTACAGTGAAAGAAGCATTTAGAGGGAAATTTGTAGCATTAAAACATGTTAGAAAAGAAGAAAGCTCTAAAATCTGTAACTTAAGCTTTCACTTTTTAAACTAGAGGGGGAAAAATTTTGGCCTAATGCCAACAGAAGAAAAGAAATAACAAAACTTAGAGCAGAAATCAATGAAATTTAAAACAAGCTAATGAAAGCTAAAAAAAACATGAAATCACAATCTTGTTTCTTCCAAAGATCAATGAAATTGATGAATCTCAGACAGTATAACCAAAACAAAATAGAGAAGACACAAACTGCCCATATTATAAATGCAAGATTGTTCATCACTTATGTTCACATGGATATTGAAAGTATACTAGTGAAGTCTACAGACAAATCTCTGCCCACAAACTTGATATCATAGGTGATTGTCAATACATTGAAAGTCACAAACATGATTACATTGAAAATACAAAGGGATCTACATAACAGGTGCTGGAATAAAAAAAAGAGCAAAATGGCAAGATACAAAGTCAACATGTAAAAGTCAATTGCTTTCCTATATTCTAGCAGTGAATAACTGGGATTTGAAATTAAAATTGTGATTGTACCCCTACCACCCGAGATACATTTTAGGTATAAATCTAAATAAATATGTGCTGGATCTATACACAAAGAATTGCAAAACACAGATGAAGATAATAAAAGATGATCTAAATAAATGGAGAGATATGCCATGATCATGGATTGGAAGATCCAATATGTTTAAGATGTTAGTTCTTCCTAATTGATCTATTGAATCAATACAGTGTCAATGTGAATCTCAGGAGACACTTCTGAACACTTATGTCCCCACAGAAACCCACACATAAATATATATAACAGCTTGATTCACAAGAGCCCAAAACTGTAGGCAACCAACATGCCTTTCCATACATAGGTGATTGTATAAACAAATTGTGGTACATCACCATATAGTAGAACACTATTCATAAATAAATATTAATATTCTATAAAGACATGCAAAGGCATGTATGAATTTTAAATGCTAATTGCAAAGTGTAAAAGTCCAGTCAGAAAGGGATGTATTCTATTTCTTTGAAATGGCCGACCTATAGAGACTCTAAATAGATCTGTATTTGACGTGGATTCAAGTTGAACTGTAAGAGTTGAATAGTTGATGCACAGGGCATATTTTAGGGCAAACCAAGGTTACTTTATCATATTGTAGTAGTAGATACATGAAATATTTTCAAACACATAAATTTACATTGAAAAGATATTAGTCTATGAAAATTTTAAAATAAATTATATAGGGGATCACAAGACAGAATCCAGACTATGACAAATATTTTTCAATTGTATTATAAATGTATGAAATAGTTGCAATAGTGGGGTTAGGAGAAGGCATATCAACCTACAAGTTTTGGAATCGTTAAAAGACAAAAGAACTGTTCAAGACCATTGTACTTTAGTTGACTTAGTTGTTTCCCATGGGGATACAAGTAAACAATTCTGAAACCACTGTAAATATATACTAGCTTAAACAATTAAGTAAATGGATATTGGATGATAGGAGCCAGGTTTCTCACTATTGGACTGGATAGTTAGAGATATGCAAGAGAAGAAGGCTACAATTATCCCATGTGGAAGTGGGTTATCATTGGAGATGTTAGTATGAACTCTGTTTAGCTTAATGTAGACATAGATGGTTAAATAGACATATTAGTAGGATGTATATATACATGGGTTAATGTACACACATTTGTCTTCTTGCTCTGTCAGCTGCAAGGGCTTAGAATAGACACATCAGTAACAATGTATATCCATATTTTAGTTTCTATTTCCATTCTGCATAAATTGAATCAGGGATCCTTGGCAAAATGGCCGATTTTATGATTGGGGGAAAAAAACAATTCAGCAATTCCCAGTCTTGGAATTTAGTCAATAGAAATAATATATGACCACATATAAACCTGTCCGTAAATGTTTGTAGTCAATTCATAATTGCAAAAAAAAAAAACCCTAGAAATAAATATTCATCTCAAGATTAAGTAACTAATCTTTGCTGCATCTAACTGTGTAATGGAATATTATTCAGAGATAAAAGGGAATTAAGTAATGATACATTCAATAGTATGGATGAAATATAAATGTATTATATTATGTGAAATAAATGACTTAAATAGCTACGTACTGAATGAGTGTATTTCATAGCTTTCTCTAAAGTTGTAATTATGACAAGAAACAGGTCAGTGATCGTCAAGGGTTAGAGGTGATGCTGGGGAATGATTACAAGGGTGCATGAGAGAACTATTGGAGTGAAGCAAATGTCCTCAACCTTGTTTGAAATTATGTTTCCATATGTTTTTCAAATAAAGACAAAAATCTTTATCTTATTAATGGTGGGATAATTGTACCCAAAACATAAAGCCCTCATAAAGCTAAATTTTGTAATGTGCCTCCTTTGGTAAATTCATTCTTGTTTTTTATTTTAATAGATTTTCTATTATTTGTTCTCTGTTCTTTGCGGTTTTATTTTTTCAAATTCTGAAAGCCTGAACATCAGCTTTCTTTCAAAAACCAGAATAGAATCATGACTACAGTGTTAGTCAGATCTCCAACCATTTTTTTTCCACTGTGGTTATATAAAACATAAAGTATTTATTTTCTTTTACTACTAGTAAGATGTTTTTATTACCCCCTCAAAATCAACTTCTTTTTCATTCATTTTAATTTAATCACGTTAGTGATTATAACTTTAAAAATACTTCTTTTCTACTTGTAAAATATGAAAAATCTCCTGATATAAATCTGTCTAAACTCTTTATTTTTTATTTTTATTTTTTGCTTTCTTTCCTTTTATTTATTTTTTAATGATTTTTGTTTTTTCCATTACAGCTTGTTTACAGCGTTTTGTCAGTTTTCTACTGTATAGCAAAGTTACCCAGTCACACATACATATATATATATATATATTCATTCTTTTCAACACATTATCCTCCATTATGTGCCATCATAAGTGACTAGATATAGCTCCCAGTGCTATACATCAAGATCTTATTTCTTATCCATTCCAAAGGCAATAGTTTGCATCTATTAACCACAGATTCCCAGTTCATACCACTCTCTTCCCTTCCCCCTTGTCAACCTCAAGTCTGTTCTCCAAGTCCATGAGTTTCTTTTCTGTGAAAAGATTATGTGTGCCATATATTAGATTCCAGATATAAATGATATCATATGGTATTTGTCTTTCTCTTTCCGACTTACTTCACTTAACATGAGAGTCTCTGGTTCCATCCATGTTGCTAAAAATGACATTATTTTGTTCATTTTTTATGGCTGAGTAGTGTTCCATTGTGCATATATAACACATCCTCTTAATCCATTCATCTGTTAATGGACATTTAGGTTGTTTCCATGTCTTGGTTATTGTGAATAGTGCTGCAATGAACATGCGGGTGCATGTTTTTTTCAAGGAAAGTTTTGTCTGGATATAGGCCCAGGAGTTGGCTTCCTGGGTCATGTGGTAGTTCTATATTTAGTTTTCTGAGGTACCTCCATACTGTCTTCCATAATGGTTGTACCAATTTACATTCCCACCAACAGTGTAGAAGGGTTCCCATCTCTCTACTACCTCTCCAGCATTTATTATTTGTTGACTTGTTAATGAAGGCCATTTTGACAGGCGTGAGGTGGTACTTCCTAGTAGTTTTGATTTGCATTTCTCAAATAATCAGTCATATTGAGCATTTTTTGATGTGCCTTTTGGCCATCTGTATATCTTCTTTGGAGAAATGTCTGTTGAGGTCTTTTGGCTATTTTTTGACTGGGTTGTTGGTTATTTTTGCTGTTGAGTTGTATAAATTGTTTGCATATTTTAGGGTTAAACCCTGTTAGTTGCATCATTTCAAACTATTTTCTCCCATTCAGTAGGTTGCCTTTATGCTTCTTTTTATTATTTCCTTTGCTGTGCAAAAGCTTGTCAATTCGATTAGGTCCCATTGGTTTATTTTTGCTTTTATGTCTGTTGCCTTGTATTTTTGAGAGAAGTTTTAGGTTTAAAACAACATTGAGAGGGAGGTACAGATTTTCCATATACCCCTGCCCCCACAAATGCATAGCCTTCCCATTTATTAACATCTTTCATCAGAATAGTCTATTTAATTTTCATGTCATTGACCTATTAGCTTCAGAAGTACAGAGTTATGATTTGATATTTGTATAGCTTTAAATTTGTGCAGATTTGATATTTCCAGCTTTCAATTATTTCTTTCCTGGATTGTGTCTTTGGTAGTATATCTAAAAACATATCATACCCAAGTCTTCAATGTTTTCTTGCATATTATATTCTAGGAGTTTTACAGTTTTGCATTTTCATTTAAGTAGGTATGTGATTTATTTTGAGTTAATTTTTGTGAAGAATGTATGTATCTAGATTCTTTTTTTTTGTATGTGATGTCCAGTTGTTCCAAAGTTTGTGGAAGAATGATCTTTGCTCCATTTTATTGACTTTGCCCCTTCATCAAAGATCAATACATATATATGCATATATATATTATTTATATATATATAACTGTAGATTTATCTTATATATTACTGTAGTTTTATCTTTTTTTTTTTTTTTAGGGCTGCATTCATGGCATATGGAGGTTTCCATGCTAGGAGTCGAATCGGAGTTAAAGACACTGGCTTATGCCACAGCCACAGCAATGCCGTATCCAAGCTGCATCTGCAAACTGTACCACAGCTCATGGCAACAACAGATCCCCAACCCAGTGAGTGAGGCCAGGGATCAAACCCATGTCCCCATGGATGCCAGTCAGATTCATTTCCACTGAGCCATGATGGGAACTCCAGCCATGATGGGAACTCCTGTAGCTTTATAGTAAGTCTTAAAATCTGGTATCAACATTTCTCTGATTTTGTTCTCCATTATTTCGTTAGCTCTTCTGATATTCTGCATCTTCATATAAATTTGAGAGTCATTTTGTTAATATCCACAAAATAACTTGCTGCAATTTTGAGTGGGATTGCATTAAATATAAAGATCAATTTGGGAAAACCTGATATCTTGAATCTTTCTCTCCATGAACATAGAATCTTTCTGCATTTATTTAGTTCTTCTTTTATTTCATTCATCAGAATTTTGTAGTTTTTTTTCACATGCATCTTGTAAGTATTAGTTTACACTGAAATATTTTATTTTGTGGGTGCCAATATAAATGGTATTACGTTTTAAATTTCAATTTCCACCTGTTCGTTGTTGGTATATAGGAAAGCTCTGACTGTTGTATATTAACCTTGTATCCTGCAACCTTGCTATAATAACTTTTTATTTCTAGGAGGGTTTTTTTGGCAATTCTTTAGATTTTCTTTTTAGACAATCATGTCAGTTGCAAACAAAGAGAGTTTTATGTCTTCCTTCCCAAACTGTATACAATTTAAATTCTTTTCTTGTTATTATTGCATTAACAAAGACTTCTAGTATGATGTTGAAAAGAAAGGGTGTGAAGAGACATCCTTGCCATGTACCTAATCTTAGTAGGAAAGCTTCACATTTCTCACCACTAACTCTGATGTTAGCTATAGTGGGTTTTTTTTTTAAGATAATCTTACATTTATACGTGAAACACTCTAAACAAAAATTTCTATGAAGAACAAGTGAAATAATTTATATAAAGCAACTTTGGTATTTCTGACAATACTTCTAACATCAAATACGTGGTATTTTCTTTACATCAGCCAGTTCCTCAATTTTCCAAACACTAACTGCATTTCCTACAATTACTTTCAATTCTCACCTTATCTGTAGTTATTGCAGACCACAGGTAAAGCGTTCAGTCTTACAGGAGTGCCAGTTGCAAGTCCATGCTTTCCGTACATCTGACTAACTGGCTATAAATTAGTGGTGCCCATGATCCTTCTCAGGTTATACAAATTGCTAGAATTTTTCACAGAACTCAGGAAGACACTACTTACTATTGCTAGTTTATCTTAAAAGATACAACTCAGGAACAGTCAAAAGAAAGCAATTCATAGGGCAAGATATGAGTGTTGAGGTGCACCTTATTTTATTCACCAATGCATAAACTCTCTAGAGTCTTTCATTTAGCAATTTTTATGGAGGTTCCATTATTGGGTAAATTCTGGGCATGATTGTGTAAATTATTTGCCCTTAGTGACTGAACTCAATATCCAGCCCCTCTCTCTTCCTTGGAGGTCTGGCAGGGCTGAAAATTCTGACCCCCTCCCCCAATCACATGGTGTTTTTTTCTGGCAGTCAGCTATCATCCTGAAGCTATCTAGCGGACCACCAAGAGTCATCTCTTTAGTGTAAATTCAGATAAGTTTGAAAGGAGCTTGTTATGAATAGCAAAATATGCCCTTCTACTCCATATTAGGAAATTACAAGGGATATAGGAGCTCTGTGCCAGTTACTGGGATGAAGACCAAAAATGTATTTCTCCTTTCCTTTTTTTTTTTTTTTGTCTCTTGTCTTTTTAGGGCCACACACCTATGATATATGGAAGTTCCCATGCTAGGGGTCGAATTGGAGTTGTAGCTGCCGGCCTACAGCACAGCCATAGCAACTCAGGATCTAAGCTACATCTGTGACCTACACCACAGCTCATGGCAATGCTGGATCTTTAACCCACTGAGCCAGGCCAGGGATAGAACCCGCATCCTCATGGATACTAATCAGATTTGTTACCACCGAGCATGAAGGGAACTCCCAAAAATATATTTATTACATCACAATATCACAGTACTTTAACACTGTACCACAATAAGCAAAGTATAATTATTAATATCTTAGGCCTTGGAGAAAATGTTGTTTTGAAAAAATAGCAATATAGATATTTGATTTACTGCTACAACATCTGATTTACTATTCGAGCTTCAGTTTCCTTTCCCATGTTTACATAAGTTTGTGCAACAATCAAAAGCAGTAATGCTTGTATACAGCTAAGGAGTACCTAGGACACAGTGCTCCAATGCACTACACACACACTCTTGCTGTCTTGGCTGCTACCACCACTATTGCCATTGCTGCAGATTAGTCTGCCGCTAAAATTTGTAAAACTAAATACTTGATTAAGATTCATAGTAGACATAAGGCTTAAAAACTTTTTAAAAAATAAAGAGTGAAAAAATCATTAATATGTAAAGTAGAAGATGGTTTGAATATTTTGGGAAAAAGTAAGTAAAGACCAAGTTATGGGTGTGAGCAAGAAAAAAGACTGTGGTAATTTCTGAGAGTCCTCCTTATGTATTTCCATATTATTTTATGCTTACGTCCATGAAATTACTTAATACTCAGTTTTGGGATTTTTGCATTTGTGTTTGTGTTTATACTGTTAATGATCTATAGAGAGAAAAAGTTTTTTTTTTTCTTTATTGTTTACATTCAGAGAGTAAACACAGAATCTACCACTTACTAGATACTCAAGAAATACATGTTGAGCAAATATGAATCCGTGTGTAAGACTTCTTTTAAGCTATATGACTATTATAATAAATATTGACCAACCCCCTAAGACATAAAGATACCATGTAGGTATCTGAAAGTGTGTTTGATATTCCTAAGAAATAATACCATGAACCACAGCAGAACCTCAGTGTGCTAATTTATGGGTCAGAAAACCTATCTTTCTTTTATTCTTCACATTTATATTTTGTATAAATACTCCTTTCCATTTTATTTATATATGAATGTTCATAAATTTTTAAAATTTATTTTGCTATATACAAAACATTTAAGAAGTTCTAATATCTAATTATTTTTAAATACAGTAAAGTTCTTATTTATTTTCCAATTAACCTATTCATTAACCAATTAATTTTCTTAGCAGTTGACAATAATAGTCATTATATATATAAGGTCATAAGCAATAAATCATACTCTAAAATAATATTTCCACATCGGTTAAGTATATATTAATTAACAACACTTAAAATGAATTACATATTGATGCTCAAAAAATTTCAAAATGAAATGAATTACTTACTATGAGAAAAGAAAAATAATTTAAAAATGTCTAGGAGTTCCCTTCGTGGCTCAGTGGTTAACGAATCCGACTAAGAACCACGAGGTTGCGGGTTCGATCCCTGCCCTTGCTCAGTGGGTTAAGGATCCGGCGTTGCCGTGAGCTGTGGTGTAGGTTGCAGATGCGGCTCGGATCCCGTGTTGCTGTGGCTGTGGCGAAGGCCGGCGGCTACAGCTCCTGTTCGACCCCTAGCCTGCGAACCTCCATATGCCGCGGGTGTGGCTCTACATAAAGGCAAAAAGACAAAAAAAAAAAAATGTCTAGGTTATTCAACCTAAACATATTCCTATCACTTATTACCCTTAGAATACATTCTAAGTGACTATTTTTAAAAACCCTATTATTTCTATTAATCTACTTCACAATTACAAATAAACTATATTTAGGGAAGAATTATATTTATTTCTTTTTTATTTTTATAAATAAAAATATGGAGGGTAAATTAGCTGTAATACCCTGCCCTCCCCCCAATCCTTGCTAACATGTTATATGGCTTCCAGTATAATGTATGTATTTGTAGAATGAAAAGTGGACTATCCAAAAAGAAAGAAAGAAAGAAATAAGCAAAATGCTATCATTAAAAGAAGGAAAATCAAACCTTTGTCCCTGTTCACATTGAGAACTTCCCAGACACCTGGAAACTTTACCTTCAGTTCACTGCATATCAGCTTGTTGCCATATTTTAGCTGCTACTTTACATTATAATGACATGGTAAGGAAGAGACAAAATTGTTGTTTCCCTGCTGACGATATAATCAATACACACCTGTTTTCTGCTGGGAAAACTGCAGCAGAAGATGTGGTGGCATTTTAACCTGTAAGACGGTGAGAAAGTAGCATGCTGAAAACACATGAATTTGACAAACTTTCACATACTGTTTGCAAATTGAACACAAGCAGTGGGATGCTGGCATATGTTACTATTTCCATGATGACAGATTAGGATGCTTCAGGTAAAAGTTAGAATCATTCATAGAAAAAAAGAGGAAAGCCAGTCATGACCAAATGATAGTATATTTATATTTTTTCATGTTTTCTAATATCTTCCAAATATATTTATTTTAACATGATGTTTCTTCTAAAAGCAAAAAAAGTTGTGAACAATATCCATAAAAGTGAGGAGTATATAAAATATATTAGAATTTTTCTTGAATTAATTGTATTAGTGTATTTTAGACAAAATTAGAAGATCTAAATGTTTTGAATAATTGTTTTCTATTCTTCTTTTTTTTTAAATGATTTTTACTTTTTCCATTATAGCTGGTTTACAGTGTTCTCTCAGTTTTCTACAGCACAGAAAAGTGGCCCAGTCACGCATATGTGTGTGTGTGTGTATATATATATATACACACACATATATATATATACACATATATATATTCACATATATATATATTCATTCATATATATATATATTCATTCATATATATATATATATTCATTCTTTTTCTCACATCTCCCATCATGCTCTATCATAAGTGACTAGATATAGTTCCCAGTGCTCTACAGTAGGATCTCATTTCTTATCCATCCCAAAGGCAATATTTTGCATCTATTAACTCCACATTCCCAGTCCATCCCAGTCCCTCCCGCTCACCCTTGTCAACCTCAAGACTGTTCTCCGAGTCCATGAGTTTCTTTTCTGTGTAAAGGTTCATTTGTGCTGTATATTAGAATCCAGGTATAAGTGATATCATATGGTTTTTGTCTTTCTCTTTCTGATTTACTTCACTTAGTATGAGTCTCTAATTTTCTTTAAAATTATTTATGCAATGTATATATAAAGGTAAACTGTATCTGAACATAGTTACACCATCAGTTACTCTTCCTCCAAATTAGGATATAGCTACATTGTTAGTCTATTTCACACAAAACTGAACAAATTTGGCATATGAAAATGAAAACATTATTGAGTTTTTGATCAAAATATACTTTGTCATTTGCTGAGTGTGCTTTTAAAGAATGTTATTATTTTACTTTTATGATGAAGGGAAACCAATAGCATTTTAGAAACTGTTTAAAACTTATTATTTATATTTGCAATTTTTGTAAGCTTCATTAATAATAACAAATAAAATTTGTCTGTAAATTTCAATACACTTATTGATTTTTAATCTTTAATTTTTCTTCATATATGATCATTCAAAAATAAAACCCATTTGTCTTTAAGTTCTAATTAAGAAAATTGATATGAAGATAATCTCCAACAAAGACCATGGTATTTTGAAAGAATTATATTGCAACAGGGAATCATCTAAAATTATTATTTTAAGCATATTTTTTCTGGAAAAAGAGCATAGATTTTCTAGTTACTCTTTGTTATCTTGTTCTTTTTATGGATTATAATATTTAATTTAATCATTATTTATGCAGTTTGTATAATGCTATTTTCATCCAGTATTAAATGATAAAGTGGTTTAGAACATGATGCTCAAAATTCTAATTGCACATGATTCTGTTTGCAACAGGAAGCTGTCATTTCCTCTGTAATAAAAAAAGAAGAAAAACCTGAGATAAAAGCATTAGTTTTCCTTTTTAATAGTTTTTTTTTTGTATATAGTATAATTATGTGGAGATTATAGATGCTAATGTGCCAGACATTCCTCTTACCTCAATTAGCCAATAGACCTCTCCATCATTTGCAATTTATAATCTGCTGTTACTGAGAGGAGAAATAATTACGCTGTTGTGAGTTGCTACTTATGACTCATAAGTCTTGAATGACACCTTCCCTGACCCATTCCTATTTTATTCAAGTATTTTCTCTTCTATGAAGTTGTTCTTGTTATTTATTTGCTCTTGATTTTGTTGAGATTTTTGTCTGACTTCCTAAAACAGAATGTAAAAATTCTTAAAGGAAGTACCCTTGTTTAATTCATTGCTTTTCCCAAGGTTATCAAGAACATGCCTGACGCATTTTTCATACTCGATCAACACTGGAGCTTACTAGAATGAAAGAATAGATAAAGGAACAAATGAATTGTCTATGTTAAAAAATTTTAAAGTGCTTTTATGGAGTTCCCATTGTGGCTCAGAAGAAACAAACCTGAGTAGTATCTATGAGGATGAGGGTTCAATACCTGGCCTTGCTCAGTGGATGAAGGATCTGGAATTGCTGTGAGCTGTGATGTAGGTCGCAGACGTGGCTTGGACCCTGTGGTGTAGGCCAGCAGCTGTGGCTCCAAATCAACCCCTAGCCTGGGAACTTCCAAATGCTGTGGGCAAGGCCCTAAAAAGACACACACACACACACACACACACACACTCAAAAAGACAAAAAAATATATGTATATATATATATATATATAAACCTTAAGCATGAGAATTGCACTTAATATTTTGTCATATGTACACTATCAGAGGACATAAAGGTACACATTACAGTCTCAAATCTTATGTTCATTTTTGGGCACATAGGCCAGTAGAATAAAAAAAGTAGCAACAAATGCTTATGCAACTAAACTTACTGTATATCTCTCTCAGAAATAGAATTCAATTCATTCCGGTATATCAAGGTCCCTTTAAGACCTACTCCAAAAGAAGAGGCAATAAGTTTTTCTTGCCTTGAATCAGATAATTATTATGAGATTGAAGAAAGCAGTAATAGCAGCTTACACAGAACCACCCTTACTGTCCCTCTTTTTGTGTTCATTTTTATATATTTGGCTGTGCTTAACTTGTGTTCAGTCCATCTCTACGTTCTTAAATCCAACTGTCTTGGGATCTGACTTTGCCAAGACCTGGTCTACACCATCTGCTCTGACTGACTGCCAGGATTCCCGGCTGCCCTGACAAGGCTGGATAGACATTCTGGTTTTTTGTGTCTTCTCTGAATATTTGAGGTTTCCAAATAAGTGACTCTCAGATAAGTGAAATATTATAATGTCCCAATCATAGACAATAAAAGTTCCATTCCATTGCTGTTTGAGGTTATTTCTGGCTACAAACATACGTTACTTTGTTTTGGATGACAAAATTAACAAAAAATATTGACAAACTGAAGCTTATGCAGAGTAGACCAGTACAATAAAGGTTAATTCTTATAACTATACTTAAGAAGCAATATCTAAAGAAATTGGCATGTGGGTCTTGGAAATCAGAGTGATAAGGAATAATAAGAGAGTAGTGAATTCATCATCAAATGAGAAAACACAGTTCAAGGAATGAGAGTTTTTGGAAGAATCTACACTCTCACTGGGAAAACTCTAACGCTCCTCCTTGTCAGTTCATTTTAGCAAATGTTTACAAAACTGTAAGCACAACTATTTTATAGACTGAAGTCTCAGCACGCAAGATTCTTAGAGTCTTGTGTTTAAGATCTGTTCATAGAACATGGTGAGTCTCTCAACTGGTTGATTCATAATGTCATCCTACAAAGCACCGACATCAGTCTTTGTATACAGTAGACATTTGTCTTTAAACTATTTCAAATCACTTATTGTTCTTTTTTTCACCTTCCTCTTGGTGAAACAGATACCTATGATTATATCAGTCCAAGTCCTGACAATTTATGTGTAATGTTCAGCTTTCATGTTATTTTAAAAAACCCTGAGAATTCTGAAAATACTAAAATTCTAAATAATAAGTTAATATGATTTCTAATAATTCATAATCAGGGAGTTTAAACCCCTTTAGTATTCATTATATTTATCTCTAGGTTAGCCTAGTAGATTGAAGAAGACTATTTTGTCTTTGTTTTCAATCCAGCTGCTTAAGTTTGAGACACTTCGGGACATTTTTTCAAAGAATGAAATTAGAGTGGTACTTGCTTTGTTAACTTACATTTGCAAGACATGCTCATCCTAATACTGTGGTGCCTATTCATTGTAATTAAAACATAATAAGACTTTCTGCTGATTATTTTAAAACACTCAACAACTTTCTTTTTTTATTTTGTCTCTTTTTAGGGCCATACCCGCGGCATATAGAGGTTCCCAAGCTAGGATTTGAATCAGAGGTGTAGCCGCCAGCCTGCGCCACAGCCACAGCAACATGGGATCCAGTCCAAGTCTATGACCTACACCACAGCTCACAGCAACACTGGATCCTTAACCCACTGAGCAAGGCCAGGGATTGAACCTGCGTCCTCATGGATGCTATTGAGATTCTTTTCCACAGAGCCCTGATGAGAAATCCTCAACAACTTTCAAGTACGTTTTTCTTAAAAATGATTTGTAATCTGTCATATATTAACTTCATTTGGAGAAAATATGGAATCAGATTACTCGTAGTAGTATAAAGCACAATATAAAAATTGATAAATATTGTAATTTTTCAATTAGAATTAATATTTAATTGAGCATTTGGCAGTTTTGTTTATTGCTTATATTGAGTTGTTAAGAAGTTTTAGCAAACATTTTCCAAAGCTGAAGTTTTAGAGAACATATACTTTAGGAAGTATGCTGTGAATGGAAGGTCTTTCTCTCCCCCTCTCTCTCTCTCACAGATATACACACACACACATACATATTCATAAATATTTCTAACCACACACACATATATAGAAATGATCTATTTTTCTTGATATCAATAATAAAAAGGGAGAGAGAAGTAGCTGAGTAACATAAAGGCAGCATACAGGGATTACAACCAGGAAGAAAGAAGAGTAGAGGTTTGATTGAGATACAGATTAACAAAACTAGAAACTTTGCTCACTATCTCTAATGTATCACCTAATTTTCCACTTGTATTTTCCACATAGGTTATTTAATAGACAATGTTTGTCACCTTGTAAAACCTTAACCCACGGAGCTAGGCCAGGGATCAGACCTGCATCCTCAGGGATGCTAGTCAGATTCGTTTCTGCTGAGCCAGGACAGGAACTCCACAAATATGTTATTGTTAGTAGTAGCAATACCAGAGAATATTGTACACTTTAAATTTAACACAATTGTTAAAAACAATTGTTTTTAACAAAACAATTGTTTTTTATATATCTTTTGATTTTACTCATTTGTCTCCTAATTTAGTTCATGAAAAATTTTATCTGCATCATCAGAAAGATGTTCTTCAGCTGAAAGTCTAAATCTAATTTATCCAGTTTCTAAAAGTGCTATAAATTATCACTTGATAATAAATATTTAATTATTGCTACCCTGCTATTTATTTTTTAAAGCCTAATTCTTAGTCAGTATACAATTGAAACCTAAAATTTTCCTCTCCTGTCTCATACAAAACAAATTAAACGTATCTTTCTACTGTATTTATTCTTCAAGTGTATATTAATTGAGCATGAATTTTGTGACAGATTCAATTGTCTTTAAGTATCCTTTATGTGCCATGCATACTTGCTAAATGGAAACCAAGTGAACATTGGTCCTCTCCATTTCTGAAAAAGATTGATTAATCCTCTGAACTGGTGAATGCTTGGCACTTTTCATTTTCCACCTTACTAACTCTCAACTGGTTCTTTGAGGTTACTCTCATCTCCCATTATGGAATGAGCATGTTTTGGAAGATAAATGGAATTTCGGTTTCTGAGTTATAAATATGAGGAGTCACATCTGCATCTTATATCAAAGTTCACCCAGTATCAGATATGAAAGATACTGGGTTCCACTGAGTAACTGTATATGACCTAGTGGTTGTCCCCCTTTGGGAAGTATGAATGTGACTAATGAAATACTGAGTTTAGCACAGTTAATAAATGATATTTTACAATATTCTTTACAGGTAAATTGACTGAAGGAATGAAAGGAAAACTAACTGGGTATGAACTTTTAAAAAACTTTAAAAGGGCTTGTCAAAACCAGGAGATATGTATTTTGCCTTTCATATACTATCCTTCTTTTCCCTTGAAATGGTAATCTGATGCTGAAGGTGGAAAGCACTAACTAAGGCAGGCAGAGACGGAGTTGAAAAACAAAGAAACAGAAGGATGCTGGGTTACTGATGTCCGCACAGCTTCCATTAACAGACTCAGATTTCAACTTCCAAAATACTTTTAGGTAAGAGAAACTAAAAAAAATATCTTGAAAAGTCCCACTGTTATCTGGATTTTATTTATTTATTTATTTATTTATTTATTTATTTATTCTTTCTGTCTTTCTAGGGCCGCATCCATGGCATATGGAGCTTCCCAGGCTAGAGGTCCAATAGGAGCTGTGGCCGCCAGCCTACACCAGGGCCACAGCAATGCGGGATCTGAGCTGTGGCCTACACCACAGCTCATGGCAACTGAACTGTGATGTAGGCCGGATGCTAAATCCACTGAGCGAGGCCAGGGTTGGTAACTGTCCTCATGGATGCCAGTCAGGTTTGTGAACCACTGAGTCACAACGGGAACTCCATGGTTTTACTTTTTATGATCAAACTGTATTTATTTACTTTTAAATTACTTATACAAACTGGTTTCATCATTAATTTTCTTTTTTTTACTTTTTATTGGAGTATAGTTAAATTACAATGTTGTGTAATTTTAGGTATACAGCAAATAAATCAGCTATAAATATACATATATATATATATTCTTTTTTCAGATTATTTTCCCATATAAGTTGTTACATGGTATTGAGTAGCTTTATCTGTACTATACAGTAAGTACTTATTACCCATCTATTTTTTATATAGTAGTGTGTATCTATTTATCCCAAGCTCATAATTTAACTCTCCCCACCACATACTCCCTTTGGTAACCATGAGTTTGGTTTCAAAATCTTTGACTCTATTTCTGTTTTGTAAGTTCTTTTGTATCATTTTTTTAGATTCCACATATTAGTGACCTCAGATGATATTTGTATTTCTCTGTCTGTTTGCTTCACTTAGTATGATAATTTTTAGGTTCATCCATTTTGATGCAAGCGGCATAATTTCTTTTTTGTGTCTGAGTAATATTCCGTTGTATAAATATACCACATCTTCCTTATCTAGTCCTCTGTTGATAGACATTTAGGTTGCTTCCATGTCTTGGCTATTGTAAACAGTCATCAGAAAGTCTATAAAAAAAAAAATGCTGGGGAGGGTATGGAGAAAAGGGAACCTTCCTACACTCTTGGTGGGACTGTAAGCTGGTACAACCACTATGGAGAATATAAAAGTTCCTTAGAAAACTAAACAGAACTTCTATATGACCCAGAAATCCTCCTCCTGGTCATATACCAGAGAAAACCGTAATTCAAAAGGATAGATGCACCTCAGTGTTCATTATTTGGGTTTTAAAAAGTGTATATCCTAAATGACATATCATTAGAAGAACAACAGGACAAAAAATAATTTGTGCTAATATTTTTTAGGGAAAATTTAGGAAGAGAGTTAATTTTTTAACAAGAACAGAAATTATCCTCTCCATTAATAATGACATAAATGACTTCCAGGGAGTTAATTTTTACAGACAAATGATGAATAATTGGTAGACACACATTTTCTAGCATTTCAGATTTTTTATCAAATGCCATTTATTTGGTTCTTTTGATAAAATTTTGCAAAAGAAGTGTTTTAGAAAAAAGTGATAAAATCATAGTAGATTCAAAAGAGTAACAAGAAAAACACTCAATAATACAGCAGTCTTTTTGTTTGTTTGTTTGTTTTACTATAGGAGGATTTAAGATATCAGATTAGTTGGCATAAACTATTGCACTAAAAGCACAATTCATCCAAGTCTATATGGGCATTTAGATATCACAAGTATTAGATATCACATGTATTATATCAATAAAATGACATTAGGTCATTTTCTTCCTACATTAAGAAGATTGTTAGGGCTTGCATGATAATGCACTAATAACTGCAAATTTTTATTTGGGATAATTTCTCATTCTTTATAGAAAATGAAGTTTCATTGTGGCTCATATTAGTATATTCATTTTGACATCCAATTTAAAATAATAGTTACATGGTTATTATTACTACCAGTAAGAATAGTCAAATTATTAAAATACCTACAAAATAAGTATTTTAAAAGTCCTTGCTGTTTGCCAGGAATAAAAATTATTTGAATCTTTTAAAAAATCAATAGTTGGCCTTATTACCTTTACTTAAGTTGCATACTTGCAGTTACTTTCTCAAAGTTACACATCTATAATATCTTAGTAGAAATTTTGCTTTCTTTTCTCAAACCTGAACTCACTTCATTATATTATAACATTAACACTCATTTACCAATTTATATTCTCAAGAACAGTGTAATTTGCATGTGAGACATTGTGAATAAGGAAAAAGGATATGCTTGATCATTGTCTTAAAGTTATGATTCCTTTTGTCTGTGTATCTATGCATGTATATATCTAATGTACACCTATTAATATTCACTGTTTTTGTTATACGTTCTAATGAACTTTGGCAAATATCTGGAGACATGTATCTTTCACCACAGTCAGGATGAAAAACAGTTCCACTACCCCGAGAAATTGTGCTTTATAATCAATTGACTGACTTAATAATCAATCCCTCTCATGCTCCCAACCATAGCCAACACACTGTATTTATATAAATGGAATCATTCAGTATGTAGTCTTTTGAATCTGGCCACTTTCACTAAACTTCCATGTAGATTCAACCATACCATTATATGTATTGATAGTTTGTTCCTTTTATTGAATCACCACTTAAATTTTAAAAATTTTTAGCAATTATTTACAAAGCTATTAAAATCACTTGTATAGAAGTTTTTGTATGGGCCAAAAATTTCAATTTTTAATCACATAGTAGATATCAATTAAACTCCATAAAAAATTGCCAAACTGTTTTCCAAAGTCGCCAACTGTTTTATATTCTGACAATGAATGAAAGTTCCAGTAATTAGGAATATATGTCAGCACTTCATATTGTCTTTTTCAAGTTTCATTTTAATTTTGCTGTCTTTTATAAACCATTTTTTTTGTAAATAACATAATCTGACATAGACATTTATTTCCTCTTTCAAAGCTTATCCGTGCCACAAGCTATGTGATCAGGTGTACAGAATTAATATTTTTCTTATGAAGTATAATATTTACCCTTAGCATAACTGACAATATCTTCAAACAAGGCAAACATATGCTCACTTTATTTCTGAGGTCTTTTTTTTTTCTTTCAGTTATTATATAATCTCTCAAGAATTGTAAGTGATATATACTGCTTGTATAAATAGGGTACCAACTATTATATGTGCAAAATTGCATTTGACCTTTACATACGCCTATTCAAAGGCAAGTCTAAAGATGTTAGGTTAAAAATGGTTAAACACATTACTAGATCAATACCAGTTATCCAAATACATATACAGACCAATAATTTGAGTTTATCTGCATATAAACACACATTTATAATACATACATGCAAACACATTTAATACACATTCACAGTTTATTTCTATTTTAAATATGGCAATGATAAACAAATTTTCCTAATACTTTTTGCATTTAAATGCATTACTCATTAATTTTTGTCTAATAATATTTAAAAATCATGTAAAATATTAAAGATTACAAACTCTATGTTTCAATTAAAAATCGCATGCATATATGTACCTTAGATCATAATCTATATATAAAAGATGCTGTTTTTGTATAATTGGATCATATCCTACAAACAGTCCTCTAGTACAGTATTTGAAACACATACACATGATGTCACATACACATAGTATGGGTATTTGAAACACAAACAAATTAAGACAGCATGTCAAAAGCTAATGGCGATTATCTACTAGGTGATAAGAGGGTTTTTTTAAAAAAAATCGTCACATTAACTCTATCAATTGATAATTAAATATAATAAAACCTAATTTTATTTCATTTTAAGGGTATTACAAATTATCAATAATTTTAGAGCAGTTAAATTACATGTACATACAGTATGAAAGTAAACAACTGTAAGTATACATAAAGTAAAACAAAGTTGTGGATATTTTTTAAAAGGGTATGGTTAAAATTACTAGTTAATTTTATAACTCACTGACATATTTATAGTTAAGCAAACTAGTAGAAGCGAATTCACATTTCATGCCTCAGCATTCAAAGAACTCTTGATGTGAAATAATTACTTATTTTTGTGTTACTTTTACAGAATTATGTCCTATAGATATAAAAAGACACACTTAGCTATAATTATTGGTACAGGTAAAATAATTACTTGTTCAGTTTTACAAAAATTTGTTTAAAATATTTGTTTTTAAGATTTAGTTTCAAAAAAGTAAATGAATATTTACAAGTAAGGAGTATCATTTGGTACACCACTGTTTTTCACTGAATTTCTTTATAAATAAGCCCCATAGCATTGCCTAATACCATTATTTTACCTAATAAATTAGCTTAAGGCAACTAATTATTTAAGACTATCTCAAAGTTTTAAATTAAGTTTACTCTTCTATTTTTTTCTGAATTCCCATATAACATCCTAAGAAACACAGCAACCCGGATGCCTGGATTCTCTCAGGATTTCTCTGCTTCCTTCTTTCATATTCATCTCTAGTTCTTTTTCCTCTCAGTTACTTTTCTAGGCAGAACTCTTGTGCTGCTATTTCATTAATAAATTTTAAAAATTGCTTAAACATCATTTTTTAAACTCTACTTTTGTTCTGTTAGGGTTTTATGATAAAGAAACAGATGCTCACTTGCTTTTTAAATAACGCTTGCACAGTAATTCACATTTTTCTGTTTGTTGAAATTGCCTAAACATTTCATTCTCGTTTAGTGCTATAGGAGAATGTTAATTATTGCTAATTTGAGTGTCTTCTCCAACAAAACATTAATTCAATAATAAATATGATTCTAAATGACTATAGTATTTTAGTCTATATTGTTGACCATTTTACTTAGAGTAGATATCTACTAGATGCCAAAGGCATTGTTTACCAAATTTTTGTTTCATCATGGTTTTTGCTATATTTATGTACCAGAAGAAATCTTATTATAGTATATAAGCCAAAAGATTACAACTCTGTGCGTCGAAATTTAGAGACAAAATGTAATGAGCATCCATCCCCTCTTCTCTGCTAGCCAGGTGGCTGAATACTTGTGGGGAAATGTTAAGCTGTTGCAGTTTTAAAGCTAGCAGACAGGCCTAAGCTTCAGGTCTATCATTTAGTTGGTCAGAGCAAGCTAGAATACTAAAACACTTCCCACAAAATCTTCCTTCTAAGCAATAATATATTTAAAATCATCAATTTTATGTATTACATGTTTATGAATCAAGTATAAAAAATAAAAATAATAATTTTCCACATTTTTGATGTAAAACTCTCCCATATCACCAGTGGTAGCTTGTGAAACACTGGCCAAGAACACTTAAATGGAAAGAATTGCTAAAATTTCTATCATAGTCTAATTTCTTTTCTTCTCATTGTATTACATGAGTATCAAATGTAGCCTAAGCATACACATTTGTTAAAGCAATTTCTAGGGATATAAATAACCTTACTACTTACGAATAATATTTATTTTTTGAGGAAAGGAATCAAATTTATTTCTCTGTCTTATTACTCTTTGCATTACTGGCATCTAGCATATTACCTGGGTTGTAACAGCTATGAAAGATATACCTGAACTGAATCTTGAAATAAATTCAACTTTTAAGAAGTATAACAAAAATATTTGGATATAGTGTGGTACTCTATTTACTATAAATGTGTATATATGTTCATGTATATTAGCACACATGCATTATGTATATTTACTATTTTAGTACTATAACTACTGTCCAAATTTCCCATCCTATATATTTTTTCTTTTTAGTTTTCTCATTTTACATTTATATTTCATAGACTTTTTCTTTCCTTCCCTCCTTTCCTGCCCTCCTTTCTTTCTTTTCTTTTGCCCCCCCCCTTTTTTTTCATTCCTCAAACATTGGTCCATGGAGCTCTACAAATTCCGGAGTTATACTCTAAGAGATTCAGAAAGAAATTCTGATATAATGAGTCTGGAGACATGCTCAAGGAAGTGAATTTTTAGCAAAGATTTCTGAAGACTCTAATGCAGATGGTCATTGATAACACTTTAGAATACACTGTAGTTATAAATGAAAGATAATCTGGTTAATTTGTGAAAACAAAGCAATATGCTAATGAAACATTTTGGTGAATTGTAATGTTTTACAGATTTTAAGTGATACATCTTTAACACGAGATCAGAAAATAGAGAAATCAGCATAAACTGGTAGTACAATAGTCTCTCTCCAGTTGGATATTTAGCTTACAGTATAGTCAGTAGAAAAGTTTTGATTGAGAAACTAACACCTACAATAAACTGAATTCAAGAAGACCAATAGAACGATTTGAATTTATGAACTCAAAAGTTTTGCATGAGTAACAACACCAGTAACAACCATAATAAGTAAATAAGAAGATCAACAATATTTTATGCATATTAAATATATAAAAATGGGTTATTCATATTATAGTTATCTTCATTCTGCAAGGGAATTTTTCCTCTCTATCTATTAGATACAATTCAAAATCTGTCTGAATGTGAGATTTGGATTTGCTGAAGTACACTCTCCAAGATGACCTGTGACCAGGAAATCTAGAGAACAGGGTTTCAAACCTTCAAGCCTACCCTTTTTCATGTGCTCTTCTGGAACCACAATTACAGTAGCCATTTTCTATAACCCTATAGTCATATCTTCTCCTATATTTACTAAAATATAGAAAAGTAATAGAGATATTTATTAGTGACCAAGATAGCATTTACTTTCCTCCCAGGCTGACTAAATTTTAGACTGGTTTTTATTTTTATTTTTTTCTGACTCCAGGCCTCCCTTTCTCAGAGCATTTGCTTTAGAAAATTTGCAACTGTAAATTATTTCTCTGACCCTTTGAGATGTACATTTTCTTCCAGCCTCTAGCCAGTTTCACAACCAGGTGTGCCTTTCTCAAGGACCCGAGAGCCATCCCTTTGAATATATTGTCATAAAGGAAGAAGGCATTCCTATTTCCTGTGAAGACAGTAAGAGCCTAGCTTTGATAACTGCATATGGCAAACAGATGACCTTATCACACCTTCCAACTTCCTTCTTAATGTCCTATAGTACGTTTCCATTAGCTCACCCCTCCTGCCTCGTGTTTTATGGGACTAGGTCTCAATCTATCTCCATTACTACAATAATCTTTGCCTGTTTAATACTATCTAATGCAACTTTTTTGATATTATTACTTATTTTTTCACTTAATATTACAAGAAAAATTCTTAAATTACCAAGAATACTTAAAAATTTCAGAAACTTTTAACATGTGATATTATACAACTCTTCAGCTGATATCTAGCCAATCGGTTGTTGCTTAATTGGATTTGTAATTGCTAGTGACTCATTATAAACAGCAGTCAACATTGATGTGTCATTTTAACTTATCTCTGTAGTCTCAAGTTGACATAAGTATCCCCACCAATAACTTCTTTCTATAGGCCCCACATGTATATCAGCATTACTTCCTAATTTAAATAAGGACATGAAAGATGAAAATAATGGAAGCTTTTTTTTTGAAAAGTAAAGTTATTCTCTCCAAATCTTAGTTTACTTATCTGTAAATGCTCTCTGAAGTTTGATAGATTGAAGCAATTTATTATGTAAATTCTTCAAATGTTATTTTAAAAATATAATATGAATATCCAATTAAAAATGCTAACTATTCAAAAATATAAAATTTGATTCATTCTACCAAAGGGATATGTATTCACCATGCCCTAATTTTAAGACATCAGCAATTAAGTAATTTTTAATTTTCTCTGGACTTGATCACAATATTCTTAAAAGAAAGTAAATGACCAGAATGAAAATTACTTAAGTTAAAATAATTTCTTTCCTAAGTATAAATTCTAATAGTATTGTTCATGTATTTCAATAACATTCATGTCAATATAAGACAAAGGCAGCCATAAGTTGGCATATAAATCATAATATGATGATGTTAATGATTTTATAGGGAGAACAATTAGCTTTCATTATGTAAGAGAGTGCTTTGGGAAATTTAAATATCTTTTATAACCTCATTATATTAAAATTTAGCTACAGAATTGAAACACTTATTCAGAGCTAGGGCTTCCTTAAACTACATTAGAAAATTGTTTAATTTTGAAAATGGGTTATATAGCCACACTTTTACACGTTTTTCTCATGAGACTGATTTTTTTCTAACTTGAACAAAAATTATCTCAAATATGTGGTAATGATTAAAGCATATACTAATTGCATGCATACACAACAAAAAACAAAACTAAGCAAAATCACTTGTATCCCCCCTTTCATTATACATACCACTCCTTGTCCTAACTTCCTGTCACATTTCTCAAAATTTAGGCAAAATATGTTCATCCAGTTTTTCTTAACACTTATCATTTCTTGGCTTTTGTTATTGGAAGATATGACTTAAAATCATAGCTGTCAGACACTGTGCTTTAAATTTTCTGAGTTTGGAAATCCTAAAATATCTGCCCTATAGAGGATATGTTCAAGTCCCATTTAAGCAAAATCCTTAGTCACTAAGTCTTGAGCTGTTAAAATCAGCTTTCAAATAAAACAGGTCTATTGGATTGTTCCTGGAACCTATAATTCTCTAACATTGGGATACTGCCCAGGAGAGAATCTAAGAACCAAGTAAAAATGGTAGCCTTTTAGTAGGAGAAAAAAAAGAGTCAATGTTTGTTCTAGTAAATATTTGTTTACTAGAAAGCAAATTTTTTTCTAGTAAAATTGTAGTCTTTTCTCCCTCAAAATATAACTTGCATTTTCAAAGCACTTTCAAAGCAAAGTTATAAAAATGACATTAGCTTTCAATGACAGTCACATTTATTAATGTTAATATTTATATTAAATTAAAGTTTAAACATTTACAATAGAAATAAAATATTTTATCCTTACTATTTGTATTTAGGAATACCTTTTTAAATTAAGCCTTACATATTGACTTTCATTCTCCTATTTTTTTAATTAATTAATTAATTATTTTGCTTTTTAGGGCCACACCTGTTGCATATTGAAATTCCCAGGCTAGGGGTTGAATGAAAGCTGTAGCTGCCAGTGTACACCACAGCCACGGCAATGCGGGATCCATCCAAGCCATGTTTATGACCAACACCACTGTTCTCAGCAACACCAGATCACCAACCCACAAAGTGAGGCCAGGGATCAAACCCAAATCCTCATGGATACTAGTCGCATTCGTTTCCTCTGTGCCACAACGGGAACTCCTCATTCTCTCAATTTTTAATGTACCCAATTTCTCAGAAATTTGCTTTCTATAAAACAAACATTGTAAAACGCCTTCCCCCACCTTGAGCAACCTGGCCTGCTCCTTCCTGCTCCCCGCTGGGAAGGTATGTGGTCTGCTCCCAACCTGCCTCTATATCACCTGTTCCCCATGCAGATAAGGCATCCTGCCTAAAACCAATCAGAGGATCAAAATGTGCCCTCGTGTAGAGATCAGTCAGTGCTCAGTCCTTACACATGGTGGGCGCAGGGGCCCAGGCAAGGAAATTAGTGAGCCTGGGGCAGAAGTAATCAGGTCCCAAAACAAGTCTGAAACATAGGGATAGAAAGGGAAACCCAATTGTGAAAGCTGCCTGACCCTACTCCAGGACAGCCCACTCTCTCTGCGGCTGAGAATAAATTTGCTGTACACTTAATTTTGGCGAACTTGCTTCAAACTTGATTGCAGTCTCCAAGGCAACCCTCAGCAGCAGTGTTTTCCTTCCAGAGGAGCCAGACATGAACAACCCCTTAAAACACCCAAATGAGAGCTGTAACTTTTCACCTGAGATGCTGTCACTTTAAGGGAATTCCCTTTGGCTACTAATGGCTGGCATTTGGAATGGAACAAATGCTCCAGCTTAGAGAGCCTGCCTGCTTGCATCCCTGATGCTGCATAGGTTCTGATTCGGCCCGACTACTGCCTCTATCCCAGCACCATAGCAGCACTTCCCAGCTGGCACTGTACCACCAAATGGCCTGCTGCTCCAAATCCTTGCCTTGTGTGGGCAAGAACCAAAAGAAATAACACAGAGACTTATAGCAGATAATTGAAACACATGCATGGATACTTGAAATACATTCTCTTTTCCAAATATTTATATTAAAATTGCTAATAATCAATATTTGTAACTAAAACAGCCCAAAATATTTAAAATTATAAGAGCAGAATTTCTGCTTACTGAATTCACTCCCACAGCTTTTCAATATAAAATAGGTTTGCAGAATTCAAACTTGAATATATAATACTTGATTTTGTAGCTGTGCTATCAATAATTTACTGGCTATATAAGTCATGTACCTTGATGAAACTGTAAATTAGTAAAAGGAATCCAGGTCATTAGTAAAGGAAAAGAAAGATGTGGGATGAATATGGAGTCATGTGATGATGAGGCATAGGCACATCTACAGGTTCTATGATTTTTTCCTTTAAAATTACAGATGATTCAAGAGTAATACAAACTTAGGAAGCTTCTTGGCCCATTGCTAATTCTATGCTTAAACTGAGAGAGGAAGTAATCATATTACTAAAACTCATGGTCATTCTTTAATTACACTGAACATACATTTTGATTTTCCTCCTTTTAATATGGAGAATTGCATTGGCTAAAAATATTCTCTTTGTTTCCTATGTTTTAAATATAGCCCCTGTATTTTAATCTATAATCTCCTAAAGTATTGAATTATGTGGTTTGACTTTACACTATGTGAAGATTGAGTATTTCCTTTTGTTCCTTTTAAATTAACCTTCCATTAGTTTTGAGTGATCTCTCCTTCTTGTATTATGGAATAGCATATAAAAAAGAATCTTATCAATTTTTACTATACCCTTCAAAATCTTAAATAACTCAATTATATTCACTCTATCTCTTCACATTTCCAGGCTAAATAATCTTAGCTGTTCTACTTTCCTTTTGTATATGCATTAGTTTCATTCTACTTTAACTGTCTTATGTGTCCTTTTATGAACTCTTTCATCCTTATCTTTTTTAGGGAATATATCCTAACTTAAGACAATGCTTCACATTGGAAGATACTATATGTAATTATAACATACATTAGTGCTATTAATTTGCATTTATATACCATTTCATTTATGCAAAGTGCTTTTCAGTTTATCTTTAAAATATTGCTGGGAACTTATTAGCATATGTTTTTGGAAAGTGAAAGTACAAAGAGGTTGAAACTAACCCCAAATCACTAGAGGTACATCTAAAACATCTTTTTAAAACAGCAAAAAAATGATATTTTTTATTTAAATAATCTATTTAAAATGCTAAAAGGCCTTGCTAATTTTCTAGCAATAGAAAGAACAAGTGAAAAAAATGATAATTTTGATATAGTTATTCTTTTCAAACTAGGAAGATCACTTTTATAGTGTGCATGAGAGTGACTTAGAAAAGTATGACTTTGCCACTTATTTTGAGTTTAAAATAATTTTGTTTAAAGAATAATGAATTTCTGATATTTTAAAAATTAAAGTAGTTCCAATCAAAATTAATTGAGGTGACTCAAATCTAGGAAATACTCATTAGGTCTATAGATTTCAGTTTGATATCTCAAAGATATGTCTCCTATCTATCTATCTATCTATCTATCTATCTATCTATCTACATACATATGGTGCCTGTTCTGATCATTTGAGTTGTACAGTCCTGTTTTGGAGTCTTGGCTTGATAGAAATCTACCATATTAATCCCTGGAATTTCTTTCCCTCACATTATTATAATGTCTGAAATTAAAGTCCAATATTATTTGCAGCCTTGACTGATGCGATTAGGAAAGGCTCAAATGGCCTAACCAAAAGTTTAATGTCTTCTCTCTGCTCCTGAAAATAAAGTCCCCTTAGAAAAACAAAACTCCTTTTATGTAGACCAGGTGAAATTACTGCTTATTTTTAAGTGACAGATTTCAGTTCCATAAAAGCCCATAAAGTGATTCAGACAAACCTATCACATCCTCCTGAGGAATTGGTGGGCACAATACCCTTTTGTGTGTATGCCTTCCATAGCCCCTGGGTCTTCAGTCTGTTTCAGACTGCAGACCTTGTGTGGTTCTGCATGGAGTGGGTGTCATCCTCCCCTGAACTGTGAGTGTATGTGACTCATAGATTATTGTCTCTGTTACCTGTCCAGTGTTCATTACCGTATGACTAGCCATTTTTATAATTCCAGGGTGAGCATACTTCCTTCACCACAGGGTTGAATAGGAGGTGATTAAAACCTTACGTACAGAAATGACAATTCTTGCGTCACTGAATACGTTGTCCACAAATGGACAACCATAGAGAGTATTTCAATTGTTAACATGCTTATATTCCATATTGATTCATTTAAAAACTATGAAGGTGTGGACATTTACAAATAAACATGAAAGTTTTCCAGGAATATTTTTTCACTACTGAGTCTCCTAGGGAAGCAGTATTTGAAAATCAGTATCTTATGATAACATCAAATTTTTAAGGCACATACATTTTTTTCTAGAGTAAATTCTTAAGGCATATACATTTTAAGAACCTTAGTGAAATATGGCTAATTGTACTTCTGTGTTCAGAAATACTACAGGGAGTTGGCAAAGAATACCTCAAGGTAGGAAAAAGAAAGGCCTATTAGTACTAAAATTATTGAGAAGATTCTATAGGACAAACACTAAGACATTATCTCACTTAATTGTCACAATAATTCTGAGGGATGGATGTTATTTTCTCATTTAAAAGATGAAGAATCTGATCTGAGAGAAGGTATGTAACCTTTTCAAAATTTATACAGCTGCAGAATAGCAGTACCCTTTTCAATAAGTTTTTAAAATCTGCATTTATTTTTCATGATACTAGAAAGTAAAAACCACACAAGAAAAGAAAGAGAAAAAGGGAGGAGGATGGATGGAAAGAAGGAAGGGAGGAAGAGAAAACACAGATTAGAGGAAATAAGTTTCTTTTTACTTTTTTAAGTGTAAATAAAACTATGGAAATAGGATAATTCTGGTATTGACTTTCAAAATGAATTCTTACTTTCCTTTTCAGTAAAATTATTCTGGAGACTAGTGGTCCTCTTTACCTTTTACTGTTGAAAAGTAGGTGAAAAGTTCTACATAAAGAAAGTATATTTAAAACAAGAAATGAGATTAGGTATGATAAAATACTAGAACCATCAATTCTAAACCCACTGAAAATGTCCAGAAATCTCTTTTAAAAATCTTCTCTTCCTCTCTTAGTTAAAATTGCTCTTTATTAAATGTGTTCATGATAAAAATAAAAACCTAGTTTACACTCAGATTTTCAGTTCTATTTAAATTTCTTATTTAACAGTAGGCTTTCTCTTTTTTACATTCAGTATTTTACTGATGATATGGGATCTTTAATGAAGTAGTCTAGAAATGTTTAGGAACATAATCTTTATAAAGTTACTTATGTGGAAAATGCATTCCTAATTCTAAATAATGAACTTTCAATTTTATTATTATAAAAAGAGAAAGAGTGGTTCTTCATTTTTTTAATTGTAGATTTTAAAATTCAATTTATTTGGAATATATGTTTAATACTTTTCCTTTTTTAAAGGAGAAAAACACAATGCTTTTTTCAAATTCTTCACAATCCTTGACTACTTCTCAGTTAATAATCTGTGCTAAAATGGAGATGATATTACATACATCACTGGTCTTGCTTGGCTCATATTTACCATATCACTTATAATTAGTGGTGTATACAATGTGGCCAAGCAAGATAAATCAAAAAGTCTCTCCACCCTCCAGTCTGCAAATTCTGTACTCACTTCATTTGGCTTTAGAGAAAGAGAGTAAACATAACTTTGTTGTCAAAGTCAAACATAAAAATAAATAAATATTAATGTTTCCTGCTGCTATTTACTTTAAACATCTTAACTTTGGAAAATCTTCCATGTATCTTTACCATTTATATGACTATTAAGGAAAATGAAGTGGTTTTTTGAGATAGAAATTATCTGCATAGCAAGTACACTTTATAGAGAAGTAATGGGTCTTTTTGTAATTTTTACTTCAGTTTAGTATCTCACAATTCTCTGATCATAAATATTTAGCTAAGGAACTTGGTAGATGAAAGAATCAGCCTTGGAAAGGAATCCAGTAACATGGCCCAATCATCCTATCCATTCACATCACTGCATCCCAATGTTTCCACTTCTTAACTGCTGAGTTTACATAGTACCTGTTTTACAGTTCCAGTATTTACTCATATATTGTTCTTTCAGTTTGAAATTCCTTCCTCATATTCTTTTCTAGTAAAATTTCACCTTCAGTTAAAAACTTGCCGTATATGATCCTCATTCATAAGGTTATATGAATTCCATTATAGAATTGTTCTTTTCTGTTTAGTTTCTCAGCTGGCACTTCTCTTTATAAATGACTTCATAATGAGTCATTATACTAGGATATGATATCATAACATCTTTAAGTACCAGATACTATGCTATGTGGTGTGTAAACAAACCTTCACTTAAGCCTTATACAATCCCATAATCTTCATTTTAGCAAAAGTAAAACTGAGGTTAAGAATATATTTAAAAATTTTTTTAAATGACACAGTTAATTAGAAAGAAAAATAATCAACATTTCTTAGTCTTTCGTCACATATTTTTAAAAATTTTTTTAAATGACAGTTAATTAGAAAGAAAAATAATCAACATTTCTTAGTCTTTCGTCACCTCTGAAAAAAACAAAAATTCTATAAAATAGTTTAAATAAAAGAAATGGAGGTATTATTTTAATGGCACATGTCTTCTAAAATTCATGGAGATTCTTATTTATACCTGAGTCATAGGGAAACTTCAAGAACCCTAGAGATTTTAGTGACAGATGGCTACAGACCTGTACCTTCATACTCTATACTTGATGCAATTCCTTAACCAATAGACAATTTCTATAGCCCCATGGAATACTTGCCAAGATGATACCAATAATCCTAAACCACCTTATTTTATAGTGCAAAAAACTGAGCAAAATTTATGAGAGTATCTTTTAATTGATCAACAAATAATTATTTAATTAGTTAATATTTATTTAGGGTTAATAATTCTTGCAAGAAACTACTAAACTACTTCACCTTTTTTTAGGGCCTCACCCACAGCATACAGAGGTTCCCAGGCTAGGGGTCAAAATGGAGCTGTATCTGCTGGCTTATGCTACAGCCACAGCAATGCGGGATCTGAGCTGTGTCTGCAACCTACACCACAGCTCATGGCAGTGCTGGATCCTCAACCCATTGAGCAAGGCCAGGGATCAGACCTGTGTCCTCATGGATGCTAGTCAGATTCATTAACCACTAAGCCACGACAGGAACTCCTATTCACATTTTTTTAAGTAAAAAGAGAAATGAGTGAGAAGGTAAAAATCCATCACTTGATAGCCAGGCAGAGTAAGAAAATGTAGAGCTCAATAAACTGGTATTCAACTGAGAAAATCAGAAGTCCAATTCACTTTACCTGCAGCATGCTTTTGTCTGTACACTTGTCTCTGCTTCTCTATTTGGGTTGACTTTATTATCTTTTTCTACCGATGTTTCTACCTCAAATATAGTTTTGCATTACTTTCAGTTAAAATATCCCTCAGAGGTGACATTACTTGAATATTAAATTTGTGATTGAAAGAAATCCATACATCCAATTTGGATTGCTTGTTCGCTTCTCATCCAATTGGCTAATGATGATGAGTAATGACTCCCATTTCATAAAAACATCACTGTATGCCGTAAGTCTCCCCAAAAGTCACATTCCTATTTTCTTCCTAAGGGTTATAACAATAAAAGCCATACCTATTCTGATTTATAGTTAAATTTATCATTAACATATTTATTAATTTGGTTTTAATAGTTTAACTGGTAAAGCTGTATAACAAGAAATAAGGAGTTTTAAAGTCTATAAAAAGAAAAATAAATTTATCTACTTTTTGATTCTTTTGTCCTAGTCTGTCTTAAAATATGGCAAACCAATGATTTGCATCAGTATTTTTTACTGAAGGGAAATGATTCAAACCTCCATAATGATATCCTTATGTGCCTATGTAAGCCTGAAAAATCATTTCAACATCATGATTGATGAATTTTCTGCTTTCTCAGGTTTTAAAATTAATTGGAAAGAAGTGAAAATTGTAATACAACTTGCTTTGTCTGCACAGCATGTCTCCTATGTAAATCACTAAATGAACACCAGAGGGAATTAAATATTTTGGAATGGTATAAAAATAAATGAAACAAATGCAAAACTTTGGGATGAAATATGGAAAGATTTTTAAAAGTCTATTATGATATAACTATTAAATTTGAAAATAGATATACTGATCTGTAAAGATAATAGTTTTAGAACATGAGGTTAATTAGGTCAGGTTTTTGCTCATTCTGTTTTATACTTGAAAATAATGTTTTCTATTATAATTATGATAGCCTAAAACTTCTGAAATCATGACTTGTCAACATTTCCATAAGCAGGAAGTTGTTCTACATAATTTTCAAAGTGAATAGAGCTATTTACAAAGTTAGGGCTGTAAACTCCAGGTAGTAAGCCAAGGATGCATTTCCTGGGCACAGACAACTTGATATCAAGTTGATGATCTTCTTAAATGAATTTCTGAAGCTGGCCTGCTTGCATTCACTGTCACAGATATTTCTCTTTTGAAAGGATAATCTGACATCACTGATGTCAGTAGTTTATCTAGATTTTGCTAGAGATGGCATGACTTTACCTTGTGGATGTCAGGCTTGTTATTTCCCTAACCTTGGCCTGTCCTACAATATTTGTCATACTCCAGTGAGTAATATTAGTAATTACTTTGAATAACTTTTTTTTGACTGAAAAAGCAGCTAACCAAAAAGATATTTTAAATATTCAAGAAAATATTTTTCCAAAACATAGTAGAATTTTCTATTTATATTTAGCCATTTAATATAAAATACTTCATGATGTTTTGGGAGAATTACTTGGTAGTCATTGCATTTGGCATATTTCCGATATTAAATAAACAAATATTTCTATGAATTTTTCTCTGTATGGTCAAAATCCATTATGAAACATAGGATTGATCTCCAGTCTAATTATGAGAAACATATCAAACAAATCCCAATTGACAGGCATTTTACAAAATACCTGACTAGTATTCCTCAGTACTATGAAGGTCACGAAAAATAAGAGAAGTCTAAGAAATATTTCAACTAAAAGGAGTCTTAAAGAGACTGACAACTAAATGTTATATCGTATCCTGAATAAAGTTCTGGGACAGAAAAAGGATATTAGGTGAAAAATAATAAAATCTGAGTGAAGCATGTCTTTCAGTTAATAATTATGTATCAGTATTGGTTCATTAATTGTGAAAAGTGGAAGATTTTATAAAAAGGAAAACCTGCTGCTGGGTATATGTGAATTCTTTGTACTAGCTTTGCAAACTTCTAAAAGGTCTAAAACTATTCAAATATAAACGTTTATTAAAAATAGTTATTTAGTAGTAAATTGACAGAACAATATAAACTAGCTTTGATAAAAAAATCATTAAAAAATAGTTATTCATCTGGGTGATTTGAATTCACTTTGGATTATAAGTAAAATCTAGTGATGTCAAAAGTGAAAAAATATTTCTGTGTTATAGAATAAAATTCAATGTTGTTTGTTTAAAAATGATGAGTTTTCTAACATATTGAGATGAAAACTAATACAAAACTGTATTTTTGTATTATTAAGGAGTTAACACATAGGAAAAATAATTTTACATATATGTAATAGAAAGGGGGAGAATATATTTCTTTCCAGTTTATCCTAGAATCCATTATTCACTTGAAATATATATATGTGTACATATATATTTAATGTTATAATATATATATGTAATATTTCTTTAGGAGAAGGGGAAAAAGAATGATAGAAAAGAATAATCCTAAGCTCCATAGTATAAGTATATCCGTTATTAACTTTCTATTGCAAATCTTTCTAGCTAGTTTATCATAAGTTTTTAAATTTAGGTAGTCATAGGCACAAAATATAAAAAATTCTGGAGTTCTCATTGTGACTCAGAGGGTTAAGAATCCATCTATTATCCATTCAGATTCGAGTTCAATCCCTGGCATTGCTTGGTGAGTTAAGGACCTGGCATTGCTGCAAACTGTGATGTAGGTCACAGATGCGGCTTGGATGGCACATTGCTGTAGTTTTGGCATAGGTTGGCAGCTGCAACTCCAATTGGACCCCTAATCTGGGAACTTCCATATGCCATGTATGCTTTGCTGTACAGCAGGAATTGGCACAACATTGTAAATCAACTATAATTTAATAAAATAATTTAAAAATTAAACAGAACATCATATATATAGTATAGTATGTTATATGTAAACCTCACATTAACCAAAAAATAAAAACTTGCGGTAAGTACACAAAATAAAATGTTAAAGAAGCCTAAACATAGCACTAAAAGAAGCCATCAAACCACAAAGGAAGATAGAAAAGAAGAAATGAGGAAAGGGGGACTACAAAAACAGCCTGAAAAAAATTTAACAAGCAGTTATGGCAAGATGTATGCATTTATCAGTAATTACTTTAAACGAAAGTAGACTAAGCTCTCCAATCAAATAAACTCAGAAATGAAGGAGAACAAATTATAACCAATACCACAGAAATGCAAAGGATCATAAGAGACTGTCACAAACAATCATTTGGCAATGAGTTGGACAACCTTGAAGAAATGCATAAATTCCTAGAAATATACACTCTACCAAGACTGAATCATTAAGAAATAACCTGAATTGACCAATTATTTGTAAGGAGATTGAATTAGCAATCAAAGACCTCCACACAAACAAAAGTTCAGGGCCAGATAGCTTCACTGATGAATTATATCGAACATTCAAAGAAGATTTATTATCTATCCTTCTCAAACCCTTCCAAAAAATTGCAGAGGAAAGGACACTCCCAAACTCATTCTATGAAGCAACCATCACCCTGATACTAAAATCAGACAAAGATAGCACAAAAAAAAAGAAAATTACAGGCCAATCTCACTGATGAACGTAGATGCAAAAATTCTCAACAGAATACTAGCCAACCAAATCCAACAATACATTAAAAGGATTGTACATCATGATCAAGTGGGATTTATCCCAGGGATGCAAGGATTCTTCAGTATCTGCAAATCAATCAGTGTGATACACCACGTTAACAAACTGAAGAATAAAAACCATATGATCCTCTCCATAGATGCAGAAAAAGCCTTTGATAAAATCCAACACCCATTTCTGATAAAAACCCTTCAGAAAGTGGGCATAGGGGGAAACTACCTCAACATAATAAGGGCCATCTATGGCGGGCCGGGAGCTCGCATCATTCTCAGTGGTGAGAGGCTGGGGGAGTTCCCGCTGGGATCGGAAGCAGGATGGGGATGTCCACTCTCGCCACTGCTATTCAGCATAGTTCTGGAAGTCCTAGCTACAGCAATCAGAGAAGATAAAGAAATAAAAGGAATCCAAATTGGAAAGGAAGAAGTAAAACTATCACTATTTGCAGATGACATGATACTATACCTACAGAATCCTAAAGACTCTACCAGAAAACTGTTAGAGCTCATCAATGAATTTGGCAAAGTTGCAAGATACAAAATTAATACACAGAAATCAACTGCATTTCTATATACTAACAATGAAAGATCATCTCACGCATTTTAGAATAGCTATTATCAGAAAGACTACAAGTAGCAAGTTTTGGCAGGAGTATGAAGAAAAGGGAACACTTGTACTGTTAGAAATGTAAATTGGTATAGCCACTATGGAAATCAGTGTGGAGATTCCTCAAAAAATTAAGAATAACATTACTACATATCTAGCTTCTCCCTCTGGTTATTTATTCAAGGAATATGAAAATGCTAAGTAGAAAAATATATGCACCCTTATGCAGCATTACTTATTAGAGTTAAGATATGGAATTAACCTTAATGTCTTTCAAAGGATGAATGGACATAGAAGATACGGTCGTCATTTGCAACAGCAAGAATGAACCTTGAGGATTTAGGTCTGGGAAATAAGTCCGATGGAGAAAGACAAATATTGTATGATTTCACTCATATATGAAACCTAAACCTAACAAAAACAAACTCATTGATACAGAAAACAGGTTGGTGGTAGTTACCAGACGGGAAGTTGTTGGGCAATGAGCTAAATGGATGAAAGAGGTCAATTGCATGGTGATGGATAGCAAATAGAACTGTGGCAGTAATCACTTTGTAGGGTATTTAGAGATTGATTTATAATATTCTACACCTGAAACTTATATTACATACCAATTTAACTTCAATAATCAATCAATAATTGCTCTGTTAGACTGATCAAATTCCCAAATTAAAATAAAATGCTCTCAAGATTTAACTGTTGGATATCCAACCAAGTGCATTTTCTTTTTCTTTAGAACTATGGCTATCAGATAAATAGGGCAACTTTAAAATCACTGATTCTAGATTTCTTATAGTGTTTCCTTAACCTGAAGGAGTACAGAAAAGATAGGAGACTCCTATTTCTACATAAGGCAGTAGTTTAAACGCACCAAGGATTTAACGAAAAACTCTTCCCAACTGAGGAGAATGGCCCATTCCAAAAGATTTTGGCTTGTTCCATGAACCAGTTGCATTCATCTTTGGCATAGTTTGTGTGCTTTAACTAAAACCAACTATCCCAATCTATAAGAACCCATAAGAACAACTAGAAATGGTTTCCTTCTGTATACTGTATGAGCAGTATTTATCTCTCTCAGCTTTTGAAATAGAAAGGAAAGAATTGTAATTCCTTTGATAGAAAAAATCATGGCCAAATTTGTGAATAGTCACATTTTCTTTTCCAAGTAATGTGTTATTTATAATAATATTCAAACACTGGTTTTGAAATCAAACTAAATATAATCAATCATTTTAAATAGATATAGCATTAAGTATCTTTCTGTCTATGGAATACTGAGAAAGAAAATGGTTCAGTAAAAACTGGGTAAGGCAAGCCTCTATTCATTTGCTAACACTCACCATTTTTACATTTTATATGTGCCTCGAGATTCTATAATTATATGTCTTTTATAAATCAAAAATGAAAATAAATATACATAGACTGCTTATATTGTAAGAAAAAAAATCACTGTTTACTTTATAAATGTCCCAGTTTTCTAATCATAAAGTACTTTTCCTTTTATATGCCAATGAAAAGAGCACCCCTGCAAGAAAAAGTCTAAATATGTCTAAAAATTACCCACATGATAGGATTTTATAACATAGCTTTAAAAATACATGAATATATACCCATACACAAGAACAAGCCCATTACATCAAATTGTATATCATTTAAAAGGATAAAAAAAACCCTTTTACTGGTGCTTGCACTTAGGGGTGTAATTTGAATACCTGGGAAATCAGTATCTGCTTTAGTATGTGATTACAGCCAAATAATTGAAGTATCAGACAAACAGTGAACCACAGGGTTTTTCTGTGCAAACAGCAAGGCATTCTAGCTATAAACTCCTCTCAGTGCTAGTGGACCTCAGGTTGTAATTACATAAAACTTTTAAATGTACAATTTTTTCAAAGGAGCCTGTTGGGCTAACCATTCAAGGGAAGAGAAAATTCTAAAAATACCAGAATTGACAATTCATACTGAGGCAAAAAAGAAAGAACTGTTTAAAGGTAAATTGATAAGGAAGATTCTGGAGGGCTCTCATTCACACCTTAACAATACCATCCTCCCCATCACTTGAAGCTTTTCATGCTCAGCTTGGAGTACCTTAGAAGCATTCAGCTTCACTTTTCGTCAGATCATCAGGGATTTTACTGTTTCTTTATTCCAAAATCTTAAATCTCTTTTTCTGGCAAACTCTCGTATCTTGTCCTGAAAGTACTTTCTATCTGTAAGGAATATCTGTTAGGAATAAATTCCTCTCAGTCAGTCATTGCACCACTGCAGTTTCTGGGCAGCCCAGTGTTTAGTACCACCTCATCCAAGACCAGGTGGCTCAAAAACACAAGTGCCTACAGGCCAAGCAGGTGAGGTTGAAGCAAAGCAGTGTGGAGCAAGTAATTCATAAATGCCAATTGAGATTTAGCTTCAGAGTAGGGATAGAGTGGATGTGGCTTGGAGTGTAACAAAGAGAATGGACTCTGTGGCTTGGAGTGTAACAAAGAGAATGGACTCCACATAAGTGGGTACTCTGTTACTCTGTTTTAGGGCTTTAACCGACTTGTGTGAAACTATGGATTCATTTTTTTATGATCATTAACTTCCAAAAAGAAGCTGGAATTTCATTAATTTCTGCGAAATGTTCCAATTTGAAATGTTGACAACTACATTAAGAAAACTGGCTTCCAGGTAAAAACCTTTGGCTCGAGGGCAATTATATGTGTGTGTGTGTGTGTGTGTGTGTGTTTGTGTGTGTATCAAATTAAACATATTATACTGAAATCATAAATTAATAGAAAACCAATGGTCTTTCGAGGATAAAAGATATATCCAATAATATGCAGAGGTTTGACCCCTGAGTAAATTTTCTGATGAAAAGGAAGTACTGTGTGTGTTGAAAGAGCTCTCTCAAATGGAGGACAATTTTCTATACACCTTGTGTCCTGTGACTTAACATGGGGAACATTACTTGGTGGAAATCTTATATATCTGAAAGGCATCATTTGACATGTTTAGGTGTACTGAAAAATTAACCAGGTAACCCAAAATGCTAACAGATTTGTGTAAGATGCAGTACAACAGAAATCTCTTTAGCTGGTCCAAGTTTCTGTACAAGAATCTTGGTTAAAAAGTTGTGAGATCTCAAGAATGGCTTGGCAAGCCTTTCTCATAAAGCCAGATACTAAATATTTTAGGCTTATGGGCCAATACAGTCTCTGTTACAACAGCTCAAATCCACATCATTTTGGTGTGAAAACAACCATAGACAATTCTTAAACAAATAGATGTAGCTGAGTTCTAATAAAAATTAATTTATAAAAATAGGCAGCAGGACCATAGGCTATAGTTTGCTGATTTTGGCTCACAGGATTCAAGTTTCAACAGATAGGTTTGAGGGGAAATTAGTTTTCAATTCAAAGTGTTATTCTGACATTTTACTACTGTAAATAATAAGTCAATTAAACAAACTTTGTTTCAATCTCTCTTAAGTAAAATGGAGACAGCATTATTTTAATTGTAGATATAATTTTTAAAAATACAAGATTTCTGCTGAAATAAATTTGCATTATCCCTGCAGCTTACTTCCCAATAGCATGACAAAACCGGAGAGAGAGCTAAATCATTATGACCCCTCCAAAAGAATATTTTCTTCTAAATCTAAGTAAATTATATAAGAATATGCACTGAAAAATTCAGCTTTTCACTAGGATTGAAAATGTTTACGATAAATAGGAAAATATAGTAAAACAAGAAAATCATAATATTGATTTTGATTATTTTGAATGACAGTTCAAATTACTGTTAATTTTAAATCCTTGGCTATGATATCCACTGGCCTGAATTTGATATTTTTAAGGCAACTAAACTTTAAAATGTAGTTTACTGTTTGTATTAATCATTGGAATTCTACAGTCTTCAACTGGTTTGCTTCATAGCCTCATTTTATTTTTTTATAATTCTAATAAAGCTTTTTAATATATACTAAATGTTTGAGTGTTATAGGTAAAGCTAGTATTAAGTTTTGGACATCTTTAGCACTTCATACTTTGCAGAAAAACAGAAACATTTGTCATACATTAATAATTATCATATACTTTTTTTAATTCTAATAAAGTTTTTTAATATATACTAAATGAGTGTTATGGGTAAAGCTAGTATTAAGTGTTGGAACATCTTTAGCACTTCATACTTTACAGAGAAACAGAAACAATTGTCATATACTCTCATCTGACCCTTCCTAGTTCACATGATATTAGGAAGAAAATTAAATGGCCTACTATAGACGTGCTAATTAATTTGAAATTCTTCCTTAGATAAAATCAATAGTATTGCTAACACTAGTTTTTTCTTCTGAGTGGATCACAACTTCATTTTCTGCAGCCACTCTGAGAAACTGAGAAACAGATAAATTATGCATGGATTAGTCAGACTTAATTGTAATTACTGAAAATCTTTCACTTCATTTTAAAATAGTCATTCTCTATGAGTTATATATAAACAGTCTGAAGTAAGTAAAATAAGTGGATTATTTCCACTTTAATTTATGGTAAAATAAAAGATGGAGTATGCTGCTAGTTTCAGGAGTGAAGTTGTTTAGTACCCTTTACTAACCTCTCCCCATTATTCCATCCTTATCCTCTGACAACCACCATTCCATTCTCCATTTCTATGAATTTGATCATTTTTTTAAAGACTTCACATATGAGTGATAACATGCAATATTTGTCTTTTTATGTCTGGATTATTTTACTTACTAAAATGCCCTCCAGTTTCATCCATATTGTCATAAATGTCAGGACTCCCTTGTCTTTAAGTCTGAATAATATTCCCGCGCGCGCGCGTGCGCGTGCGTGTGTGTGTGCGTGTGTGTGTGTTTATGTATGTCTATCCATTCATTCCTCAACAGACACTTAGGTTGTTTCTATATTTTGGCTATGGTGAATAATGCAGTAATTAACAGCCATACGGATATCAGTTCCAGATAGAGATTTTGTTTCCTTTGGAGATTGGATAAGTTAATTTTATATTTAATTTTTTGAGGAAGCTCCACATTGTTTCTCATAATAACTTTGCCAATTTACAATTTTATGAACAATGTGTAAACTTTCCTGTTTTTCCGTGTTTTGTCAACATTTGTTATTTCTTGCCTTTTTGATAATAGATTTCAGAAAATACGTATGGTGATAATTCTTTGTGGTTTTGATTCACAGTTTTCTGATGATATCACATTTCTCCAGTGATACAGAACATATTGTAAAGAACGTGTTGGCCATTTGCTTATCTCCTTCAGGTACTTTATGCATGTTGTAATTGGATTATTTGGATTTTCACTACTGAGTTTTGTGATTTTCTTACATATTTTTGATATTAACACCTTACAAATATTTTCTTATAGTTCTTAGGTTACCTTTTCCTTTTTTATTGTTTCCTTTGCTGTGCAGAAACAGTTTAGTTTGAGGTACTCCCACTTTTTTCTTTCATTGCCTTTGCTTTTTATATCAAAACTAAAAAAAATTTGCCAAGACCAACATCTGGTAGATTTCGCCTATGTTTTCTTCTATTTTACAATTTCAGTTCCTACATTTAACTTTTTAATCCTCTTTAAGTTGGTTTTTGTGTATGGTGTAAGATAGGGTTCCAATTTCATTATTTCACATGTGGATATTAAATTTTCAATACCATTTATTGAAGAGTCTACCCTTTCGCCATTGTGTATTCTTGGCATTTTTGTTTTGAATTAATTGACTATACATGTAGGTTATTTCTGAGTTCTCTCATCTATTCCATTGGTGTCTATGTCTCTTTTATGCCAATATCATACTGTTTTTATTACTATAAATAGTAATGTAGTTTAAAATAAGGAAATGTTAATTTCCAGCTTTGTTCTTTTGGCTTAAGATTACTTTCATTATTCAGTGATTTTACCATTCAGTATGAATTTTATAATTGTTTCTTCTATTTCCATGAAAAGTGCCATTGGAATTTTGTTAGGATTGTATTAAATCTGGAGATTTTTTCAAATAGTAGGGAAATTTTCTTAATATTGTCTTTCAATCTATGAATATGAAATATCTTTCCATTTCTGTTCTCTTTAGTATCCCCCACCATTATTTTATAGTGTTCACTGTACAGATATTTAACCTCTTGGGGTAAATGTATTTTAAATGTTTATTCTTTTTGGTGTTATCGTAAGTGGGATTGTTTTCTTAATGTTTTTGTAAGTTCATTGTTAATGTAGAAAAATATAACTGATGTCTGCATATTGATTTTGTATCCTGCAGTTTTACTGAATTAAAAGAAAAGTGTTTTAAGAGTTTTTGGTGGAAACTGTAGGGTTTTCTACATATAGATCATATCATATGCAAACAGAGAAAATTTTACTTCTTCCTTTCCAGTTTGGATGCTTTTTATTTATTTTTTCCTTGCCTAATTGCTTTGACTAGTACTTTCAGTACTATGTTGACTAGAAATGGTGAGCATGGGCATCCTGGTCTTTCTTAAACTTAAAGGAAACTCTTTCAGCCTTTCATGATTGAATACAATGTTAGCTGTGGATTTGTCACATGTGGCCCTTACTATGTTTCAGAGCATGCCATGTATACCTAATTTGTTGAGGGTTTTTACATGAAAGGATGTTGAATATTTTCAAATGATTTTTCTGCAGCTATTGAGACGAACATAATTGATTTTTATTCTTTATTCTTTTAATGTGGTATACCACTTTGATTATTTTAAATATATCGAACTACCTTGGCATCCCAGGTATAAATCCCACTTGTTCATGGTGTATGATACTTTTATAGTGCTTTTTAATTCATTTCACTAATACTTTTTGAAGATTTGCATCTATGTTAATTAGGGCCATTGGCCTGTAATTTTATTTTTTTATAAAAGCATCAGCTTTTCTTTTGAGGGAAGTTTTTGATATGTAATTCAATCTTCCTTTTTATTATTGGTCCATTCAGATTGTCTCTCTTTTTATGGTTCAGTCTTGGGAAGTTATTCCTTTCTATTTACCTATTTCTTCTAAGTTATCCAATTTGTTCTTATAAGTATTCATAGTAGTATCTTATGATCTTTTGCATTTCTGTGGTATCGGTTATAATATTTACTCTCTCATTTTGGATTTTTTTTGAGACTTCTTTTTTTTCATTAGTCTAGCTCAGGATTTGTTAATTTTGTGTATCTTTTCCAAAAATACTCAGCTCTTAGTTTTATTAATCTTGATCTTATCTATTGTTTTTCTGGTGTCTATTTCACTTATATGTTCTCTAATGTTTACTCCTTCTTTGGGCCAGCTTTGAGCTTAGATTGTTTATTTTTCTAATTTCTTGACTTGTAAAGTTGGGTTGTTTATTTACGAGTTTTCCCCTTAACTTATGTGGTTATTATCATAAACTTTCCTTGTAAAACTGCTTTTGCTGAGTCTCAGAAATTTTGGTATTTTGTGATTCCATTTTCATTCGTTTCACATTTGCATTTCAAATGTTCATCTTCATTTTAAAATTTCCCTTTTTATTTTTTAGTGAACCATTGGTTATTTAAGATTGTATTGTTCACTGTCCAAATATTTGTGAATTTTATGCTATTTCCTCTGTTATTCATTTCTGGTTTCATACCATTATATTCGGAAAAGAGTCCTGATATGATCTCAGTCATCTTAAATTTGTTAAAATTGTTTCGTGGCCTAATCTATCTGAGAGAATATTTTATGTGTGCTTGAGAAGAATGTGTATTCTGTGACTACTGGAAGAAAAGTTCTATACATGTCTATTAGTTTATTTGATCTAAGAAGTAGTTAAGTCCAGTGCTTCCTGAGTTATTTCCTGTCTGAATGATCTATTAATTGTTGAGATTGAAGGACTGAAGTACACTACAATTATTGTATTGCTGTCTATTTCTCCCTTTGGTTCTGTTATTTGCTTTATATATGTAGATACTCCAAAGTGGTATGCATACTTGATTATAATTGTTATGTCCTCTTGATCAGTTGACTCCTTTATTAACTAATAACCCCTCTTTTTCTCTTGTTACAGTTCTGGAAATAAAGTATTTTTCTTTCTAATATAACTATAGCTACTGATGCTCTCTTTTAGAATACCTTTTCTATCTCTTCGCTTTAAGTCTATATTGGCATGAAAACTGAAGTTTGTCTTTTTTAGACAGCACATAATTAGGTTTTTTTTGTTTTGTTTAGGTTTTGGTTTTTGGTTTATTTTTTATTCCGTTCAGCCATTCTATGACTTTTGATTAGAGAATTTATCATTTACATTGAAAGTGATTATCGGTAATAAGAACTTACTATTGCAATTATGATCATTTTTTTCTAGGTCTTTTCTAAGTTTTTTGTTCCTATCTTCCTCTCTTGTTTTATTCCTTTGTAATTTTATGGCTTTCTGCTTTGATTCCTTTCTCTTTATCTTCTGTTTGTCTACTATAAATTTTGTTTTATAGTTACCATAGAGTTTACTTGAAACATTTTAAACAATATGTTTTAAGCTTATAACAATTTAACTTTAATCACATACAAAAGCTCTAAATTTCACTCTCTCCTGTCCCACATTTTATGTTTTTAATGTCACAGTTTACATGTTTTTATTGTATATTGTGTATCCATTAACAAATTTTAGTAGCTACAATTATATTCAATTCTTTTGTCTTTTAACCCTCATGCTAGCATTATAAATAAGTAAATATTAGTTTATTATACATATTGTTTTAGAAATTAATATTTTACTCTAACAAATTGTCAGTATTGTTCACTATTGATGAATACGGGGCTTTTATCATAGGGTCAAGTTATATTGAAATTATAAATAGAAATGTAATATTTTGTAATGTTTCTCAATTTGTATAAGACAAACTGCTTGAGCTAATACGTTAATGCTTTTGTACAACTGAATATGTTAGCAAATTTTGTGTTTTTATGTGCACTAATTTCTTACAATTGTAACTGCTGATTAAAGTGAGTACACATTTTTAAGGTAAATAACCAAGATACTTTGCTCTTCTAAAATGCTTTTGGATTTACAGTTAAACCACAGTCAACAAAAGTTTCTGATTATAACTTTGGTATAACTAGATTTTATCATTTTGCAATTTAATAATTATTAAACAATATCAATAATAGTTAAAATGTAAATTTCCTTATTAATGAGGTAGGACATCTATTATATTGTTTGAGATCATTTTAAAGTTGTTTTTTGCCTTTTGATTTTGTTTATATAGCAATATTTCTCAGAAGTCTTTATTTGTATAACAAACATATTTACTATTCTTTTTGATTTCTCTGTGTGTGTGTGTGCATGTTATGTGTAAGGTGATCATCTCATAGTTTTATTTTCTATATCTTAATATTTAATCTATTTGGAATTATTCTCACATAATTGGTAACATATGGGTATAACTTCATTGTCCAAAATATACCATGTCTAAAACTACATTTTATAAGATTTTATTCACCATAGTATGACATAGCAAATATTTCATATACAAAATTATCATAAATATTAGCATTTGTATAACTTTATTAGCATTTGTATTGCCATACACAAATGACAAGACACATATCTGGAAATACATATATAACTTAATAATTTTTTATACAGAAACCTCTCTCTTCATTTATTCCTTTTTCTTTTCACTCTTTATTTTTCCTTAATTTCTTCCCCTTTTTTCCTTTATTTATTCCGTTGTTGTTGTCCATTGTTAAAACTATATCATTTTACGTGTTTTCTCTGAGATGGCCTTTTAAATTATTCTGCCAAGTTCTTAAAATCTGGGCTACTTTATTCATTCCTTATACAGTGAGCATAATATACAGGTTGATTTCAATTTCTTTCCATTATTGCTACATGAAAAGTAAAATACTGTTCTAGTTTCTCAAGCTGAACTAATCTGATAATTGAACTAAGAAATGAGAAGCATATCAGGATCTACATTGGCATATCTTCCCTTCCTACTTATAAGTATAAAGAAATTTAAGTAAAAAAACATAACATCAAAACAGAATATCACTTTTGTGCTTCAAAATGTAGAAGGATTTATACCAGGAAAATCTTGATCAATTAGGAGGAATTTTCAAATTTTATTTAATACTGTATTAAATTGAATTTCCAGGAAATAAGACTCTAAAATATATTAATATGTAGGATGTTCACAAAGGAGTGATCTTGGGATCAACATTGTACAATACAAAGAAGCAATTAAAATTGAGAAGTGGGAGAAGTTGAACCATTGTGCATTCCTAAGAAAGGCCTCAATTAAAACACTGGGAACTCTGGAGCTGATATGAATCTTCAGATTTACTCTGTGTTAGGATGAGGGAACCACACTTTTATTTATCAATTTTTTTTTTTTTAGGGATGAACCCACAGTATATGGAGGTTCCCAGGCTAGGAGTCTAATCAGAACTACAGCTGCTGGCCTATGCCACAGCCACAGCAGTGTCAGATTTGAGCTGTGTCTGTGACCTGCACCACAGGTCATGGCAATGCCGGATCCTTAACCCACTGATCGAGGACAGGGATCGAACCTGCACCCTCAGGGTTCTTAGTCAGATTTGTTTCTGCTCTACCATGATGGGAACTCCTATTTATCGAGTACTGAATGAGGGATGCCTCTGGAAGAATATGTGACCTTGAACAGGGCAGTTTTCTGAGTTAAAATAGGCTGATATTTGAGGTACATTTTACGACATTGATTCTAGAAACTGGGAGGATAGATCTTTAAAGTGTACATATATATCTAGATGTAATAACACAATATCAACCTCAAGTACTGTTGAAATTAGCCCTTTCTGAGTGTAAGAATTAAGATACTACTTATGGATCAGCTGAATTATTAGTTTGCATAAAAATGTAAAAATCAGAGATCTAATTTTAATGTTAATGCACTAAAACTTTTAATATCGTGCTTTACCTATTAAGCCTAAAAATATATTATTTCCATATCCCTATAGTTTTCATTCTATGGTGCACTTTTAAATTAATGTATGTGCATCACTCACAGGTATATAAGAAAGCTAGTTGTAATTAGCTAGCCTTTTTTGTATTATTAGTACCACTAATATTTATAATTTAATATCAGTGTCCTTGGCTCAAGTAGGACTAATTATTTTTCCTCTTCACCATTTCATGGCTGCAACCACTTCAAGCCTTCATATTCTTGCTTGTTGTACCAATACCAACTCTTTTTTCATTCCATTCCATCCTCCTGAGTGTCAGGGAACAAGGATTGGCAAACTTTTTATGTAAATGGGAAGATATTAAATATTTTAGGCTTTGTGAGTAACAAGGTCTCTATTCAAACACTCACTTCTGCCATTTTAGGCATGAAAGTTTTTTAGGCAGTGGAAATAAATGAGCTTTGTCCCAATAAAACTTATAAAAACCATCAGTGATCTAGATAGGGCTCAATGGCTGTAGATTGTCAGCCCACATTGTAGAACATGCATGTATTAAAGTGACACTGGCTTGGCTAAGATAAAATGGGCACAGTCTTCTTCAAGGAATGGGAAAATGATGGATAAATACATTTTTACAAAGTGATGTGAAGACTGCAGTTAAAACATATCATCTTTGAGGACCATAGAACAGATGTTATTCTTGTCCTAAATCCCACATCCAAACAGTTTCTTTATATATACTATGCTTTAATGACAACATTCTTTGAACACAGTGAACACTTTCTTTATTCAAATCATATTGTTTCATCTTTACCTACAGCTTAAATGTCATCACTACCTATGCTCTATTTTAAATAGCAACCACACATAATCCAAACAGAAACATGATGATCACTAAAACTCAACCTAAATATAATTATCTCACTGTAATTTTCCTTGAGTACACTCCAAACATGCTTTTATATGTGTTTCTAGGGAATTTCAAAACAAAAATAATAGCTAAAATTTATTTTAAAACTTGAGCTACATAATTAACATACAGTTTCTCAATTATAAAAAGTGTCTTATATACATTCAAAAATTAGGGCACATTGGTCTTGAATAGTTAATTTCATTTTCCAAATTTAATAGGAATTAATACAAATATTTGTTTCAAAATGGAGCACAATTTCTTTCTTCTATGCCAGCTTTCTGGGTGTTTATGAAAGTGACCTGCAGCAAAATCACATGTCCTTGAAAATATAACCAATAGACTGCACTAGGCTTGGGGAAGATTTTAGTTTTAACTTATATTCTTAGAACTATATCTCATATTGAAATGATAAGGCCAAAGAAGGAATTATGATGTGGATAGAGAGAAGAATGCTGTCACCAAACACTATTTTACTTTTGTGTTTTACTCTTTTTTATACAAGAGCACAAAGGTAAGTTTTGGTTGGTAAACTCAGTTTTTCTTAGTCTCACTTACCATCACTTCTGGCCTCTGCTGCTGGTATCAAGAAAAGACAGTGGGGACTGCAGTAACTCAGACTGTGGTAATAGCTTTGAGATTTAAGAATGTGTACTTGAGTAATTATTCCTGCTTTTTAATAGCATAATTTCCATTTCTGTCTATGTATTTTTCTATATCAGGTGATTAAGCAAAACACACACACACACACACACACACACACACACACACACACACACAGGGAAATCTGTTGCCCTGTATATACCAAGATGTCAAACATATAAGCCCAATAAATTTTTAAGTATTTTACTAACACTCTTCACAACTATCTTTGTCACCACCTCTCCCTTGCTTCATTTTTCTCAGATTTCCGCAACACATTCTTATTTTGACCAATTTTATGTGAAAGCTATAGGATGCCTGAAATATTCTTTATGCCTATTTCAAATATGACATCTGTTAATACTTTAGCTTGTTCAGAATGATACAGTTTGCTAAAATATATTTTTCTTAATGCCCTTGTGACAAAGCTATTCTATTTCAAAGAATAAATACTCTCGTTATAGATTATTCAATATTTTATGCTTATGGCTACAGAAACTTTAAGTAGTTTGTTCTCATCAAGTAGTTAATATTTTGGGAGTTCCCGTCATGGCTCAGTGGTTAACGAACCCGACTAAGAACCATGAGGTTGCGGGTTCAATCCCTGGCCTTACTCAGTGGGTTAAGGATCCGCGTTGCCGTGAGCTGTGGTGTAGGTTGCAGACACGGCTCGGATCCCACATTGTTGTGGCTGTGGCAAAGGCCAGCAGCTACAGCTCCTGTTAGACCCCTAGCCTGGGAACCCATATGCCGCAGGTGCAGCCCTAGATAAAGAAAAGCAAAAAAAAAAAAAGTAGTTAATATTTGAATTAAAACCATTTTTAGGGCATTCCTTTCCATTGTGGCTCAGTGAGTTAGGAACTCGACATAGTCTCCATGAGGATATGGGTTCGATCCCTGACCTTACTAAGTAGGTTAAGGATCCACGTTGCTGCAACCTGCAGCATATGTCATAGATGCGGCTCAGATCCAGTGTTGCTGTGGCTGTGACCTAAGACTGCAACTGCAGCTCCAATTCAAAGCCTAGCCTAGGAATTCCCATATACTGCAGGTGCAGACTTAAAAAGAAAAACAAACAAACTAAACCCCCAAAAACCCACCTTTTTTTATATCACTGTAATGCAATTCTGCTGCTGACTACCAGGAGTTAGGTCAAATTTCACAGGTTAAGGGCACAGTCTACCATAACACTTCCCTGAAGTTGAACAACAACTGCAAATTTGTAAATTCCCAGGCCACATACACTTGACCAACTGGCTACTAAATTTGGGATTCCAACTAGCTCCTCAGGTTTGATAATTCACGAGAATGACTCAGAAATAAGGGAAAGACTGTTCTTATGACTATAGTTTTATTATAAAGCACAAAATTCAGGACACACCAAAATAAGAGACACATAGTGTAAGATCTGAGGAGGTCTCAAATGCAGAGCTTCGATGTTGTCTCCACCATAGAATCAGGATGAGTCATCTTCTGGCATATCAATATGTACCACCTACTAAGAAGCATAACCAGCCTTCAGGTGTTTTCAGTTCTTACTGGGTTTTATTATGTAGGCATTAACTCATTAGATATGTTTAAACTGAATCTCCAGCCCTCATTTCTTCCTAGGAGACTGAGCTGATATCATGTGACTCAAAACTCTTAACTGTCTAATTTCATATGGCTGACTTTTCTGGTATGACTAGCTCCCACCCTAAAAAAAAAAAAAAAAATCTGTGAGCCCATCTGAGTCACCTCTTAGCGTAAACTCTTGTGTGGGTCAGGAAGCTCACCATAAATAAAATGGGAAAAAGCTCAGAATTTAGAGGCTCCATCCAGAAACTGGGTATAATTAACACCCAAATTCTTTATTACATAAGAATTACACTAAGATTTTGTTTTAATATTTTTAGGGGACTCATTGTAATAAATAATGTCCTGAAAATAAGTCAACAGATTTTAACTATAATCTCAATTTCAATCAAACTAAATGAAAGTTCAATGGGTGTTTTAGACTATCTTATTATAGCTATCATGTTAATGGTAGACACCACATTTAATTCATAAGAATGTCAATAACTTATAACACTGGACATATTCATATGTGTGATCTAATTGAGCATGGTCAAAAGATTAAATCAATCTGATTCACTGTGGCCCATTTCTATAACCCTTTGACCATGAGGGAACTACAAATACCAAAATCAGTATTCATGGAACCATTTTAGGAAGAAGAGGAATTGAGTTATATTTATGTCCTGCTAGCTCTAAAATTTAGCTATGTGAATGTTATTTAGAAAAATTTTAAAGTTTACCTCTTTGTCCCCAAATTTATCACCATTATTTAATAAAAACAAATCACTGAAACTCTAACTTGATTTTTTTTCCATCTAAAACTAGAGTCAAGAGAGAAATTGTTTTGATAAATCTAAAAAGTTCTTCTGTGGTAACTGTTATTAAATTTTTGAACATGAAAATGTGTAAATATTTGTTGAATATTTTTTGATGCTGTAATGAAACAGCTAGATTAAAGATTTTTGACATTGGGTTTTAGACCCTTACTCTTTTTTCTCCATATGTTTGTAAACCTTAGAACCCATGATAAAAAATACTCAATAAGTGCATTTTATATTAGTGACAATAATGAAGGAAAAAGACACTTTAGATTGTATTTTAATATTATTTTTATATAAAAATGGGTAAAATTATTTCTCCTCTTAGTTTAAAATCATTTTGTTATTTTGTATCAGGCTCATAAATCTCAGTAAACATCAACCTAGAAAATCAAAAGTTGTGCATAAGTGTTAAATATATTAACAAGCTACTGTCACCCTGTATGTGCATACTACAATGATAAAAAAATGTATATTTAAGATTATTTTAAAATAAGTTGTTATTATTCCTAATGTGTTCATAAAAGCCTAAAGCAATATGTAGAAGACAAAAATAATCATTTTCTTTACAATAATGTTTATCATTCATAAGGTCAATCTTGGGGTATGAGGATGTATAGTAAGGAAATATGTGCATATCTTGCTGTTTTCTATGTGGTTTATATGCTTATTTTATACATACAGACAGGAATAATATTGTTTAAAATACTATGTTATCATCTCAGGTAACAAATATATCTAACCTTAAAAAAAATCTATGGCATATTGAGACCTATTTAATGAAAATCATTTCACAGTTTTCCATATTCCTTTTAGAGGTTATGTTTTGCTATGGCCTACCCAGCATCATCTCATTTGGGAACTACCCCTGCATGTCCATATTGCTGTGAGAGTCCTAACAATCCACAGTATGCTCCCAATCTCACAAAGAGTCAAGTGAACCAATTCGACTGATAAGACACGCTCTTAGTGATTTGTATGAAGAAAAGGAGCAAGAAACATCCTGATTTCTCCCCTAGGATTAAAAAAATACACATTCTCTATTATCTTGGTTTATTTTTAAGAAGGTGATATACTATAAGCCTAGGAGAAGTCTTTTCACATTACTTTGGAAGAGAATACCTGCATAATAAAAAAGAAACCAGGATGCAAAGAAAAAGGAGAGACTAGACTAAGAGGTGGAGAGAGAAAATCAAGAACTCAGATGACACTTTTAAGTCTTTACATTCAGTTTGTCTGAAGACAGTTCTATAAATGAATTTCACAGGTACATGACCTGATGAATTTTATTTATTCCTAAATGATGCTGTTTTGGATTTTTGCTCAATAATAAACATTTTCTTTATGAATAGCATACCACCATGGAAATACAAAAATACCTAAAGGAAATGCTCAGAAAAACCTCAGGTTATATATTGACTATACAACTCTAAGATATAAAGATTTAATCTTGAGTTTTCTATGTGCAAGAATATATTAATATAAACTGAGTAGTTGATATATTTCAGATTTCTTATGTATCAGGCAATACTCAAAGCACAATACATATTGATATTACTAATTCTCATAGCAATCATGAAGGAAGCAAAATTATATAGTACTTTCATAGATGAAAAAACTGAGGAACAGAGAGGCTAATAAACTTGCAGAATTAACACAGCTATCCCTCGGGAAAAAAAAAGGGAGTTCCTGCCATGGTGCAGTGAGTTAAGAATCTGACTGCAGAGGCTCAGGTCACTGGGGAGGTGTGGGTTTGACCCCAGCCTGTCTCAGTGTGTTAAAGGATCTGGATAGGTTGCAACTGAGGCTCAGATTCAGCCTCTGGCCCAAGATCTTCCATTCCAGAGGTGAGGCCACTAAAAAAAGAAAAAAAGCTATCAAGGGATGGAGTGAAAGGGGAATCCTTCCATCTAAATTGATAATCTGTTTTTAAACCTAACTGCTATCCCATCAATAGCCATTGGAAAGTTTCTCTTGGGTATGATAAAAGTTTGATTGCCCTAAACTGATGTCAAATGCTGACAATTTACCTCATTATAATCTGAACACCAAATAAAATTGCGTTTACTCAAATGGTATCTTCATGTTAGGGAGTGGCTGATCACTAGAGTGAAAAAACCTGCATAAACATGTATTTTTTTTTTACAAAAAAATGAACATAAGAGATGAAAATTTATATTACATAGGAATGATATATTTCTCAAAGAATTGGTAAAGCTCCAACATAATATCATTGAGGTTAATTTTTAAATCATGTTTTGCTTTCATACATCATTATATGTCTATGCAGGTTTACTGCACTATTATGCTCATTATAGTATATTTTCAAAAAACATCTATTTTAGTAACATTTAAAAATTAACTCTTAGATGGCACAGAACCTATGTGGGATGCTTATTAATTCATTCTTAATAGCAAAACCTGACAATACAATCTGATACAATTTGAAAAAAAAAGCAAATTAGTTAAATAATCTCTAAAACATGAATATAAATAAAACATGGCACTTCCAGTTTCCTGAGCAGCATGGAAAGAGTTTGGAAGTCATCACTTTCAACCTCACTACAAGAAAATATTGAATACATTGAAATTTAACAACTCTTAGATTCATCAGAGGATTGAGATCACAGGGCAAACCTCTGTCCTGCGAATTTGAGAGACAGGCAGATGTATAACATTACAGCTTACTCTAACAGAAGCGCAGGAGGAGAAACCTCTGCTGGAGCCAATACATAGGTAGGACAAGTTAACCTGCATTTGATGAATCACTGGAGGCTTGGTGTGGACAAATATGAGAGTTGAAAATACCAGAGGGGCCAGTTATATGGTGGTCCCCAAATTTTCATGTATTTTACTATTAGGAGCCCTGCCAGTTTCTCATACTGATGATTGAAGAAAAATTGTCTCAGCAGAAGGGGAAAAGAAGCTATTGTAAAAACACTAGAGCAGTATTTTTTTTTTTTTCCTTAGCAGGATTTCCAATCAGTGGAAACTATTTTACCAGAGCCTAATAGACTGGGATTTTATCAGAGTCTGACCTGGGGAAAGGATTTATATATTTAAAATAGAATGCGCTATGTAGTTCCCTAGTGGCCTGGTGGTTAAGGACACAGGGTCTTCACTGCTGTGGCTCAGGTTGGAGACCTGTAAAAGGAACTTTCCCATGCCGAAGGCCTGGCAAAGAAAAAAATTAAATAAAACAAAATATGGTCTGTTTGTAAAGTTCAAGGTATAGTAAGGCCAACAGACTAGGAGATGATTGCCATAAAAAAGATACTTGTTACTTACAGTTTCCAAGTGGAGGAAGGATATCCTGCCACTGGTTCACACAGGAAAGTGCCAGGTCAGACAGGAGGCTGAGGACAAGAGAGGAACTCTGGACAAGAGCCTTTACAAGTGTTTTCTGTGGGAAAGGAGTCAGGTAGGATAAGCAGGCTAGTTTGAATAATTTCAGTGGGCTCTGGGGTGTAAAGCTTCTTCCTAGTTGTCCACGGGATGCTTGCACCTTGGGGTGATTAGAGCAGGTGCTCAAGTGACCTGGAGTGTGAGAGCCTAAGAAAAGAAGGTGGTTGAAGTGTGGTCTCTCGATTGATTGGGTTGTATTTGAAAAGCACACTCATGTGTGCAAGCTGTTTACATTGCTAGGGGTTGGCTAATGCCAGGAGAAGTCTTTCCAGGGTCAGAAAGGGCCCAGATGTCAAAACATCAGGATATAGAAAGTCAAACACACAGTTAATGCAATACCCAACTACAACCCCATCTAACTTCTTAATAGCCCAAAGATGGAAACAACCCAAATTTTTACATCACCTTAAGAGTGAAAGAACAATATATCCATACAATGAAATATTATTTAGCAATAAAACATGCTAAAAGTAAGGATCATACAACATAGAGGATCCTTGAAAATACTTTAAGTGAAAGAAACCAGGAACATATAAATAGATGGTAGCAATAGTTGTACAACATGTGAATATACTAAAAATCAGTTTAGGTTGATGAAATCATGGTAAATGGTATATATTTCAATACTGATTTCAAGATGTAATATATAAACAGTAAGTTAATATTCCAAGGGAAATAAAAACATCACCAGCTATATTACAGTAATAACCACAAGAAATGATAGTAAAAATATTACTGCATTCACACACAAAAAAAAACTTTAAATAATATAAAATGCTCTGGGATACTAATACCATAACGAGGAAGAAAATTTTGAAGCTAATTAAGACCCATAAAAGGAGTTATTTTTAAAAGGGAGAGAAAGGCCATTGTCATAGACATAGTATAGTAGTCAATATTATAAGGAAACCAATTTTTAGAAGATAATATATAAATCTAATTCTATCGAAATAGAGTATTGATGGGTTTAGGAAGGTTTAGGCTTTACATTTTTTAAATATTACATGGATTTATATAAGTTGGAGATTAGAAAATGCTTGTAAAAAGTTAAAATAGTTCTGAGATCAGAATAGATAGAATAATGAAGCTCCCTCTCTTGTTCTTTCTCTTTTTTTGTGTGTATATTTTTCATTATCACACCAATGCTAAAATGAATACAAATATCCCTCTGTATCTGAGGGGGATAAGTTCTAGGATCCCACAGATAACCAATTTCCTTGCATGCTCAGGTCCCTTATACAAAATGCTATAGTACTTTCATATAACCAATGCTCATTCTCTGGTATACTTTAAACCATCTCTAGATTGCTTGTAATACCTAACACAATGCATATACTCTGTAAATGGCTGTAAATACAATGTAAATGTCATGTAAATACTTACCTGTGCATTCAAGTTTTGCTTTTTGGCACTTGCTGGAATTTTCTTATATAGATTTTTGATCTGCTCAACCAGTCTGTGGTTGAGTCCACAGATGTACAACCCAAGAATAAGGAGGCCTGACTCTACATTTATCCACAGAGTTGTGCATTTGTGCAAGTGTATTTTGTATGTACGGAAAAAATAGCTGAAAGTTGCTTGAGTTAAATTTATATGCAGTTTCAATTTTGATAAATGCAATCAAATATTTACTATATTTATTTTAAATTAAACTTTAATAAAATAAGATACAAATTCATTATCAGGTGCTTTTTTGCCAACACTGAATGTTACCAATATTTTATGTTTTCCACAATCTGATAGATGAAAAATAGCACTTAATAAGTGTTAGCACAGTCTATAACATACATATATATGTCAACAATTTGTGTTTTTGATGTGAAATTTATCTGTCAATGACTTTAAAATTTTAGGAAAAATTTTTATAACTTTTCTTAAAGATTTTTACGATCTTATAGTTAATCATCATTTGTTATATGTGCTACTAAAAATGTCTGCCTCTATCACAACATCTTATTTTTTTATAATATCTTTTTTTAGATAAATGACTGGTTTCATGTCAATCTTTACAGTTTGTGATTAGGAAAGCAGGAAAGCCGTCCTAAGCATAACACCAAAACAATTATTAAAAAAAGAGTTTCTTGATAAGTTAATGATATAAAAATAAAAGAGCTTCGCAACAGAAAAAAGAATCCATATAAAATAAAAGTGAAAAAATAGAGAAAAATGTTCATAATACGCATGGTAAAAAGAGGCTTCTTACCAACAGTATACAAAATTCTTACAGAACTTTGAGAAAAAAATTAGGAACGATAACATTTTATTTTATTTTTTATTTAGTTTTTGCTTTTTAGGGCCATACACGCGGCATATGGATGCTCCCAGACTAGGGGCCAAATCAGAGATACAACTGCCCGCCTACGCCACAGGCACCACAACGAAGGATCCCAGCCACATCTGCAACCTACACCACAACTCATGGCAATGCTAGATTCTTAACCCACTGAGAGAGGCCAGGGATCAAACCCGCAACCTCATTTTTCCTAGTTGGATTCATTTCTACTGTGCCATGATGGGAACTCCAATGTATTTTAAATATATATATATAGAAGCTTCCATTGTCCAGGGGATTATTAGGAAATAAGTAATCTAACAGACTGTAAGAAAGGATCTGGTATAAAATTTCCTAAAGGCACTTGATGAATATGCATAAAGTTGTACAAAATATATATAACTATTGGCCCAGAAATTCTGCTTCTGGGAATTCATCCCAGAGGAAGCATTTAATAACTATATGGCATGTTCATATAATATATTAATTGCAACATTATTTATGAAGTAAAAATTTAATTTAGAACTAAAATGGATTAAATATAATTATAATCATAAAATGGAAAATTGCTACATCTCAATTTGATTTGACAAGTAAAAATAGATAATGCAAGTTTCACATGAAAAACTATTATCAAATACACATTAATCCTATTCTACATGTATAGATTTAAAAATATATCTGTACAAAAATACATATTTATGCAGATTAAAAATAGTACAAACTAGTATATTTTTAATGCTAAAATCAATTTCTAGGGATAATGTCATAAAGAGATCTTGCCTTTTATCTTTATATATATTTTGGAATATTTTTATCAATAATAAAGCTTTACTTTGATAGTAAAACAATTACAAAAACATTTGTATTTTGATAAAGATATTATGAGAGAGGCTGTGATTAATTTTAGGAAAAGCAAGTTAAGGAGAAAGTTTTGAAGCAGTAATCATCAGATTAGAGTTTTAAAACAATCAAAATATTTAAATTAAAAAATATGATTCTTTCTTCGCTTCTTTGGACTATTGTTTTCTTTTCACGGCATTTTCTTTTATTACATATATCTTGCTATGATAATTGCTTTGTCTTTTTGTGATTTCCATAACAATATACTATTGTTTTTTTTCTTTCCAGTACAATATGCTGCTTCTCAGTATTTCCTGTCAGTTATTGTTTGCTGCTCAATGCTAATCTGGATTTCAAGTTGTTACTAAAGCCACCCTTGTATCATTTCTTTTCTGTTAAAGATATTACATAATTTTCCTTTCTTTATTTCTCATTCTTTTCTCTCATTTTAATTCAAACAAACTTTATTTAGCTAGAAATCTAGAAAAATGTCTAAATGCCATTCATTTTATTAGAACACGAGTGTTTGTTTGTAGGTGGATGCACCCATGGGGTCCTATTTTCATGTTTATTTCGAACTTAAAATTCAGGACTGAATTATTGGAAGACCAGCAGTCTAAAGTAGCTGTATTTGGGAGTTCCCGTCATGGCTCAGTGGTTAACAAATCCGATTAGGAACCATGAGTTTGCGGGTTTGATCCCTGGCCTTGCTCAGTGGGTTAAGGATCTGGCATTGCTATGAGCTGTGGTGTAGGTTGCAGGCGCGGCTCAGATCCCACGTTGTTGTGGCTGTGGCAAAGGCCAGCAGCTACAGCTCCTGTTAGACCCCTAGCCTGGGAACCTCCATATGCCGCTGGTGCGGCCCTAGATAAGGCAAAAAGACAAAATAAATAAATAAATAAAATAAAGTAGCTGTATTTGCGCTACCTACTTTTCTTTAGAGCTAAACAGATTCTCTGCACTTTTGACCTTGCCATTCAGAAAAGGTCATCACAGAAAAGTTTTTAAAAGGTGTACAAAATTAAAATATCAAAAAGAAATGAAGCATGTATGAATTTTAATTTATTGACACATGGTAATAAGATTAGATCAATCTAAGACTGTAGAGCTGCATTTTCAAACTTGAAAATATCAAATGATGGTAGAGTTACATGTTTTATCTGTCTAGCCCAGGATGCACAAATATGGCATCAAGTTACGGATACAGATTTCTTCTCATTTCACTAGGTATTTAATGGTAAAGATATCCTGGAGTATTTTGGAGGTCTGGGTGCAAGATCTATAAGTAGGGTAGTGGTTCCATTGTTTTTAAAGTTATAGGGAAAGTTTTTGTACTGGGACTAATCATGTTTATATTCCCTTTACAGAATGTAGCATCGTGGGCACTTTCTTATGGTACATTGTCCTTCTCTAAACCACTGAACTGCTAAGAGACCTAACCTCTAATACAGATTCCTAGATCTAGCATCACCCGCTGTTTCCAACCACTTTTATATTTGACTGTTGTTCACATTTTCCTATCCCTTATAATCAAAAGCTCTAAATCTTATTTTTTAAAAATCGTGTATAATGATCATATGGCCATGTCAATATAATTGTTTTTTAAAAACACAATGTGAAATATGTGAGTTTAAGTTTTATTTTGAGACCTACTGAGGACTATAGTTTGGAAAACAACCTCTCAGTAGCTCTGGGGGCACTAATCTGAAAAGGTAAGAGGAGAGGACATATATATATATGATTTCGGCATAGAAATATATGCAGTTAAATATATATTTTTGTAGACGGTTACTGCTAGTAATGGGGAACAGTTATCTCTGGTAATGATTTTAGTGCTTTTCTATGTATGAGAAGTTGTGAAATCTCAGTTCTTTTTTCCTGAGGTATCTCTAACTGTCTAAGGGATTTTTCCCAAAGCACACGTGCCTCATCCTAGTTTTCATCCTGAATTCCTTTTAGGGTGCACTGTCAGTCAAAGACTATAGGGGCTAACAACTTTATGCTTGTAGAACTAGACAGTGAGCAACATTCTTTGCTGTACTATCTCCTCTTTTGGTCATAAATTTGACTAAGGTTTGGGGGGGTATTTCATGATCGATTTGTCCCATGGCACTAAGAAGGATCATTCCTCCATCAGGTGAGAATTTCGTATTTCATCAATATTTCATTCAATGTTGCTTTTTCTCATATATAGAGTTACATTATTACAATCATTTTAATCTTATATAGAACTATATGGCTGGTCAACCATTTCAAGTGGCTTAGTCATTATTATTTTTGTCAGAGGCTGAGTCACACATAGGATAATATAAGAAACAACAATCTTATAGATTAGGCAAAATATAAACAATACAGACAATAGTATTAGTAAAGTCACAAATAAGAATTTTAGCCAAGAACATTTGTTATAGCCTAGTATATGCCTGATCATCTGACCCAGTGTGTTTAGTACCAACATCTGTCTTTAAGGCTAATGATATATTGGTATTATTCGTAAAGCACCCAGCCCAGTTTCCTAGTGTTGTTAAGCTGATTATCTTTAGTATGATTTAATTATGCACACCATAACATGGCCTTTATACTTAAATGATCATAGTCAGTATTACCCATATAAATCCATCCAACTAATGAGGGAGGGTCAATCTTAATAGGTGGAAGGTTATGCTTTTGACTGAAATTTAGCTCATTACTCTCACTGAGCTTGAGTAACTTTTAAAGAAAATTCATATCAATGGCCAGGAAGAGTCAGAGCAAGTAAGATTGATTGACCAAGTGAAGGGACCCCATTTAGCAATCAGTAGTGGTCAGAACAGAACTATAACTTCTTTTTTCTAAAATAAATTTCCTGAGGGCTATCCAAACAGAATCTCGGAGGAGAGAAATCCTCCAAGGAAAACCGGAAGTACTGGTTATAGGTAGTTGACCATAAACCCAATTAGATTGATTTTTAAAAGCTGCATAGGGTTATGCCATGATAGAGAAATATTTGTTAGGATAAAATTACTACTCTCGACTGTATGGCAGCCCAGTATGCTCTTTGTGAGCTTATCTCCTTGAGGTGACACCCTAATGTCATTTCAGTTCTCTTCTGTGTCTTCTGTGTCTTAGATTCTCCTCTGGCAGTATAAAACTGCCATGGGTGCTCAGAGCACTGCTCATAGCCAGTCTTTATGTGTGTGTAGCTGGATGAGTCGGCTTTTTAAATTAATGAGCAGGTTTCCCTATGGGATTACTGTGTATTGTGAGGACTCACCTCTACCACTTTTGTAAATTCCTCAGTTGCTTGAGAAAGCCAAAACCAGGTGTGAGGAGATCTGTCCCTTCTCTTTGGAGCTATGAGCTTCCATACAGTATCTTCACTTTCATCCCCACAAACTCTGTTAAAGTAGTCAATTTAAGGAACAGAATCAGGTCAGGCTCCTACCTAATCATCCAGTTCAGTGCTTTCCAGTGTTCTTTCAAGTGGGCATTTTCTCAGTATTTTATTTTATTTATGTATTATTTTTTGGCTCCTTAGGGCCAGGCCTATGCCACAGCCACAGCAATGCAGGATCCAAGCCATGTCTGCGACCTACACCACAGCTCATGGCAATGCTGGATCCTTAACCCATGGAGTGAGGCCAGGGACTGAACCCACCTACTTATGGTCACTAATTGGGTACATTTCCACAGAGTCACAATGGGAACTTCCTCAGTATTTTTTAAGTGAGCCGTTTGTCAGCATCTTTCAAATGAGAAATTAGGTACCTCTTTTTTTTTTTTTAATCTCCTACTGAATAAAACTCAGGATTGTCAACCAAGACAGACTATCTGAGAAGTAGTGACTTACATGATCCATGTGTTTGCCAGGAGGTAGATGAGTATCTTGCTGGTACCAAAGCTCTGGATCTTCATAGATTTCAGATATTGGAAAAAAGTATGTTGGGTTTCTTTGTGATTGCTAAAACTGTCAAATGAAATTAAAAAAAAAAAAGCACAGAATGAGAGCTGTGAGTTTTGGTTTTATTCAGGCACCTTACTGAGGAGTATAACCTGGGAAACAGTCTCTCAGTAACTCTGAAGAGATTGCTCTGAGGAGGTAAGGGTGGAGGCAAGTACATATATGATCTTGGCTAAGGAATATGTGCAATCAACATACATCTTGGTAGAAGGTTACTGCTATTTATAAGGAATAGGTATCTCAGTGACTTTAGAGCTTTTCTATGTGTGGAAAAAAATGCAAGAATCTGTGTTCATAATTTTTTTTTAAACCCACAGATATTTCTATCTAAGGGACCAGGTTTTCCAAAGTACTGAGTGCCCCATTCTGGTTTTTGCTATGAATTCCTTTTAGAATGAACCATTGGTCAATAATTATAGTGGGTAGTGACTTAATCATTAAAGAACTAAAAAATGAGTAATATTCTTTGTTTTACAATCGGAAGAGCTAATTATCTTAGGACATAACTCCAAAGTTTAGCATCCCGAATACATTTAGTATGCTCTTCAAAAGTATCTTGTATCTACTTCCTTCAAAGAATTGATAAGTGCTTTTATTCTTTCATGATACATTTTTCTTCCTCTAGACTAGTTTGGACAGCTTCTTCATATCATATCAACAATCAAGTTTATATGATCATATCACAAAAAATATAAGAACAATGAAACAAAACACACAATCTCAAAATTCAAAAATTTGCTTTAATTAATTAGCAAATTCAAAATAAAATTTATCAGTGATTATTGCCATAGTATTATATTTAGAAGAAATCAAAGGAAGTTATCATTATTTTACCTCTGTTTACTAACTATGTTCTGCTAAAGAGGTATTGTACAGCATATAAATAAATGTACTTTGAATATCTGCTGTTATAAAATATTTTTGGAAATTCTGAATTAAACAATAGAGATTCTTGCATGCTTAAAGATTTTATTGGTAAGAATTATTCAAGGTAGTTCTTTATGTTTCTTCTTTACCTGATCAGAAGTAATTCCACAACACATTGAAAAAATTGTTCTGATATGAGATATCAGACGCTAGTCATTTTAATTTGCATGTTATCTCTTCTTAAAAAAAGTATCATACTGGAGCTCCTGTCATGGCTCAGCAGTTAGCAATCCCGACTAGCATCCATGAGGACACAGGTTTGATCCCTGGCCTCGCTCAGTGGGTTAAGGATCCAGTGTTCCCATGAGCTGTGGTGTAAGTCACAGACGTGGCCCAGATCCCGAGTTGCTATGGCTGTGGTGTAGGTGGGCAGCTACAGCTCCAATTTGACCCCTAGCTTGGGGACTTCCATATGCCGCAGGTGTGGGGCCCTAAAAAGACAAAAGACAAAAAAAAGGTATCTTACATTCTAAGTGACTTAAGGATTATCTTAAAGTATCCTTAGTTTTTTTCCCCAAGAAATACATTAATAAAACTATTTAAACTCAATATCACATAATTCTTATTTATCTAACTCTACAATATAAAACTAGTTTTTAGGGTATAAAACAACAGCTACAAAACTCAGATATTTTGTAATTTTGCTCTATTGATTACTAACCTTTACTGAACTATTAAAATTATTCCATTTCATAGATGAGAAAACTAGAAAACAAAATGTTAAAATCTATTACAATTTTAGAATCTGACTTCAAAGATGAGAGTTAACCTTGGACAAATTTGTTAAGATTTATATATTACAGTAAGACCAGGCCTCTTCTCCATTGGACTACATATTGATGAAGTTTGCCTTAAAACTTTGGGAATTTTAAACATGCTACAAACAAATTAAAATCAATTCTGTAAAATTTGTCAAGCTTGAGTCTTTATTAGAATTACTAATTATCTGTATCATTTGATTGAGAAGACACATGACTCTGAGCACAGCAAGGGGTATGTAAAACCATTAGCTGTCTCTCCCTCTAGATATTACAAGTGATGTGTAAACCTAAACTCAGCAGGGACCATCTTTATAACCATGCCCTGAGGGGAAGTGGAACATGCTTGAATGGAATACTGTTAAATGAGCCTAATGTGACCCTTCTTCCTCTTCTAACCCACATACTTATACTCTATAAGCCTCAGATTTTGAAATGCAGACATTAACTCTGATTCCATCCATGTAAGACATAGAATGGTACATTACTGTTTTTAAAACGAATTTAATAAAGGTAAACATTTAACCATGAAGAATGTCAATGAAGCAAGTTAGTTATATTTTGAATTTGGTAAGAGCTCTGATACTATGAAAAGTCTTTTTGCAACACAAGCTATACATTTAGCAGGTCCATAGGTTTGGGCTACCTTAGAGAGCAATATAATATTTCCTCAGTGCCCACACTCATAATATGCCCTATGTCAGTTGTCTCAGAGAAGAGAAGGAAGTTATATGGACCTTCACTGCTGGGAGCTCTGCTTCTCTTCACATGACATCATGAGAAGTTTCCTGGATTATTCAGTGCAAGTTCTCTAACCCTTAGCAATTAATGCCCTTTTGTGCTAAAATAAATTCTGTTCTCACTCTATAGCTCTTCTCTTTCTTAAAAGAAAACTTGGGTTAGGAAAAAAAAAAGTCTTCCAAACAAATAACTGTGATGAAGTTTTTAGCTGTGTTAATAGGTCTGTAGGGGAAAAAAAAGAAAAAAAGAAAAAAAAACAGAAGGCAGGGAATGATAAATAGCTGCACCTTGGAGGCATTTGCTCTTTTACACGAAGTGGATAGGGAATGCCTCTCATGATTTTTGAGAGAAATGAATTAAATAAAAGTCTGAACCAGAAAATTATCTGGGAGAAAGTCATTTCAAGCATAGGTTGTCAAGAAGTCCAGTGTGGCTGAAGCAGAAGCATAAGATATCGCAGAAGAGAAATATAGGCCAGGTTATGGAACTCATTTTAGGTTGCTAGATTTTAGGTATTACTTTGAATATGATGGAATGCAATCATAGAATATGCAATGGAACAGTAACTTAATCTGACATATTTATTTATCACTGCTTTAAATGTCAACTAAAAACGCATAAAGATAGAAAAAGAAACACTGGTTGTAAGTCTTTTGCAATTATCCAAGTAAGATATGACAAGAACTTTTATTTGGATGATGATGGAGCAGTAAATAGTAATTCATTTGAGATATGTAATGAATAAAGGCATGACAGCTGTTACAGATGGGTTAAATATGACTTATGAAAGTACGATGGTAGATAAGAATGTGTCTTTGGATTTTATACTGAGCAAGTGGTAGAATATTAGCATGATTTATTAATATGGAAAAAAGATCAGGAGGATTAGGTATGATAAGGTTGAACAGATGTTTGATCTTGGACATGTTAAATTTGAGATGCTTTTTATTTTTTATTTTATTTTTGGTCTTTTTGTCTTTTTAGGGCCACACCTGCGGCACGTGGAGGTTCCCAGGCTACAGGTCTAATTGGAGCTGTAGCTGCCGACTATGCCAGAGCCACAGCAATGTGGGATCCGAGCCGTGTCTGCAACCTACACCATAGCTCACAGCAACGTCAGATCCTTAACCCGCTGAGCGAGGCCTCATGGATGTGGATGCTAGTTGGGTTCGCTAACAGCTGAGCCACGACAGGAACTCCTGAAATGCTTTTTAGATATGTAAGAGGATAAATGTAACTCAGTTGACTACATAAATTGGATGTTTAGGCATACTATCAGATTATAAATTAAATTATGAGGTCATCAGTGAAAGGATGGTATTTAAAGGCCAGGGACTTGATGAGATCCTTTAAGGAGAAAGAATATGTGGAGAAGAAAGAGTGTCAGAGATTGAGACCTGGATTGTGCTGACGCAGTGACTGAAAAGAGTAGAAGAAAGCAGAGAAACTGGTTGAGGAGCTGGGATAACCGGAAATGTGGGGATCAGGAGGATGGTTTTAGGAAGAAGAAAATAATCATCTGGGTTAAATGTCGGTGACTGATGAGAATTAAGAAATGACTGAAGATCAGGCTTCATGGATCTTGTGTTAGTAAGACTTTAAGATGAAACTTCTAATTGTGGATAGAAAAAGCAATGGAAGGAAATTAAAAAAAAAAATTGAAGGACTTTTAAAAAAGATTTGGAGATTATGCATATAGATTTTTTTTCCTATAAAGAGAACTAAAATAACAGTGTGTAGTTGTAGGTCAAGGAATGACTATTTGTTTTTTAAGACAGAAGAGCAGATGGTAATCAGATGTACATAATGTAATTATCTACTAGAAACGGAAAGCAGGCAAGTTACGCTCAGTTATTAAAGTAAGTTGAAATAAGTTAGTTTGATATTTTAAGAACCTGTATATGATTTGATCATGGCCTGTATAGATTGTTGAGCTTCAACATAAAGAGTTGAAAGACCATATTTTTTGAAGATATGATTAGTCCTGTCTGGCATAAAATGATAACTAAAAAAAAAATCTTCATAAATATTAGAAATTATTCATAGGATCTATGCTATTTGAACTCAGAGTGAAAATTATATTCTACTGCACAATTTGGCTACTCATTTTAAAATGTAAATACAATAAATATTTAAGACAGAATTGTGTAAAATTGAGAGGACAGGAAATATAATAGAGAAGAGATATGCTAACAAGAGAGAGAGGAAGAAGGCACCAAAAATCAGTAAGTAATATCTAATCCTATAATATAAAAAAAGAATTTAATATAATAAATATAATAATTTATATAATTATAATAAAATAAATTATATACATAATGTAATTCTTTGTAAGAGTTTGCATTTTCAAAAACAATCATTTTATTAGTCCAGAACTAGGTCTTTGAGAAACAGAGCTCAGATCAAAAATACAAGTTGAGTCATCACCAAGAAAACTAAATTTGACTGGGTGAAACTGGCACTGTTTTTTAGGGCATATTCAGTTCAAAGGGTTGAACACATTTCCAAGTCCTGTATTAAAATATGGTACAAAGCATTAAGGTAAACAAGAATGAGGAGATAAATTTGTTCACCCTAAATATTGACAGTCATGCCACTTCCCCTAATTTTAATATTTTTTGAGCACTGAGTATGGATACAATTATTCATTTTCAGCTACAGGTACACATTTTTAAAACTTTAAAACAAACCAGAAATGGTGCTTTTAAAAAGCTAGCAAAAATAATACTTTCAGTGTATTTTTATAAATATAATTGCACTATTTGATATACATTTTTAAATACAGGAACTTCTAAATCATTTGAATTGCACTCTTCTGTTGGATTTGTTTCATTTTAAAATTAGAACCAATTTTAGTTGAATATTGAAAGCATTTGAAATCTATTTGGTCTGCAGGCCACCAAATCCTATTTCTTCTTAGCCTCTACATACTTTCCCTCAATATCGTCATGATTGAATCATCATAGTCAGAACCCAGCAGACTTAATCTTGGTCTGTGTGAAATTAAGGAATTCCAGTTCAATATTAAGACTGTATATCAAATCATTTACTGAAGGTGAACTAACTTTGATTTTTTTTTCTCTATTTAAAATGAGAGGATGCAGAGTTCCCCTTATGGCTTAGCAGATTAAGAACCCAACTGTATACATGAGGATGCGGGTTCGATCCCTGGCCTCATTCAGCCGGATAAGGATCTGGTATTGCCTCAAGCTGCAGCATAGGTCACTTATGTGGCTCGAATCTGGCATTGCTGTGGCTCTGTTACAGGCCAGCAGCTGAAGCGCTGATTAGACCCCTAGCCTTGGAGCTTCCATATGCCACAGGAAAAATGAAGAGAATACAATTAAATTTAAAAATACATTTTAAAAAATGTGAGGATATTCATCCCATTCACCAAACATAGGACCTGTGTTATAATCTATTATAATCTTATTAATTAGATTTTATTTATGTTTCCAATGCCTGAGATCTCTTATATTAGTAGCTTGTTAGTACTCTTGTCTGTGTAAACCTAGAAGTCTGTCAAGCTTATGACATTATCTTGGTGAATTAAAGCCATACTGAATTCATTTTGGTGGCTTTGGCCACCATAAGAAAGATTTGTAAGGCAGTTGGAGTTCTGCCTAGCTGTCAAATTCAGCTGTCAAATTCAATTTCTAAATGGATAAAAGTTTTATAATCCCCATCAATGCATCCTACTCATCTCTTGCTTGTTGTTAAATTCTATGTTACCTACTAAATGAAGTCCCACTATCTAAAGTGTTGGTTATCATATTCTGAATGCTGAGCTTAAATTTGCCCCATTATATGATACCTCTGTTGTTTCCCCACTTCTATCAAGAATGTCTGCTTAAAGATTTCTTCCTTAGTTCTCTATTCCACAGAATTTACCACGCTGTATGTATTACCATGTGCCAAGACATGACAGAACCTTATAAGACGACTACTCCTAAAATGCCTGAATTAATGATTTGTTGGGATGTTATGATAGTAATATGTTATTTCAGAGTATGCATTGTCATAATTTTTGAATATATGTATCATTATAAATTATATCATTATCTATACTTATATTTTATTTATACTTAAACTTTAATAGAAGTAGTACATCTTGAGTTCCATAGGATAGAAAAACAAATTGCAGAGCATTATAAGTCATTTCAGTTCAATAAGAATTGTATTGATGGGAGTTCCCGTCGTGGTGCAGTGGTTAATGAATCTGAATCTGACTAGGAACCATGAGGTTGTGGGGTCTATCCCTGGCCTCGCTCAGTGGGTTAAGGATCCGGCGTTGCCATGAGCTGTGGTGTAGGTTGCAGACGCGGCTCAGATCTGGCGTTGCCGTGGCTGTGGCTGTGGTGTGGGCCAGAGCTACATCTCCGATTAGACCCTAGCCTGGGAACCTCCATATGCCAGGGGTGTGGCCCTAAAATGACAAAAGCCAAAAAAAAAAAAAAAAAAAGATTTGTATTAACGAGTGTTTCATTTTTAGTTTTTTCTGATGAGTACTATAGTTTAGATCTATAAAATAGGAAATGAAAATAGAACACATAGCAGTTTAATGCAAAAATTGTTCTCTTTTTACTGACATGGCACAAGAAAAATTAAAAAAATATTTAGTAACATAAATGAATCTATTTAGGTATCAGATAAACTAGTTCCTAAGTGGTAGTAAAGTAATTATTAGATGAAGATGATATCAATACCCTTGCAGGGTTCTAGGATTAAGTCAAACAATATCTGATTTTTAAAATTCTAGCTGAACTTTTGTATCTCTTGAGTGTTTCAGTAACATTCAGTTCTCTTGTTTATGTATAGCAAAACCGCACATGAGGTCATTATTTAGACATTTTCAGGGGCCAAGATATATGGTAAATTAATTACATGTTCTGAGGCACAAAAGTATTCATTTATTCTTTACAGATGTTTTCTCTATTTCCACAGAATATTCTTCTATAAAAAAAAATTTCCACAATTTGAGCACCAAAATGAATAATGATTGGAAAACAGTCTAAAATATTTAATTAATAAAAATGTATGTTTTCCATAATGACATTAAAAAAGAAAAAACATGACAAAAAGCTCATTGTCCACCAATAGTATCCCAACTCTGTTATGTGATTGAAGAGGCAAAATTAAACATAAATGCTGCCCTATAATCCAGCTATAATTCATCTCCTATTGATAATCAAAAGCTCTATTTTAATACAGCTAAAAATATAAAATGAAGGATATAATTAGAAAATTGCTTCTTATTGAATTGATGATTTAGTAAATGATCATTAGTGCATGCAAAATATAAAAGTGGGTGAAGGATTATTTGGGATCAGATATTTTTAAAGTATCAAAAAACATCTCATATATTTCTTGCTAATTATAAAAGAGAAAACATCATTGTGAGAGAGATATGGTCTGTTACCATGCAAAAAAAGGAGAGGAAAATTAACATCACTTATTTTAGGACTGCCTGACGCTATGTGCCAACTGATAGAATGCAATATATAGTGCATAGTATTACTGGTGTCATGTTATTGCCAAAACGTAGTTCATCTGAATCACATCAAGCCTTTGGACTTAATTTCCAGTTTAAAGGTAATATAGGGTTTGAGGAAAATGTTAAATGACATCATCAGGAAACAAGCAAATATAGTATGTGGGAAACTCTAAAAAGATATAGACTTACTGTCTACAAAACTGTGTTTCATAAAAGGGTAAAAAAGGTGAAGGTTTAACACAGATTTTAAAAAGAACAAAAGGACATAACCACAAAATGCATGTGTGAAACTTTGCATTATGATTGAAAATAAAATAGCTATGAAGACTATATTGACAAACACTTGGGGAATTTTGAATATGGACTCTATGTTAGAGTTTTAGAAAAATATGTTATTTTTAGGTAGGATACTAGTATTGTGGTTATGTCCTGTTTAGGAAATGCATGCTGGTTTATACATATTACTTATATTCACATATATTTTTATATATATTTAGTGTGTAATCAAGTTGTTCAAAAATATGTATACATAATTATTAATAAATAGATAAAGCAATAAGACAAAATGTAAAAAAAATTAATGAATATGATAGAGTGGTGTTTGTTATAAGATTCTTTGTCTATATTTCATATTTTTCAGAATAAGATGAAAATGAAATGTACAAAACATTTTTAGAATAAGTAAAATACAATTATGATGGTGAGTAATATCCTACCATAATATGCATATTTTTCCTTGGTGTAGTAAATTAGAGTTTATAACATTGTTGAAATGATACCTTCAACTTGAAGCAAGGTCCAAATTTCAAAAAAGGTCTAACATTATCAAAAGAATATTAAGTATTTACTAGACTGGCCTCCATTCTCCCTTGAGAACTTCTAAATTTGTAAAGCTCTTCTCTAATTTATAAAACTACCAAGATCATATTAAGTTGCAGTTTTACACATAAACTTTGCTTCATCAGTTGAAGCAAAAGTTTTTTTTTTTCTTTTTTCCCCTAGGACTTAAGAAAGTTACTTCTGTTTTGCATTTACTTCACTCTTGCCTAATAAATCTCACTGAAAATCATCCTGTGGGCTGTTGATACAAACTTCTTTATATAATAAATAAGTAAAAAATTAAAAAAAATTAAACAAAAGGAAATCATGAATTATGGATGGTAGTTTTGTAGCAAAAATAATAAATTCACTGCTTTTTTGAAACCAAAATCTAATTCTTTGCAGTAGTCACATTCCATTTTATATTTAGTATATTGTAGTATCGATCTTGCTGAAAACAAAGTACCTTTCACTAAAAATAGACAGGATGTTCTAAGTGTATTGCAGCTATTTAAAAATATCCACTCTTCTGCCTATGAAAAATGAATGGATAAATGTTTCTTGTGATTTCTAAACATTTGTTAACTACATTGGAAGCAGACATTACTATGTATGTAAGATGGATAGAGGCAGAACAGTGCCAAGTACCAGGATCCCAAATAACCTCAAATAGCTTATTACACAATGAATCAGATTTAGGTGGGATAAACCTTGTTGTTGTGGAAGAAGTTTAAATAAAGACTGGTAGCAGCTCAGATTGCTGTAGAAGCATGGATTTGATATCTGGCCCAAAGCACTGGGTTAAAGGATCCGGTATTGCTGCAGCTGTGGTATAGGTCACAGCTGTGGCTCAGATTCAATCCTCTGGCCTGGAAACTTCTATATTCTAGCAGGTACAGCCATTAAATAAATAAACAAATACTGCTAGAGATGTTTTATAATGCAAATAATGAAGGTATAACATGATACAAATAAAATGTAATAAAATGTAGAGAAATGTAACAAGGCTTTATGTTTACTAATAATTTATTAAAAAATTCTAATTTTATCTGGAAAAGGCAACCCACAAGTATTTTAAATAATCTCAGAATATTTCTGTATTTTAATTATTCTCTGCAAATCTTAATTAAAATAGAAAATCAAACTCTGTATGGCACCTTAACTATTCCTCTTGTGAATAATTAGATTTGAGGTATTGTTGAATAAAATTTCTGAAATATAGCTGAAAGTTGTCAGTAATACCAATGTGATACTTAATAGATTATTTAGAAGGAAGTAGTCAGCACAGATGACATGAATATAGATACAAAAACCATAGGTTTGAGTATCAAAAATTTTTAGTAAAAAAAAAACACTAGGTAAGTTTTACTGAATGTTGCTTTGAGTGATTTCATTTTTTAAAGGTGTATTTAATTGAAGAAATAAATTCTGGTATGTAAGCCTGGTTGAGTACGCTGAATATTTTGTGATACCTTGCCAATCCTCACAGACAACAGCCCACACTGCTGCAGTAAGACAGCACCTTACTCTTTAATCTTTCTGTAGGGCCTTAACAGATTTTATTTAAATGATGGATTTTCATATATAGCTGTCTCTGAATAATATAATCTCTTTAGGTGATGGATTATGTCTTATTTATCTTTGACTTCTTGGATCTAAGCACAAGACCCAACACATACCTGATTCTCAGTATATTTTTGTTGAGTGTAGTTTAACAAACTGGCGAAGAGTTGTTGATTTTTATGTTCATAGAGACCTGGCTTGCGTACCAGTTTAACTGCTCTACTGCTTATCATCTCTGAATGAATTTGAGAAAATAACTGGCATTACAGATTCTCAATTGGTCATATTCAAATTGGTAATAAGATTATCTACTCACAGGGCTGTCATGAGGATGAATTGTGATGATAGTAGTGAAGTGAAATCTTTACAAAGTAACTTTGTTGAGAGCCTACTATGTAACAAGTGTGGACCTTGATGTGATGTGCCCAATTCTTTCCTAAAAATGTTAGATAAATGATTTTATTTAATCTTCAACAACTGTATAAATTGTATTATTACGTCCCAATTTTACAAATTGAGAAAATGAGACAAAAGGAGTTTAAATAATTTGCTCAAGTTCAAACAGAAAGTAAACTATGAACCTCCTCAGTAATTTGATTCCAGCTCTTTGTGCTATGTAAATGGTCTGCATATAATCCACAACCAGTAAAGATTAGAATTTAAAAAACAAAACAAAAACACTTCAATTGCTATTCATGAGTTTAGTTTTTATTTTTTTTAAATGCAGAGATTCCTTTGGTTCAATAATTGCTAATGAGTGTGTTATTTTTATGAACGTAAGAATATGCTTAAGCCTTCAAAGACACTCACTTCTGAAAATGGTTGAACACTCAATGGATGTGAATAGCTGCAGGGAAATACTGTCTGCACAATAGGAGTGTATTCTCTTTTAAAGAAAACCACATGTGACTTGGGTAGGATGTGGCACTTCTGCCATATGATTTGCAACATATCTGTTCCTTTAACTCTTCCTAGCAATTTTAAGCCAACTTATGCATGTTTTTGGTTTAAATTGCCCTTCCCTCTCCATGGAGATTTGACATTTGAAAATATGAAATAACAAGTGTTATTTCCATTTAATTCTTTAAAATTTGGCTTCCTTTTAGACAGGCACCTGATTTGGAGAAAGCAGAGGGTCCAGCCAGCTGGAAAAAAGAAAAAGTAAAAAAGAGTCAAGGTTTTCAAGAACGTAGGCCTCTCCCCATTTAAATTGTTCCAAACCATACTCACTTAAAATCATAGACCAAAAAAGTCTTGACTCTTTCTCTATAGAATCATTTTAATCATGTATGGCAGGCCAAGGGCTATAGCTTGAGGCAGCCACATGGCCTAAATCTCTGTTTTCATGTCTTTGGCTATAAGAAAAGTCTGTAAACCAATTTCCAGACTATGTTAAAAGTAGTTTAACTGTCAGAAGCAAAAAAGAATGTGCTTTGATGTTCAGCATTTGAAATTAAACATTTGGTTTATATATGAGGCCTTTTTGGGATCATTAAACTATAACCAGTCATTTATACTTGAGATTCATATTACTCTACCTAACAATTATAACACTTTTCAGCTGCCTCCAGTATTAAATTCACAAGAGCCAATTATAATTAAATGGAATATTTAAAGAAAATTCACTTTACAGTTTATTCACAATGCTACACACTTTTACTTTCTTAAATTCCCTATAGGTAAGCTAAGCTAAACAGGTAGTGCTAAAAACCGCCAATTTTTCCCCCAATAGTGATAGCTTTTAAAAACAGTGTGTTTTCCATTATTTTCTGAGGACTAGCTGCTCCGACATATAAGGAAGAAGGCTGGTTTGAGTGACTCAGCTCTAAGAGAGTACATATATTTTCCCCAATATAGGAGTATTTTTTTTGCTGTTACCATTTCCTCCATTAATATTAAAGGGTCAAAATACAAATTCCAAGATATAGAAATAAAACCTAGTATCTGAATAAAACTGAGAATAGTTAGCTTGGTATATCCCAGCACACTAGATGAGTTCTTCATGAAAATAGCTTATTCTCCACCTTGCAAACCAGATACCAGAGAACATTCCTGAGTCTCTAAAGAAGAGAAGTTCTATTTTCACAGGACTCTTTCTACAGAATACTATTAAGGAACAGCAATAAGATGTTTGGGGTACTTTATTTTCCATCTCCTTTCCTCTAGGTCATTGCACATTAATACCAAATTGAAATATAGTAGGCTTGCTATTCAAAGGTATCTGCAATAATAGTCCCCTATGGTCTCCTACCAGAAAGCTGGCTCTCCTAAGCCCCACTTAAATAGAAATTCTGAAGCCACTATTGGTGTTATTCCTTGTATTTCAAAATAGCTTAATCAAAATAAATTTAAATTCAGTAGTTGTTCTGTTCTGATGCTCTAAAGGTTTGCCAGTTTCAGAGTCCTATTTGTGCTGCCTAAGTAAGAACAGTTAACACGTTTTTATTTCCTTCTATGCAATTAGTGGAAAGTCTCTGATTCTGTATAGCTGTTGTAACCTTTGGAGGTAACAACAAGGAGTTCCTCTTGTGGCTCAGTGGGTTAAGAACCCAACGTAGTGCCTATGAGGATGCAGACTGGAACTCTGGTCTCACTCAGTGGGTTAAGGAACTGGCGTTGCCACAAGCATAGGTCTCAGATGCAACTTGGATCCAGTGTTGCTGTGGCTGTGGTTTAGACCAACAGCTATAGCTCTGATTCAGTCTCTAGCCTGGGAACTTCTGTACGCCACTGGTGCTGCCCTAAAAAGAAAGAAAAGAAAAGAAAAAAAAACTCTTCAAGTATTGATGTTGATGGTATCACTTCTAAATTGGTCAAAACATTCAAAAATGATATATAGATTTTAATAGATTACTATTAGATTTCTTATCAAGCAAACATTAAATTATTACTAATTTTTTTTGTCTTTTTGCCTTTTTGTAGGGTCGCACTCGCGGCATACGGAGATTCCCAGGTTAGCAGTCTAACAGGAGCAGTAGCTGCAGCCTACACCAGAGCCACAGCAACCCGGGATTCCGAGCCGCGCCTGCAACCTACACCACAGCTCACAGCAACGCCGGATCCTTAACCCACTGCTCAAGGCCAGGGATCAAACCCTCAAACTCATGGTTCCTAGTCAGATTCAGTAACCACTGAGCCACAACAGGAACTTCAAATTATCTTATTTTTTAAGAATAATTATAAAACATTTAAAGCAAACCCCAATGATATTAGCATATTTGCTACATTTTTGTACACTAATAAATTAGAATGAAAATAAAGACTCTTCAGTTATTCAGTAAGTACAGAATACATATTTCATACAGAGAGATTCATACTTTTGTACTTATTATAGGAATATCAATTCATTTTGGCTTGTAGACCTTTCCTTTGTAACTCAATTGAATGAAACTTTTTTCCAACAGTCTCTATATAGGGAAATTGTATTTATCAATACAGTTTTTGAATTCACAAACATTTGTGTTCCCATTCTTTGATTTATTGAGGAGATAAACATATTGCTAACTTCCCTTAATTATATTATCTATTACTGTTAAGTGTAGAATTAGATCCAAAAAAGAACCCTTATTTTGAAGCTTGTTTATAAAGAAATTTCATGAATTAAAAAAAATTCATGACCATTTTTGATGTCATAGAAGTAGATATAAAAGAGTTGGCTTATAAGCTAAATTTGTGGCTTGAAAAAGTTGTGTTTTCTACTGAACTCCTAATTTGTAAAAAATAGTGTGAACTTAATGTAACTTATGAATTATTCAAATACAAATCAGTGTAATTTCCCTAACATTTAACTTCAACTTTATATTTAATCATGTATAACATACATAAAGGTATGTGAACCTATCAGAGGAAGACAGCTGAAAAGATTTTGTTTTTCGTATTTGGTGTGTCAAAATAAGTACCCCCATATAATTACAAAACAGAGCATGAAGTATAACTATACCCATGTTCTATAAACCTCCTACTATGCCTGCCCCCATACTATATTCCTTCTAGTTATAATGCACACAAAGATAAGTACTTTTCTTACTTCCATAGTGTTAGTCACCTGGTTTAAAAGTTTACATAGCAGAATCATGTAGTACATAAGTTTTCGTGTCCAAAGTCTGAATCTCATATGTTTTGATTGTGGGATCTATCCATGTCACTATGTGTGACAATATCATTTTCATTTCCATTCCTGTGTTGTATTCCATTGTATACATATAATACAACTTATTTATATGTCTGCTACTAATTAGCATTAGGTTATTTCCAAATTGGCGAATTTTGAATAATGCTGCTATGATCATTTTTATGCATGTCACATGTTGCACATATGTATTTATAATTGGGTGAATATATATATATGTAGAATGGGATTACTAAATCGTATAGGATCTGATGCTCAGCATTGCCAGTGTTTTCTACCAACATATACTCTGACCAGCAGTGTGAGACTTCCAGTTGTACCACATCTTTGACAGTTCTTAATAGAGTCAATTTTTTGTTTTAATGTTCTCAATGGATGTAAAATATCATCTTATTACAGTTTTAATTTTGTATTTCATAATCATGCAAAATATTAATCACACATTTACTGGATTTGCAAATATGTTTTGATGATTATCTGTTTTATTAAAGTCCTGTTTTTTCTAATTAATTTGTAAGCAATCTTTAATCCAGATAGGACTGTCAGCTAAATATGTTGAAGATATCTTCTTTCATTTTACAGTGAGTTTTCACTCACTTAATAATGCTTTATAATTTAAAAATATTAATATTAATTTCTATCAATATTGCCATTAATACCTTATGATTAAAAACTTTAAAATAGCCTATTTAAATTTTATCATTGATAAAATTTTGTGTGTCTGTGATATCATTGTCTATTCTCATAGTCTTGAAGATATAATTCACATACCATAAATTCATTTATGAAGTATACAATTCAGTAGTTTTCAGTGTATTTATAATTTATGCAACGATCACCACAAATCTTACCACCTTTAAAATAAATTCTTTACTAGGATTCACTCTCCTTTTTCCCCTTTCCTTAGCACCAAAACACAAGTAATCTGCTTTCTGCGTCTATGAATATATCTATTCTAGAAACTGCATTAAAGTGGCATCAAACCTAATGTAGCTTTTGTGTCTGTCTTCTTTCACCACAGTGTTTTCAAAATTCAATCATGTTGTAACATGTATCAATGCTTTTCTCTTTATGGCTAAAAATTATCCATTGTATGTATAAACCACAGATATCTATTTATTAGTTGATGAGAATTTGAGTTGTTTCCACTGTTTAACTATTATCTATAATACTTCCATGAACATTTGGGTGTAAGTTCTTGTGTAAACATAATTTTTTAATGTTCCTGAGTACATACCTGGAAGTGGAATTGCTGGATCACATGGTAAGTTTATGTTTGAATTTTTGTCAAATTATGTTTAAACATTTTACTGAATGTTTTTCTCAGTAGCTGGGCTATTTTATATTGTCAACAATGTATGAGTGCTATAATTTAATAGTAGATTCACAAATAATTGTTATGGTCCATCTTGTTGATTGGAGTAATGCTAGTAAGTATGAAATATCTTACTATAGCTTTGATTTGGATTTCACTAATGACCATTGATGTTGAATACCCCTTACTATGCATTTTTATAGGTTCTTTAGAGAAATATATTCAAACAGCCCATTCTTTTTTTTTTCTCTTAATGGATTTTATTTCAATTATAGGTGTGCATAAATCATCACAAGTCAATTTTACAGATTTTGTTTAACAAAATCCATTATTTTTTTTTTTTTTTTTTGCCTTTTGTCATTTTTATGGCCGCACCTGCGGCATGTGGAGGTTCCCAGGCTAGGGGTCTTATCGGAGCTGTAGCCACTGGCCTACGCCGCAGCCACAGCAACGCAGGATCCGAGCCGCGTCTGCGACCTACACCACAGCTCACGGCAACGCCGGA
>PVHT020000079.1:6673363-6809543 GCA_004024745.2 Catagonus wagneri
GTACTTTTGAAGTACAAAGTTTTTGAATTTTTGTAAAGTCGATTTATCTAATGTTTTTGTTGTTACTTTGCTTCTGGAGACTAAGAAACACTGGCTAATTCAAAATCACAAGGGTTTACACCTGTGATTTCTTCCATGCGTTTTATAGTTTTTAGCTGTTACATTTAAGCCTAAACACTAAGGCTAAAACTCCAAAACTTGAAGAAACCATAGGTGCAATTCATTTTTTTTTACATTATTTAATGAATTTTATTTCAATTATAGGTGACAAAAATCATCACAAGTCAATTTGATAGCATTTGCGTCCCAAACCCTCAGTGCATCCCCCCACCCCCCAAATTGTCTTATTTGAAAAACCAAAGGTTTTTCAAAGTCTGTGAGTCATTGTCTGTTCTTCATAGAAGTTTATTGTGTCTTTTAATTCATTCTTTAAAATAGATCTGTGTGCTACCACTTCGGTGAGCTTGTTGATTACATATAATACATTTTTGTTTATTCCTTAAGTTTTTTTAAATAAAAGGTCATGTAATATGTGCATAAAGATAGATTAATTTCTTTCCAATGTGAATGCTTTCTCTTTATTTTTTTATTGCCTGACTGCACTAGCTATAACCTCCATTTTAGTTTTCAATAAAATGGTATGGTGGACATCTCTGTCTTGTTTCTGTTCTTAGGATGAGATCTTGCTGCTTTTTCCATTAAATCTGATGTTAGCTACAGGTTTTTAAAATCTGCTTGAGGAAGTTCTCTTTTATTCCTAGTTTGTTGAGTGTTATTTGTCTACTAGTTATTCCTAATAAAAGGATGTTGATTTTGTCAAGTGTTCTTTTACAGTACTATGTTAAACTAAAGTTTTTGTTATTTTTTCTATCATTGTAGGGCATCGCATTGGTTAATCTTGATATATTAAACCAACTTTTACATCTTGAGCTAAATTAGGTCATGTTGCTGGATAAAACTTAGCATTTTGTTGAAAAATTTTGTCTATATTCAAAACGGGATATTGTTTTATATTTTTCACTTCTTTTGATTCTAAATATGGTTTTAATTTCAGGATAACCCTAGTATGAATTTGGAAATATTTCCTCCTCTGTACTTTTAGGGAGAGTTTGTGAACGAACAATGGTGTTATATTTTCAGATGTTCCTTAGAATTAAAAAATGAATGAAGTCTCAAAGACTGGACAAGAGTCCAGAGGGAGTTATTTGATTAATAATTCAATTAGTTTACTTATTAGATTTCTATTCAGGTTTCCATTTATCCTTGAGTCATTTTCAGTAGCATGTGTCCTTCTAAGCATTTGTCCCTTTCATCTAGGTTGTCTAATTTATTAGTGTTCATTTTCTCATAGCATTTCCTTAATATTTTCTTTTAAATATATATAGGATCAGAATTACTATCCCCTTTTACATTCCTTATTTTAGTAAATTGAGTCCTTTCTATGTTCTCTTGTTGACCTAAATTTTTTTTTTTTTCTTTTTATGGCCTGACCTGTAGCATATGGAAGTTCACAGGCCAGGGGTCGAATCAGAGGTGCAGCTGCTAGCCAGTCATAGCCACAGCAGTGCTGGATATGAGCCACAGCTTTGACCTATGCCACAGCTTGTGGCAGTGCCAGATCTCTAACACACTGAGCGAGACCAGGGAAAAAACTGTGTCCTCACAGACACTGTGTTGGGTTCTTAACCTGCTAAGCCACAACAGGAACCCCAATTTATTTATTTATTTTTTAAATTTTGTCGAACTTTGTAAAACAACAAACTGGTTTTGTGGATTTTCTCTATTTTCCTGTTCTTTATTTTATCTTCTCATTTTATTTCCGTCTTTCTGCTTGTTTTGAGCTTATGCTTCTACTTAAGTTTATTAATTTGAGATATTTATCTCATTTTAATATATACATTAAGTCCATTAATTTCCATTTAAGCACTGCTTTAGTTATATTCCAAAAGCTTGGGTATGATGTGCTTTTATATTCATTCATTTTAAACGATTTTTAAAATTTCTCTTATGATTTCTTGTTTTGATCCTGGGGTTACGTTAGTAGTATGTTTTTTAGTTTGCACATATTTCCTCCTGTTATTTATTACTTGGGAATTGACCAAATTTCCTTCTGTAATTCTTGTGGAATTTCCTTCCACTGAGATTGATGAACAAACCTTGATGATGAGTCCTTTTTAATTTTTTGAGTCTCATTTTATGGCCTAACATATGTTCCATCCTGAAGATATGTTCTTTTTTCCTTTCATTTTCCTTACTGTTACTCAGAATGGATAATATCCATTGTTCTACATCCAAATATACTGATTCTTTTTCTGTCTGCTGTAGCACCTTTAGTGAACTTTCATTTCAATTATTGTGCTCTTCAACTCCAAAATTTTATTCGTTCTGTATCTTCATCGATATTCTCTATTTGATGATCATCTCTATTTTGTTCTCATACTTTATATAGGTTATTTGGACATCATTTGTTTGTTTGTTTCTTTAAAATGTCTTTATTTCTTTGCAGACATTTTAAATAGCTGATCTAAAAACCTTCATTTCTTAATCCAGAGTTTGTGTGTCCTCACAGGCTGTTTCTTTTGAGTGCTTATGTTTTCATATATTGTCTATATTTTCTAATTTTTATTTGCTTTAATTTTTTTTGTTAATAATTGTTTTTTAAATTAAATAATGCAGCAACTGTGAAAATCAAATTATTTTCCCTCCCCATTATTTGTTGTTCTTATTGTTTACTATAATTGTTGTTTGTTGGTTTAGTAACTTTTCTGAACTAATTCTGTAAAGTCTTTTTCTCACTGTCATGTGTGCTTACTGAATTCTTTTCATGGATGGTTTAGTGGCCAACTATGCCTGAACAGAGATTACCTTAAATGCCTTGGACCAGGAAGTCTTCCAGTCTTTGCTGAGCTGTCCTCTTTGTGTTTCAGTGTGTGTCTTCAATATTCAAGCAAGTAGGTTACAACATTCTATTATTCTTCACTTTCTGCTTATCCAGGACTTCAGAGTAGGCCACACTTGAGAGGTGAGGGCTTTATCAGGTCTTTCCTGGGCATGTACAAACCCTGAGTATACACACCATTCTGTGCATATGTGTGGTCTTCTAAATTCTTGGGCATATATCAGAGCTCTTCAAAGTTCTCTATGAACATCCATTCACCAGTTTTCCTTTAAAGTTTTTTGGTTAAATGCTTGTTTGCCACAAATGTTATCACTGACATTTTGGACTGCTGAAATGTTAAGCAGTTTCTGCTAATTCTCACAAACACTCTGGGAAAAGGCTGCATTGAGTGAATTCAGGTCAAATATACAACCTCTGCAAGTGGAAGTCTTCCATAGAACCATAAAAAGGTAGTGATTATCATGTAGCTGCAGAGGAACAAGGATGGATACGCACAAAAAAATTTCCACAAAATTCTTTTGTTTACTGAGATCATTCCTTTTTTTTTCTTGGGTGGGTGCAAGCCTTTTGATATCCAGAGCCCTGAAAACATGGAATCTGATATGTTTTGCCCGTTTGCTCAAAATTCATATTAAGGAAACAAATCTCATTGGTCCCTAATCCATAATTTTTCCTGATGTCATTCTTCATCATTTTTTTGAAGACTGGATATGAAATTATGGGTTGAGGTTTTTCACTTTCAGTATTCCATTTCATTGTCTTCTCACTTATAGGATTTCCAACAAGTGTTGTTCAAGTTTTTCTATTTGTGTTTAGTCTTCAGTAGTTTGAAAATTATATCCTTTTTATTTTTTGTTTCATTTTTTTTCTATTTATCTTGTTGGTTTTCTCTGATTCTTAGTTCTGTGGTTTGTGTGAGTCACTAACTTTGGAAATGTCTTGGCCATTATTTCTTCAGGATTTATTCTATTATCTTTGTCCTTTTTCTGTGATGTCAATCATGCAAATATTAAGATATTTTGATATTGCCCCAAAACTCTTGGATGTCTGTTAATTTTTTTCTCTTTTCATTTCAGTATGAATAAGTTCTGCTGATTTACTGTCAGATTCTCCTAATTCTCCTGGGAAAATTCTGGTTGTATTTTGGGTATAATAGGAAGATAGGTGAGGTTATAACTACTACAATAGAATACACTGGTTTTGTGGTGGTAGTGAGGGAACAATAAATCTCATCACTAGAGGAGGAAGGCAACCTTCACACAATGGGATGGATGTATGCTAAGTATATTTGTCTTTTAGAATCATCCCTAGAGCCTTCTTCATAAAGGACATCCTTGCCTTTTGACTCTCCCAAGCAATTGAAAAGTTTTTTTTTTTTGCTTTTTTTAGCACCGTACCTATGGCATGTGGAAGTTCCCAGGCCAGGGGTTGAATCGGAGCTGCAGCTGCTGGCCTGTGCCATAGCCACAGCAACTTGGGATCCGAGCCACATTTGTGACCTACACCACAGCTCATGGCAGCGCCATCTCCTTAACCTATTGAGCAAGGCCAGAGATCAGACCCAGAACTCATGGATCCTAATCGGGTTCACTAACTGCTGATCCATGAAGGGAACTCAAATTGCAAGTACTTTTAATGTTAAAGTTTAACATGCAAAATTAAAATAAAAAATTTTATTAATATGAATAGTAAAAAAAAAAAAAAAAGAAAAACGAATACTGCTACCAGTCCCTGATAGACAACACCAACCAGGATTTTATTGCCACTCTCTTTGTTTTCACTCATGCATATATTGGAACAGAGGAGAGGTCCCCAGCAACCCCATCTCCAACACAAAATACCTGTCAGTGTGTTTAGATATCTTGCCACCTGCATTCCAAAATAATCACCCAGTAATTCTGTGGGGCAGACACATGCCATTCTGTTGGTACCTTAGTCATTCCCTTTGAAACAAGAATTAGATCAGTTATCTGAACTTAACTTGGAAACTTAAGCTTATTTGTTTTTAGGGAAACTACATTGCAGGCATTCTCAGTCTCTGCCCTTTCCAATGGAGATTAGTTCCACTTGCAGGGCCAAATTTTTGAAAAATAATTTCTTTCCAGGGATATTGTATCTGTCTCTGGTTTTGAGCTTCTTATCTTGTAACAGTGAACTAACTTACCTTGGTCCCCAAATAGTGACTTATAATAGAAGTAGATAGAAGAGATCCTCAGGTATTTTATAAAACACTAACAGTGAGATCATGCAGCTCACATATAACTAGGGATACCTTTTCAAAATGAGGCAACTTCCCAGAGGACTAGCTGATTCATTATTTATATGATCCTTGGAGGCAGTTATCTCTACAACATGTCAACAAATTAGAATTCATGGAATGAAATTTATCTCTAACTTTAACTAAAGTGATCGATTACATTGTAATGGCCCTGGAAGGCATTCTGTTCAGCCTGAACTCACTGGTCATGGTTGTTATGAATGATTGCCTGAAAGTTGGTCCTTACAAGACAACACAGAATCTGTGCAATCACTAATGCATATGCTGTGCCTAGACTAACGCCTCAAGCCAAGTGAAAAGGTCAATGCTGAAACTTATGCAGAAGACACCAGGCGTTCTGAATTAAAGCCTACCTGGTTTGTTCAGCAGCATCTGGAATGGATAGCTTAGATGGCATATTTTAGTTAACAGTTCAGGTTATCTTCACAAGGCTGCTTGCAATTTTATTAAAAGCTTTGATTAAATGTTATATTAAACAACTGGATTGATTTTATTTATTTATTTATTTATTTATTTATTTATTTATTTATTTATTTATTTATTTTTATTTCTTTACATTATACCCAGCTGTACAGCGTGCTGACAGGGTTACACATCACAAGTGGTTAGACATAGTTCCCAGTGCTATACAGTGGTATCTTCTTGCTTTTCCAGCCCAGAGGCAACAATCTACAGCTATCAACCGCAGACCCCCCTACCGTCCCATTCCCTCCCCCACCCTTTTGGCAACCACAAGTCTGTTCTCCAAGTCCTTGATTTTTCTTTTCTTCATAAAGGTTCATTTGTGCAGTATGTTAGATTCCAGTTATTACTGATATCATATGGTACCTGTCTTTCTCCTTCTGACTTACTTCACTCAGTATGAGGGTCTCTAATTCCATCCATGTTGCTGCAAATGACATTATTTTATTCTTTTTTATGGTTGAGTAGTATTCTATTGTGTATATGTACCACATCTTCCTAATCCAATCATCTGTCGATGGGCATTTGGGTTGTTTCCATGTCTTGGCTATTGTGAATAGTGCTGCAATGAACATGTGTGTGCAGGTGTCTTTTTCAAGGAAAGTTTTGTCTGGGTATATGCCCAAGAGTGGAATTGCTGGGTCATATGGTAGTTGTATGTATAGTTTTCTAAGCTACCTCCATACTGTTGTCCATAGTGGTTATACCAGCTTACATTCCCACCAACAGTACAGGAGAGTTCCTTTTCCTCCACATCCCCTCCAGCAATTGCTGTTTGTGGACTTGTTAATGATGGCCATTCTGACTGGTGTGAGGTGGTATCTCCTAGTAGTTTTGATTTGCATTTCTCTAATTATCAGTGATGTTGAGCATTTTTTCATGTGCTTGTTGGCCATCTGCATTTCTTCTTTGGAGAACTATCTATTTAGGTCCTTTGCCCATTTTTCAATGGGGTTGTTGTTTTTTTTTTTGCTGATGAGCTGCATAAGTTGTTTATATATTTTTGAGATTAGGCCCTTGTCAGTTGCATCATTTGACACTATTTTCTCCCATTCTGTAAGTTGCCTTTTAGTTTTCTCTTTGGTTTCCTTTGCTCTGCAAAAGCTTGTCAGCTTGATTAGGTCCCATTGGTTGATCTTTGCTTTTATTTCTGTTGCTTTGGGAGACTGACCTGAGAAAACATTTATAAGGCTGATGTCAGAGAATGTTTTTACCTATGTTTTCTTCCAGGAGTTTAATGGTGTCTTGTCTTATATTTAAGTCTTTAAACCATTTAGAGTTTATTTTTGTGCATGGTGTGAGAGTGTGTCCTAGTTTCATTGATTTGCGTGCAGCTGACCAGGTTTCCCAGCAATGCTTACTGAACAGACTGTCCTTTTCCCATTATATGTTCTTGCCTCCTTTGTCAAAAATCAGTTGACCGTAGGCATCTGGGTTTATTTCTGGGTTCTCTATTCTGTTCCATTGGTCGTATGTCTGTTTTGGTACCAGTACCACCCTGTCTTGATTACTGTGGCCCTGTGATATTGCCTGAAGTCTGGGAGAGTTATGCCTCCTGCTTGGTTTTTGTTCTTTAGAATTGCTTTGGCGACTGTGGGTCTCTTGTGGTTCCATATAAAATTTTGGATTGTTTGTTCTAGTTTTGTGAAGAATGTTTTGGGTAATTTGATAGGGATTGCATTGAATCTGTAAATTGCTTTGGGTAGTAGAGCCATGTTTACAATATTAATTTTTCCGGCCCATGAGCATGGAATATCTTTCCATTTCTTTGTATCTTCTTTGATCTCCTTGATTAATGCTTTGTAGTTTTCTGCATATAGGTCTTTCACCTCCTTGGTCAAGTTTGTTCCCAGGTATTTGATTTTTTGGGGTGCTATTTTAAAAGATAAAATATTATGGTATTCTTTTTCTAATATTTCATTGTTAGTATACAGAAATGCTATTGATTTCTGAAGGTTAACCTTATATCCTGCCACTTTGCTGAATTTGTCTATAAGTTCAAGTAATTTTGGGACTGAGTCCTTGGGGTTTTCTGTATAAAGTATTATGTCATCTGCATAGAGTGACAGTTTTACCTCTTCTCTTCCTATTTGGATGCCTTTTATTTCTTTTGTTTGTATGATTGCTGTAGCGAGGACCTCTAGTACTATGTTGAATAATAGTGGTGAGAGTGGGCATCCCTGTCTTGTTCCGGATTTTAGTGGGAGTGCTTTCAGCTTTTCTCCATTGAGTATTATATTTGACGTGGGTTTATCATAAATGGCTTTTATTATGTTAAGGAATGTTCCCTGTATTCCCACTTTGGTAAGAGTTTTGATCAAGAATGGATGTTGGACTTTGTCAGATGCTTTTTCTGCATCTATTGAGATGATCATGTGGTTTTTGACTTTTCTTTTGTTAATGTGGTGTATGACGTTGATTGATTTGTGTATGTTGAACCATCCTTGTGCACCTGGGATGAATCCCACCTGGTTGTGGCATATGATCTTTTTGATATGTTGTTGGATTCGGTTGTGTAAGACTTTGTTGAGAACTTTTGCATCTATATTCATAAAAGATATTGGCCTTAGTTCTCTTTTTTCCTGGTGTCTTTTTCTGGTTTTGGAGTTAAGGTGATTGCATCATAGAAAGTCTTTGGGAGTGTTCCTTCTTCTTCAACCATCTGGAAAAGTTTAAAGAGAATGGGTATGAGTTCCTCTTTGTATGTCTGGTAGAATTCACTTGTGAAGCCATCTGGTCCTGGACTTTTATTTGTAGGGAGAGTTTTGATGACATACTCAATTTCATTTCTGTTGATTGGTCTGTTTAGTTGATCTATTTCTTCCTGAGTCAGTTTTGGCAGGATGTAAGTCTCTAAAAATTTGGCCATTTCTTCTAGGTTATCGAATTTGTTGGCATACAATTGTTCATAGTATTCTCTCATGGTTTTCTGTATTTCTGTAATCTCCATTGTGACTTCTCCTTTTTCAGTTCTTATTTTGTTTATTTGGGTTTTTTCTCTCCTCTTCTTGGTGAGTCTAGCCAGAGGTTTGTCAATTTTGTTTACGTTTTCAAAGAACCAGCTCTTGGTTTTATTGATTTTTCTGTTGTTTTTTGAGTCTCTATTTTATTGATTTCTTCTCTGATCTTAATGATTTCCTTCCTTATGCTGACTTTAGGGTGTTTTTGTTCTTCTTTTTCTAATTCATTCAGGTGATGGTTAGGTTGTCAATTTGAGATTTTTCTTCTTTTTTGAGGAAGGCCTGTAATGCTATGAATTTCCCTCTGAGTACTGCTTTTGCAGCATCCCATAGATTTAGAGTGGTTGTGTCTTCATTCTCATTTGTCTCAAGGTATTTTTTAATTTCCTTCTTGATTTACTCATTGACCCAATCGTTTTTTAGTAACATGTTGTTTAGTCTCCATGTAGTATGTTTTTTCTCCTTTCCTGTGGTTGAGTTCTAATTTCATGCCTTTGTGGTCAGAGAAGATACTTGGAATAATTTCTATACTCTTAAATTTGTTGAGGTTAGCTCTATGCCCCAGTATGTGATCTATCCTTGAGAATGTTCCATGTGCACTTGAGAAGAATGTATATTCTGATTTATTTGGATGTAATGTCCTGAAAATGTCAGTTAGGTCTAACTTTTCTATTGTTTCATTTAGGGTCTCTCTTGCCTTACTGATTTTCTGTCTAGAGGATCTGTCCATTGATGTGAGTGGAGTGTTAAAGTCTCCTACTATTATTGTACTACCATCTAGTTCTCCTTTTATGTCTGATAGTGCTTGTTGTAGGTATTTGGGTGCTCCTATATTAGGGGCATATATGTTGATGATTGTAATATCCTTTTTTTGAATGGATCCTTTAACCATTAAATCGTGTCCTTCTTTGTCTTTCTTTATGGCCTTCATCTTAAAGTCTATTTTGTCTGATATGAGTATTGCCACTCCTGCTTCCCTTTCTTGTCTGTTGGCATAATATATCTTTCCCATCCCCTCACTTTCAATCTATCTGTGTCCTTTGCCCTAAGGTGAGTCTCATGTAGGCAGCAGATTGTAGGTTTTTGCTTTTTTATCCAGTCTGCCACTCTGTGTCTTTTGGTTGGAGCATTTAGTCCATTGACATTTAAGGTGATTATTGAGAGATGTGTATTTATTGCCATTTTAGACCTTCCTTTCTGGTTGCTTCTATGTTTCTCTTTTCTTCTTTTCTGTTTTTATTTTGGATGGTTTCCATTTACTTTATGTTTGAGTGCTTTTCTTTTCAGGATTTGTGGATGTGATGTTCCCTTTTGATTTGTGGTTGCCCTGTTTTTTAAATATTTTAAATTCTTCTTATTTCTGCTTGCTGTGGCCTGATATCCATATAGGATTAAACACATTATTAAAAGAAAAAATTAAAAAGATAAAAAATAGAAAGAAAAAATAAAAATACTTTTTTTAAAGATTAAAACAAAAATTTTAATATATTTTTAATGAGTTAAAAACAGTAAATAATGTATTTTCTTGTTTTCCCTCCCCATAATGTTTGGTTTTGTTGACTTTTTTATTTCTTTTATCATCTTCATGTTTGCATCTGTATGCTGGTTTATTCGAAAGATTGCTTTCCATTTGTGTTATCCTCCATTCTATTTCTTACTTTTTACTTTTCTTTTCTTTTTCTCTTTTTTTTTGTAGGAACCCTTTCAACATTTCTTTTAGAAAGGGTTTAGTATTGCTGTACTCTTTTAGCTTTTGTTTGTTGGAAAAATTCTTGATTTCCCCATCTATTTTAAATGATATTCTTGCTGGGTAGAGTATTCTAGGTTGGAAACCTTTTCCTTTCAGAACTTTAAATATATCTTGCCACTCCCTTCTGGCCTGTAGTGTTTCTGTAGAGAAATCTGCTGACAGCCTTATGGGGGAGCCTCTATACTTAATGCTCTGCTTTTCTCTTGCTGCCTTTAGGATCCTCTCTTTATCTTTAATTCTTGCCATTTTTAATATAATATGCCTTGGCATGGGTCTGTTAGGGTTCAGCTTGTTTGGGGCCCTCTGTGCATCCTGTATCTTGATGTCAGATTTCTTCAGGTTTGGAAAGTTTTCTGACATAATTTCTTCAAATATGTTTTCAATCCCCTTTTCTTTTTTTTTGCCCCTTCTGGAATCCCTATTATGTGTAAGTTGGGCCTCTTTATCTTATCCCATAGATCTCTTATATTGCTTTCATGTTTTTTCATTTGGTTATCTGTCTGCTGTCCTGATTGCGTGATTTCCATTATTCTCTGTTCCACGTCACTGATTAGTTCCTCTGCATTATTCAAACTGCTCTTTATTGCCTTTAGCTCAGTTTGTATCTCTGCAAATGAGTTTTCTAGCTTTTCTTGGCTCCTCCTTATGTTTTCTAGTTCTTTTCTAAGGGAATCTGCATTGCTGTTTGTATCTTCTCTAAATTCCTTGTAATTCAGCCTTAATTCCTCAAGTATGTTCACTATTTCCCTTCTGAATTCCATTTCTGTCAGATTGCAGAGGTTTGTTTCATTGTTGGTTGCTTTAGATGACTTGTCCTGTTCTTTTAACTGGGAATGGTTTCTGAGCTTCTTCATCTTGCTTGTGTTTTTCTTTTTCTGTGAGTTTGGGGAAGCCACACTATTGTCTTGTATTCTTTAGTGTTCTTATTGGCAAGAGCACCCCTTTGTATTTATTTATTTCTTTATTGTAGGGTGTGGTTACTACTTATTTTTGGTGTGGGGGTGTGAATATTTGGTGTCTCTTTCTTCAGTGTGAGCAGGCTGTTATCTCAATGGTTCTCTGTGTGTTTTCAGAGAAAAAGAAGCAATGGGTAGGGCCAGCAGTTGGTGCCTGTTCTGTGGGCTTTCAACAGCAGCAGGGACCTACAGGAAGGTCGCACTGTCTACTCATAGTTGCAAAGCCCTGGGAAGTGGTAATGAGCTCTACGCAGATCTACCAGGTGTCCAGGGCAATTGGCAGTGGCAGAAGCAGGAAGTATGATTTCCCAGGGGAGTGGGAGTCACAACAGCTCATGTTCAATTGCAGAGCCCTCCTCTGAGTTGATTGGAACCACACACAGGTGGTACCTGTTCAGCGATTCCTAGTGAAGTGGGCCCTGATCATCTCTAGAGCCAGTGATAACTGTGGTGGTTTGCCTCCTCCCCCTGTAGTCCATGCATAAAGCAACCTGTCTCACTGAACCCACCTAAGAAGTGCTGTACAGGTGGTTCTTAGTTGCAGGGTCCTAGGAAGAGACAGAGATCAGTTGTTTCACCACTACCCAGGGCACTCAGCAGTGGGAGCAGCAGGGTTGGTGTGTTCCCAGGAGTGAATAGTCTCTGGTGTTTGGCAGGCCCCGTGTGGCACCTAGCCCCCCGATGCCCTTGAGCCACACCAGAGGTGCCTGGTAACCTGTAGCCTGCACAAGAAGTGCCCAGTCTCTAGTGTAGGTGCAAAAGTCTTATGGATTGTTGCTCCAGAAATGCCGTACTAATGCAGGCAGGAAAGTGGCCTCTGTTTTGTAGGCAGACTGTGCCCCAGGAATTCTGGTCCCCTGGAGTCTAGCTGGCTGCTTCCTGGAGCGGGCGAATTACATCCAGTGATGCCTGATCCACAGCAGTCCAGCAAGGGGCCTCCAGTCTCTTAGCCTGGGCAGTGTGTGTCCAGAAGATGCAGGGGCAAGAGCATTTTAACAATCAACCTCAGCTACCCAGCTACCGTGGTTTGCTTTTGGGCAGCCCTGCACCTTGCAAAGTTCCCTCCAGCTGGCAGAGTTCTGTGCTCAATCCGACCAGCTCTCAGCTTTCAGTCTGCTGGGGACCCGTGCATGATCTGCCTCACCACTGTGGCTGCAGAACCAGCTGTGTCTGAGCAATAGTGCCACCAAGGCTGGGCAACCTGCCCTGTCAAGGCTCTGAGACCCACTCCACTGTGGCTGCGCAATAGGCCCCACTGAGGATGCGGGAACCATGCTGCTGAGGTTGCGTGACTTACTGTGCCAAGGCTCTGAGATCTGCCCGTCAGCAGCTGTACAACCTGTCCCTGTGAAGCTGTAGAACCTGCCCGACCAAGGCTGTGCAACCTGCCCTGCAGAGGCTCTGAGATCTGCCCCACCCTGCCAGGCCGCAGGTGATCTCTGGAGGCTGCACGACTTGCCCTGCAGAGGTCCTGAGATCCACCCTGGGTCTGCATGGACTGCTCTACTGAGATTCCGGGACCTTCCCGAGGGAGCACGAACTGCCCTGCTAAAATTCCGATACATGCCCTGAAGCTGCGCAAACCGCCAAGCCGAAACTCTGAGACACACCCCCCTAAGCCGAGGGAACAGCCCTGCCGAAACTCCTAGTCATGCCCCGTTGCTGCGGAATTGCTGCACTGAAACTTTGAGACACGCCCCCACACCCCCGAAGCCAAGCAAACAGCTGTGCAGAAACTCCTAGACACGCCCCTGCCGCTGTGGAACTGTGCCAAAGGTTCACGACATTCCCCAAAGCTGTGCACAGAAACTTCGCGACAGGCCCCAAAGCTGCGCGAACAGCCGGGCCAAAACTCTCAGACACGCCCAGGTCACTGCAGAACTGGGGCACTGGAACCCCGAGACAGGCCCCGAAGCTGTGTGAACATCCGTGAGGAAATTCCGAGACATGCCCCCTGATTCTGAGCAAACTGCGCCAAGACTCTGCGATGCCGCAGCCTTAGCTGCTGGTCCCACCCCACCAAAGCTGTGTCCCGCCCCACCAAAGCTGTGTCCTGAGTTGTATGGGCTAGGTCAAGGTGTTTAGTATGGCAGTCAGCCCCTCCCCCTATCCTTCTCCTCAGCTATGGAGGTTTGCCTCCCCTGTGGGTCTGGACTGGGGGGACTGACCTTCCGCGGCTAAGTTTCAGCTCCTGGCTCCCGGCCCCCACCCGAGAGACTCAGCCTATGACGTCCGTGCTGGTATTCAGATGAACTGTGAAGCTCTCGCTCCGCTTTGCTGTTCTCAGTCCAGCTGCTGTGCTTTTCTTGGGTTTTGAGGTCCCTCCGGATCTGCTGATCCCTCCGGATTGTAGGTTAGGTAGCTTCCCTGGGTATGCGTTCCTGTTCCCCTTCACAGCTCCCTCCCTGGGGTGCTGCTGCTGTCCTGATTCCTTTTTTTCTCTCTCTCTTCTTTTTTTTTTCCATTTTTCTTCCCAGTTATGTCCAGTTTCTTGCAACTTTTGGAGCTTTAGATTTTGCCAGCATACAGCTGATGCTCTGTTCAAGTTGTTTGGCATTTAGATGTGGTTTTTTTTTATGTGTTTGTGGGAGAGGGTGAGTGCGACCTCTTACTCCTCCACCATCTTGCCGCTCTGAATTGATTTTATTACTAGCCTCTCTAGGTTGGATTAATCAAAATGGCTGACAAAGTGACATATTTACTGGAAAATTCATCAGAATTCAAGACAATGTAGAAATGAGAGGTGGATATTTTGGGGAGATAATACTCCACAAATCTCTCGTGTTCCTGCATTTTTTGTGAATGAGGCACTGATGGCTCTTTTCAATGATGTTTGCATAGATAATTTCCTTGGAAGATAGAAATATTATCACCTTCCAGATCAGAGTGCAGGCATGCTTAGTGTCCAGTACAGTAAAGACAATGACTCCCTCCAGAGCAGTAAGTGTAATTACTATTATAAAAAACAAAGGTTTCCTAAACTTAGATTTACTTTCCTATAACACAACCCAGTGAATGTGGCACGTCTTACCAATATGAAAGTGGGAAACTCTACAGGAAAAATAAGCCCATTTATTCCTATAATAAATAGCCTGAAAAAACAATGATGGATGGATGATGCCCTAGAGTTAAAAAGGCATCAATCAAATGCAATATGTAGACCTTGTTTGATCTTAATTTACTGGAATCAACAATAGAAAATATTTTGAAACAATTGGTGATATTAGCTATCAACTATGTATTGGATAAGATTAAAGAATTGTAAATTGTATTCATTTTGTTTACTAAATTAAGGTTGTGTATAAAAACAAAGTTCTATCTGTTAGAAACACATATACTAAGTATTTACACACAAGAGGATGTTCTTGGAAATTTTGTTTTAAGTTTAAAATTTTTAATGAAATTCTCTGCAAAAAAAAAATAAGGGTTTGGTAAAGAAAACCAAGTATATGCAGATGATTAAATACTGTGAATATAATCAAGTACAATTTATGTAGTCAAATCCCTGAATTATTTAGCTATGATGACTCAAAAATCACTTTCAGAATGGTGTATATTCCCCAGTCTCATGGTCCAATGCTTGACCAGTGTTTCTCAATGTAAAGCAGTTTTAGCTCTCAGAGGACATTTGGCAACGTCTGGGGACAATTTTGGTTGTCACAGCTGGGGTGATGCTACTGGCAACTAGTAGGAAAAAGCTATGGATGTTGGTAAATATCCTCAGATGCACAGGACATCCCCTCAAGCAAAGAATTATGCACTTCAAAATGCAAATAGTGCCAAGATTGAGAAATCCTGTGCTAGACAATTAAGATACGGTGGAATTATCCCCTATTGTCATGGTTAAATTAGTACCAAGAGTAGGTTTCTTCCTGCCCCTTAAGCCAGAGCAGCTCCACTTGTTAGTTTATTAAAGAGTAACCTCTGCCCTCATGATAGTTGTTAACCTGATAGGCTATGAGAGATGTGCACCAGCTTCTGATTTCCCTGGTAGTTGATGAGACAAACCTGATGTCAATTCCCCTTATAAATGGTAGCCTCCTTCTCCCCCAAGTAGTGAATATGGCTGTCATGTCCTCCCTACTGTCGGCTGCCTGTGGTCGGGTGTTGCTCTAGGACCTTGCTTCGCATGCATAAGATCCCCCATTTATTAAACCATTGATGTCTCTGGACTCTTTCTTCAGTCTTAACGCCAGGCAACTTCAAGGTTTGCAGTCCTGCGAGGTGTAGTCCAAAAGCCAGTTATAAGCAAAGTTCTGGACACTTGAAAATATCCTAACTACAGTACTATTATCCTCAGCTGACTGAAAAGAAGGATGTGATTTAGCAAGTTGCAATGGAGAAAGGTTTAAAGTGGACATGCACTTACTTATCTTCAGTGACTGAGCATGTTTCAACTAGTATGTAAGAAGAAACTGCCAGCTGTCCTGGATCCATGCTGGTCATGTCTTCTGAAAACTTCTCTCCCAGGGAACGACAAACCAGTACTGTTTGCTTTCTTCGTCTTTTGTACTGCTGGATCATGGCTGAAGTGTGAGTAGCAAAAAATTTTCTCATTTGTTCTCCCGTTTTAATGTACAGAAAGATGGGTAGACCTTAACTATTCTCTTTGGAAGGAAGTATATCTTCAACGGGTACCTGAATTCTCTTTAATAGACATAACTGAATTTCAGATTTATTATCCATCTATGTGCATTAGCAACTGATACCTGAAGTAGATACCAGAGAGGCACTAGAGACACTACTCAAATTTTCTTTTGTTAAAGAACCTAGTTGCAGGAAAGAGACTTTCTCACCTAGGTTTTATCTGGCTCTTTATTGCTTTCAGTTGGGTGATCACATGCCTGGGGAAAGAACTCCTGAGGGTAATGTGTTTTTCCTTTGGTTCAATAATTTTGGTATCATTGAATTTTGTCTTCTATAAGTTTTCAGATATTTGGAACCCTTATTTGTTCTCATGGTAATATTCAGTGTGTTTATTTATATCTCCATGTGTGTTCAGTGTGTTTTCCACTTGGCTATCTTGTGAAACAAAGTGTTTGTCTACCTCCAGCATTGTATCTTGATTCTCATGATTTTCTAAATCTAGAGCCCCCTCAGTTGCATATGACGCTCTATTCCCAAAATGTTCAGGGTTGAGTGTACTTGAGTTTTTCTTTTAGCGGAATTGATTTGTGACTTAGCCTAATTTATCTCCTCTGGGTCAAGACAAAGGTACTCATTTGAAGTGTCTCTTTTGTTTATTCTACCAGTTAGAAAAGGAAGTTCTTCCAAGTTAACAAAGTCATCATTCTACCCTAAAAAGGAATTTTCTTTGGCTTAGATTCATAAGCTGTGTGAGTGTCAGAGTTTGTTGCTGTCCTTACTCAGTTACATTTAATATTAAAAAGTAGGAGTTCTCTTGTGGAGCCATGGGTTAAGGATCTGGCATTGACCTGTTGCAGCTTGGGTTGTGCTTGGGTTGTATAATGGTGTGGGTTTGATCCCTGACCCAGGAACTTCCATATGCCGAGGGTGCAGCAAAAAAATAATAACACTAAAACGTGAATATGTTGGGGAGGATGTAGCTAAAACAAAATTAGACAAATATTCCTCATTGTTGAAACTGGATAATGGGTATGTGGTGATTCATTATACTGTTATATCTTCTAAAAAAACAAGTATAGAACTTAAGGTTATAGCTTTTTTTATTCAAATCCCAGATCCATAACTTAATAGCTGTGTGACTTTTGGAAAGTTTCTTAATATTTGTTTCATCAATTTTGCCTCAGCTGAAAGTAGGGATAATATTAGTACCTATTTTAAGAGTCCCCACTGTGGCTCAGCAGTTAATGAACCCTACTAGCATGCATGAGGACGTGGGTTCAATCCCTAGACTCACTCAGTGCATAAGGATATGGCATTTCATCTTTGTAGAACAGACAATGACTCACAGACTTTGGAAAACCTTGTTTATTCAAATAAGACAATCTGGGGGGTGGGGGATGCACTGGGGGTTTGGGATATAAAATCTGTAAAAATTTGACTTGTGATGATTTGTGTACACTTATAATTGAAATAAAATCCATTAAGAAAAAAAAAAAAAAGGATATGGCATTTCCAGTTAGCTGTGGTGCAGGTCGCAGACTAAGCTCGGATCCCACGTTGCTGTGGCTGTGGCCAGCGGCTACAGCCTTAATTTCCCCCCTAGTCTGGGAACCTCAATAGGGCGCCTGTGTGGCCCTAAAAAGGCAAAAAAAAATTAGTGCCTATTTTATAGATTTGTAATGAGTTTTAAATGTGTGAAAAATGTTAGGCATTTAGAACAATGTTCTGCTCTATGTATTACTTAAATATTAAAATAAATATTGGTGGATTACAGTAATTATAAAGTAAGGAATTTTGCTTCACAATTATGTTTAAAGGATTAATTAATAATGCATACTATAGAATAAATTCATCTGCTATTACACACACAAACGGTAATGCTTGGTAGAGAGCCAATTAACATAATTTAGAACCATTCATGATTTTGTATTTTTAGCCTAGAATGATAATGGAAGTATTTTAGAGAATTTGATTCTAATTCAAGGTCTCCCAATATTTTCATGACTTCACTGCATCACTGATGCCCTAAATCTAGGAAGTAGTTTAAAAATTCCTTTTTACTTGTAGTCAAATTGAAAAATCATTTCACTTTTCCTCTAGGTCTGAATAAATACAGATCATTTTTACAAGAAAAAATCCCCAGAAAGCAAAGATATATTTCCTTCACTGAAATATACATTCAGAATTGTAGCCCCAAACCTTGGCAGATAGATAACATTCCATTAGTCAAACAAGTCAATCAACCAATCAATATTTAAATGAACTACTTAACAGAATTCAAATATTCCCTGATTCAATGTAGCACCAGTAAAACCATCTGCTTCATAAAACTCCCCTGTGAATTCATAGTAGAGAATAGAATTCACAGCAATAAATCACCTATCTACTTCTTCTTACCCCCACAGGTTAAAAGTGGTTCTTAGATCTACTTTTGCCAGAGGACTGCATTTTCCACTCACTGCTGAATGCCTTTGCCTCAAATAAATTCTGCAAAGGTTTTTCAAAAAGAAATAAATGTTCAATAGTTTAAAGGAGAGAAAAGACTCATCTACTTGTTCATTTCAGATGTTTTTCTGTGCCAGTTATACTGGCTTTCTCTGAACTTGAGAAGGTACAGTCCTGGAACAGATACTTTTATTTCCCAAGCTAAATGATGTGGTAGTTTTACAGTTCAAATGGCTGTCCTACTTCGCATTTTCTCAATTAGGATAATAAACTCTGGAACCAGTGAATGGCTGTTGAGCTACTAGAAAAATTAAAAAAATATATATATATATAAATATATACATATATTTATATATATATAAAGTAATATTTTTTAGAAATTACGAGTCTACTTAAGTTATGTAACAAAACAGTGAAACACTAATGGGGAAGCTTTTGTATCACAAATTTTACATGATTAGAATATCAATTCACTTAATAATCTCAAAAATAACTAAATTTGTACTATAGAATTAGATACCAAACTTTTATCTTAATTGGAGTATAGTTGACATACAATATTATGTTCAGGTATGCAACATTTTATGATTTGATATTTAAATATAAAAGATCACCACAATAAGTCTAGTAACCATCTGTTCCCAAAGATATTACACTATTATTCACTATTCCTTATGCTGTAAATTACATTGCCATGAATTTTTATTTTAGGACTGGGAACTCTACCTCTTAATCCTTTAACCTGTTTGCCCATTCCTCAACCCCTCTCCTTTACAGCTCCTAGAATCTGTTTCTGTTTTGTTTGTTTTTTAGACACATATATAAGTGAAGTCATATGGTACTTTCTCATGTATTTCACCAAGCAAATACCCTCTATGTCCATACATGTTGTCTCAAATAGCAAATTTTCATTTTATTGGCTGAGTAATATTTTATTGCATATGCATACTAATCTTCCTTATCTAGTCATCTATCACTTTGATACCCAATTTTAAAAGTCAATATTTGATCAAATTGCCAGTTAATGATTCAGTCCTTTGTGTTAAGCATTTGTACTGTATAAACTCAAGAGAATGATTCTGAAGTTTCATCCTGATTTTGATCATTTGAAATACAAATAAGAATATTAATATAAATATTAATTATTACCACATTTATATCTACTTAAATTAATAAGGTCCAATTTATAGTATAAAACTATTTTATACATAGTTAAAATTACTAATGAGAGTTAGCTCTCTGACAGCAAAGTCTGTGAGGATATAATGTTTTAAAAATAAATACTTTAGAAATAATATGACCTGGGTTCTAATTCTGACTCAGTCATTTACATGACCTTAGGAAATGACTTAATCTTTATGAGTTTTAGCTTTCTAATTTTATAAGTAAGGATAATAATCCACAAAGCATAAATGCACATACAGTTTAGAAAATGATTGAAAGCTGCTTAATTATGAAGCACACATAATCCTGCCAAAATAACATAAAACAAACAAAAATTACAAACTAAAACATCAAAGTATGTTGAATGAAATAATCATTGCCCTAGTTATATTTTTCTTTTTTTCTCTACAACATAGGCTATATTTTGTGTCGTAAAACACAGGGAACATTTTTAGGAGGAAATTTTAATTCATTTAATGTTTTTCTGAGGTATTTTTGGTTATAATTTGTCACTTGTCATAATTTTTATATTTCTTTCCCTCATAGGTTTATTTCTTTTATTTTGGTCTGTACATATTATATATTTAGTGTGGTTCTTCTAGTTGTCAAGATAAAGATTTAAGAGCATCTTTAAAGACTGAAGTCTTCCATTTAAAGTGGAGCTTAAATAAACTCTTCCCTAGCTTTCCCCCAGTCTTGTTCACCTTTCAGCAATTGTTGATGTTATCTGGCCTTTAAAAGCTAGAGTTCACTTGTATACATAACTTTCTACTTTCAAAAAAAACTTTTATTTACATTTGCTAATAAAATGGACAGAAATTCTCCTTTTTAAAAAATCTAATGGTATACATCTGTTAATCTCATGCTCCCAGTTTATCCTTCCCCCTCTGTTCCCCTTTGATAATCATAATTTTGTTTATGTCTGTGAATCTCTTTCTATTTTGTAAATAAGTTAATTTGTATTATTTTTTAGATTCCACATACAAGTGATATGTGATATTTGTTTTTCTCTGTCTGGCTTGCTTCACTTAGTGCAGTAATCTCTAAGTCCATTCAAGTTGTTGCAAACGACCCATTTCATTCTTTTTTATGGCTGAGTAATATTCCATATTGTGTGTGTGGTGTGTGTGTATGTATACCATACCTTCTTTATCTGTTCCTCTGCTTAATGGACACTTAGGTTGCTTCCATGTTTTTTTCTAATGTAAATAGTGCTGCTACAAACACTGGGGTGAATGTATCTTTTTAAATTACAGCTTTTGTATTTTCTGGATCTATGTCAAAGAGTAGGAATGTTGGATCCTGTGATAACTATTTTTAGTTTTTAAAGTAATTTCCATGCTATTTTCCATAATATCTGCACCAATTTACATGCCCACCAACAGTGTATGATGGTTCCCTTTTTTCTACATCCTCTCCAGCATTTATTTATAGACTTTTTGATGATGGCCGTTCTGACTGATGTGAGGTGATATCTCATTGTAGTTTTGATTTGCATTTCTTTAATAATTAGTGATATGGAGTATCTTTTCATGTGCCTGTTGGCCATCTGTATGTCTTCTTTGGAGAAATGTCTATTTAGGTCTTCTGCCCATTTTTTGATTGTTTTTTGTTGTTGTTGTTATTCCATTGTATGAGCTATTTGTATATTTTAAAAAATGAGCCCTTGTTGGTTATATAATTTGTGGTATTTTATCCCATTTATTAAGTTGTTTTTTGTTTGCTTTGTGGTTTCCTTTGTTGTTCAAAACCTATAAGTTTGATTAAGTTCCATTTGTTTATTTTTGCTTTACCTCTGTTGCCTTGGGAGACTGACAAGAACATTGCTACAATTTATGTCAGAAAATGTTTGCTTAGGTGCTATTCTAGGAATTGTGTCATACCTTATACTTAAGTCTTAAAACCATTTTGAGTTTCTTTTTGTATATTGTGTGAAGGAATGTTCTAACTTTATTGACTTACAGGAAGCTGTCCAGAATCCCAACACTACTTGCTAAAGAGACTATGTTTTATGCATTGAATTTAGAATCATTACAGTGGGTCTGATTATAAAATGATACACTATTTTGGTTATTAATGTTTAAGTATTTCTTTTTTACTTGGAACTACTTTCAAATCATTTCTCGAATAGTAAATATATCAAATGTTTTTTGAAATCTTAGGACCTGATGTTATCTCTGTGACAATTGTATATGAAAATATTTCAATTGGATATAAAAATTTTCTGTGATACACATTTGTATCATTGCTGTATATGTGTTGATATGGTAATAGTTTTCATTTAAATTTGTAAAAGTTTTGATCATTTCTAAAGTTTGTTTCTTTATATTTACATTCAATAAGATTTTTTTATCTTTGTAATATAATTACTTTTTTCATGGAAGTGTATATTTTCTAGTTTATCTTTGTACTTTTACTTTGTTTATTACATTTCTTTTACTCGGTTTATTCTTCAGAAATATCAACTAACAATTTTCTGTATATCCATTTTCTGGATTTTTTTTCAGCTCTGTTGAAAACTGATTTATTTGCATTATTTACACTTTTTCAAATCTATTTCCACCTCATTGATTTATTTTTAATAGCAATTTGGTTTCTCACTTTAGGGTTTAATCATTTGATTATGCTGTTGTGATATAGTAAATATACTCATGCTTTATTTTTTCTTTTATTTCTTATTCCTGTTTTATTTTATTCGACCACCATTTCATCTCACCCTCTAATTTTTTAACTCTGCTTTTTTTCCCCCTTTTTTAGGGCCACAATTTTGGCATATGGAGGTTCCCAGGCTAGGGGGTTCCAGGCTAGGGGGGTCAAATCAGAGCTGCAGCTGCCAGCCTCTACCACAGCCACAGCAATGCAGGATCCAAGACACATCTTAGATTTACTCCACAGCTCATGGCACCACTGTATCCTTAACCCACTGATTTGAGGCCAGGGATCAAACCTGCATCCTCATGGATACTAGTCGGGTTTGTTACTGTTGAGCCATGACAAGAACTCTTTAACTGTTTTCAACTAATAATATTTACTTCTTCTGTTTTTATTTCATGAAGAACATGTCTTTCTCATGCTTATGATGGTACCAAACAGGTCTTTATCTCAGAAGTAGTCACTTGTGGTATCCTGTTTCCCTTATGCTATGTTCTTAGTAGAAATATTTTCATATTTTTTTGCAATAAGTTGGTTCTGGCTTATATTTTAAGGTCATGTGCTTGTGCCCCATGAAACTATTATTTTTGAAAATTAAAAATAATCCTTTTTTTACATGTGAAAGTACAGGTCAAGCTGATATATTTCCCAAACTATGTTTGGATATTTATAGGCTTCCTCCAGAATCTTCCTTGTACTCACTACTTAGTTCTCTAATTAATTTAAATAACATGCAAACTAAAGTCCTGCAAAATGCATAATTAATAGCATGCTTTCTCTAGTGGCATATTTGAGAAACTATTTTTCCAATAATAGAATCAATGCTTTCCCTCAATTCCTCTTTAGAATTTCCTTCCTATTCCTATATTTATACATAAATATATTCTGTGATTTACTCTAAACACATATTAAAAGATGATGTCCAAGAAATATTGATGGCTCATAGAGGCCCTTAGAACAAAATCTTAAGGCAGATTGAGAATTGTCCGGTTTTCTGATTGTTATATGCTCTGAGTCTGTAACACAGAAAACGGTGTAAGGGACTGCATATTCTTGTAACATTTTTTAGGTATATTCTATATTATAATTTGAAACAAGTATTTTAGGCAAAGAGTTGGAGCTTAAATATACTTTTAAAAAACGTCTCCGTGACTCCATCTGTCTTTAGTGTTGATATAGCCACAACTCGGGCATTCAATTGTCTGAGTCTAGTTTAGAGAGTATGCCAATGTGTTTATGGCTATCTTACTGAAAATTTTGTGTAGACAATATTGTGGCTTGTAGCTATAGTATTTTGAATTGAATGTATTAATCAGAGAAAAATACATTTGTTCCAGTTTTCTCATAATCTGTTAGAGTAACTCTCAATTAGTTGAAACTTTTAGAGGGCAATTTGGTGATATCTGTTATATTCTAAATGTTACATATTTGCTAATTCTCTTGAAGTTTATAGAAATATGTTCAAAAAAGTGTGCAGTAATTAAATATTCTTTGGTCTTTGTAACTTTACTTGAAATTACTTGAATAGCATAACCTAGAAAAAGTTGAAATGTTATCAGTAGAAGATTGTTTTGATATATAAGCATACCTTGAATAGAATGAGTTACATCTAATTGTACTGGTATATAAATTCATCAAAATTCCAGTGTAAGTTTTAAAACAAGTTTTTTGAGAATATGAATAATAGTTTACATCTGTTTATTTAATAGCGATAAGATGATGTATTTATGAATATGTGAAGAGTCTTTATAAAATAAGTATATCTCTGTTAATTTTGCTTAATAGGTGTATAACAGGTGAATTGTGAAGAAGCATGGAAAAATGTTATAATTTTGGGTGTATATGCTATTTTGTTTTTAAGTAAGTTTATTTTCATAAATTAAAAATACTGAATTAAAGATTTTTTTAAGAAAAATCCTTTTTTTCTTTTTATTTACATAGCACACAATTCATGTATATGCAGAGTTCATAGACCAGTTAAACTAGGGCATACTTCATTAACCAGCAGAAATTTAGTCTTTGGGAATAGGTTGGGAATTTGCAGTATAATATTAAAAATATCTAATCTCTTTATGTTGACAAAAAAAGAAAGGCTTATGAGCTTCAATAGCTGGCTAGGTACTCATCTGCTGAAAATACATCATGGGCTTTCTGTGAGTCTCTTCCTGCCTTCCATCCTCTGAAAGCCATCCAAAGCCTGACCATCATTTCCTTTATGTCCCACCAACTCTTCCTCCGTTGCTCCAGTGGGTTTCACTAACAGGACTCCCGAGAAGACACATCACTCAGTGTCTGAGTGATTTGATTAAAGGATTTTTTCTCTGTAAAAGTCTCTAAAATTTTTGTTTGCTTTCTGTGGAAAAAAATAACAGAAACCAGAACTGGCATGGTGGTTTTTATGACAAATGTTACTACAAATATTATGTGCAAAATTCAGTAAGTGATCCTCATTTAAAGTTCAAATTCTTATAGATGTTGGATTTTCAAAACAAGGCAGAGGCCCTATTGGAGTCCTAGGTTCTATTCAAGGTCATGCATCTAATTTGCTGGGCAGTCTTAGGCAAAGCCACTTACGTGGCCTTAACCTAATCTAGTGGGTTTTCCCCATCTGTAAAAAATTAGGTTAATAACACATGTTTATTTGTAAAGTGCTTTGGTATGCTCAGAATAAGAATGTCACAAGTGAAATATTGTTAGTATTGTATTTATTAATTGCTGAGGATGGCTTCAGTGTACCTTTGCTATTTAAAAATCCTGCTTGCAGCTGTGAAAACATTGTGCTTAATACAAGCAATTTTCAGTGATAGTTGGTATAAAATTCAGAGAGAAGGCAACTGCTGGAGTGGCCATTTATTAAGTGTAGAATAAGAAAGGAAAAGAAACTTCGAGTATTTAAAAGTGAATGGTGATATATATTTCAGTTAAATATGAGATTATTCTAATTTTGTGACTTTGTACTATTTTTAATAAAAAGGTTTCAAAATATCATAATGATTAGTATATTTATGATTTTGAAGCTTAAACATATCAACAAATCTAATTGTAATTTCTATATTTTCATTTTAACATATATGTGTTAACTTGGAGATGAATGATGGGAAAATGTCCCAGCAAATAATATCAAAATGTTAGTATCAAAATATCCATATATATTCATGAAGCTTAAGATACTGAATTAAAAATTTCCAGTCTTTAAACAATAAAATACTTCATGTACATGTGTATATATAGTATACCAAACGTATATAATATACCAACTATATGTATATAACAAAAGTATCCATGTCAAAGAAGTTAAAAGCTGTAGAGAATTTTGCTGTGTTACTGTCAATCTCTTGCCCTCACTACCTTCCCCAACGCCCATCAATTCCTTTCTTCTCCACAGTTTGCTTTTATGTACAAGGTGTTACTGCATCTACTATACCCAAACTTACTTACAGTCACAAATATTTCTTGTCAATATTTCAAAGTTGATGTGTGTAGAGTGTAGATTCTTTGAGCTTGCTACCATTAGCAGTTGTGTTGCTGTTAATGGGGATGTGTGGGGTGACAGAAGACCCTGATATAAGGGGGAGAGAAGAGCACTAAAGCCCCTACTTAGTTACCTGCTTTCTGTCATTCACCGTCCGGGTGGACTAAAATCCTCTGTACAATTTCCTTTAGTGGAAACAAAGTAATATTTCACATTCAAGGAGGACAAAATTAGTAAAACATTCCTTATTTACCAAAGAAGAGAAAGAGAAAAGGGAAAAGTGAAGCTTCAGAAGGATGGATTTAACAATATTCAACTTTTGTTGACTTTTATTGTGCTGCTTCTTTCAATTGGGCTTCATCTCTCATTTTTATTTCCTCTATTTTTTTTTTTTGTTTATTTTCCCCTGCTTTCTTTAGGCTTTGGATTTTTACTTGTGGCCTCTTAACTGATTAAAAAAAAATGTTGTCTGAAGAATGTGTTAGCCAGTTAGCTGCAATGAAATCATGACAAACTGAAGTAACTGTACAGAGTATTCAGATAAAAAGTCAAATGCAGTGGGAGTGACACACATTGATGCTTTACATTAACCAAATTAAACACTGTTAACTACATATTTTGCTTTAGTTTTAATGGGTCTTAGTTAACAGACAGACAGTCTTGCAAGTGCAATGTTAAGTACAGTTTATTTTAACCTCATTTAGTGAGGGTTGAATTAATAACACACTTAGTGTCATTCTTATATTTCTTTTATTCCTTTTCATTCACATACTCCATTCTCTTCCCTAACCTCCTCTGCTCTTCTATAATCTTTCTGTATTATCTCTTTTGTTGTTTCTACATGTTCTTATTGCAATATGCTACTGTTATTAAACTTATTTTACTGTATATGCTTAATTTACCAAGCACTATGACTTTTAAGATCCATTTGTGGCATCCTTTAAAGTGGAATGAGTGGTAAGCATACTTTCAAATTTTGTTAGGATAGGCTAGCCTACCCTTTACCTTGACTAATTAAGCCTTACTACAAGGTGTGACGCATCTGGGACTTCTACTGAATACATAGTTTTTCAATTAATTCTCTCTGATCTGTCTGGTTTGATCTTGAATATCTTCTTCCCTGTTTGATTCTGAAGAGCTTTTCATCTCAAATTACTGTAGTTTTTTTCTACTAAATTTGTTCTTTAACAGGTCTTATGGATACTTGTCCTATATTTACACCACTAAGTATTTACTCAAAGGCTCTAGATTACTCCTATTTAGATTTATGAGATCTTTTTAGGGGGAGATACCTTCCCCCTCTTCAATAATGTTCTTCACAAATTCAGCTGCTATACTCCCTAATTGCTTATATCTTCTCTCTTTGGCTCTGCTTGTTGTCTAGTATTTGAAGAGTTTTTTCACATTTCCTTAAGTTTTCTATTAGAGCATAATTTCAGTATAATTTCTTCTTCCATTCTGGCCAAAAGCAGAAGTAAGAAGTAAATTTGGAATCAATATCTTTGTTCCTTTGTTAGTATCACTTGATTATCAAAGCTTGAACTTGTCAACAAAAAGAAAAACTACAAGATATAAATGTAAAATGCTTTGTTGGATTCTGAAAAATGCAAGCTACTATAAATTATAAGCAGATTAACTCATCTAAGATTATTCATCTAATATTAGCTGAATAAATTTGTATCAATTCATCTCTAGTGACTTGGTTTTTCCAAGGAACCACAGCATTAGATTACCAGTAGATTAGATAATCAAAACTAGCTTTTATTAAAGAAATAGCTGAAATGACACTGTAATCCTTGAAAACAGTGATCATTGTCAAATAGGTAATGTATTATATCAATTAATAAGATATTCATAAGGTATTTATTAGCAGATTACATAAGGTGAGAAATTACAACTGTTTCTTTTTTTTGGAATCTCAGTCCAATGTGGGATGGTGCCTTGTGAGGGAATACGTATCGCTTTAAAAATCTGTATATATAAAATACAATATGATATATATATATATATATTTATATATAATTAGTGTCATTCATACAATTACAATGTATCTTTATATAATAGTAGTATTTATTTGGACCTTCAATTCCTGAAAGGATTCTGCACATCTGGAAGAGAAGGAAGGAATTTTGTACTGGAAGAGAAAAAGGGAAAGTAGCAAATTTGTCATGAACCAAAACAAAATGGTGAGGAGGTTCACAAAAATAATTAAGACCATTTAGTTAAGTCAGAGTTCTTTTGCAGGATGTCACAAAAGATAAAAAAAAAATGAAAGACAGCTGTAGAGTGTATTGTTAAGATAAAAATTATAGTGAAATTTAAATCCAGGTTTTAAGTTTTATTTCCAACATGTACAGGGCAAACAAGTTCAAAAAAAATATTTTCTAAAGCCTCGCTATCTTCATCTATAAAAATTGTTACTGAAAATTTTACAAGTTTTTTTCTCATCAAATGACATAATGTCGGTGCAAACTGGATATTGAACATATATGAGAAGTTGTCCTAGTGAAAATTTTGGCTTAGAATAATACAGCAATTTGAAAATTAAAGATTTTGATAAAGGCAACAGTGATATAATTATATCTCTTGATAGAATTCCCCTATTGTCCAATAAGATGTGACTTTTTTTTTAAAGAAAACATTTGAATACAAAATGATTTTTCAGGGTTTAGATACTGAGCTTCAGAGAGATGATGGGGTAAACTTGGTCTACTGTGACTTTAAGTGGATTCAAAGAAGTTTGACCTATCAGTAGAATATATTTAACTGTGAATATACTAAAATAGCCTATATTTTCCTGTTTTTTCAAAAAGGAGTCAAATCCTCAAATTCGAAACAAGATTAGAATTAATCAGTGTTCTTATTTCTTTCTTATATTCCTGAGTGTTACCAAAATTTAGTTCTTATGAGCTAAGCTTTGAAAATATTAAACACAACTGATTTGAGCATTCTTAACTTTTTTAAAGAATAAGGAAAGGAAAAAATAAAAACTACAGCTACAGCATCTGGAAAGTGTTAAATGAGACAAACGGAGCTGGTTATCAAAGGGCTTAGACAATATAAACAAGTACAGACTGTATATCTCAACCAGTTTTTAAATGTTTCCTACAAATTAGTTCTGTGTTATGTTTTACAGATTATATATGTCCTTGAGTTTTCTCCCCTATTTTCCTTGACTAATCACTTTTAACTCTAGATTGAATTCTATGATAATTAATCTAAAGTTAATTGTGTTGTTGGGAGATAGTAGTCTAATTTGAGACAAAGAGGATTGATGTTACATCTATTTTTATTTACATTTGTTTTTTCTTCCTTAAAATTTATTGTCAATATTGTCAAGTAATGTATTTTGATCTATTTTTCCTATCCTCAAATCATTTTGCCTAAATTGAATGCATAACCAAGCTGGCAAAACTACGAGTATATTAATAAGAAATTTTAGCCAGTTTGCAAGTGTATAAATTCATCTTCTAAATACAGCCTAACAACCTGCCTCCTTAGCCTGGTAGGTATTGTGAGTATCATAAATATGGCTTAACACCTGCCGAATGATCCTCTATACCTATAAATCATAAAATTGACAAAAAATATAAAAAGGATATTTACAGAAGTCACCCAGTAAGTGAAGATGCTCAGAAACAGATGTTAAAATCATTATCAATCACAGATATGCAATTACATCTTTATCATTACTTGCCTATAAGAATGACAAAAATTACAGAGGTGGATGATAAAAATATAATTCTGGGGGGAGAATGAATCCCTAGCACTGATAGGGGATAGTTATTTAGAAAGTCTTTTCTTTCCAGAGAGCAATTTGGTACTACTTAGATGAATTAGGGAAAAAAATGCTTATAAACCAGAAATAACGTTCCTGGGGATATTTTACAGATAAATTTTCAGTTATTCATGTTAAGAGTGCCAATTCCAGTGTTATTTGAAGTGGGAAGAAGATGGATGTAACCATGAGTCCATTCTAAACTTAAAAGTGGGTAAGCGAAGTGTAAGGACACTCAGCAATGTAACAGTCACAATTTCTAGCATCTAATTAAAACTATGGCTCATGTGAGGGAGAAAGAATAAATAAATGTCATCCATAATATGGAAGACAACAGTCAACAGAAACAAAATTGAAAATAAAAGACTTCAAAACACTGATTTTAAATATTTTGAAAGAAAGAAAACCTGAATGTAATGAGTAGAAAAATAGGAAACATTAAAAAAGAATGAGAAAAACTATATATATATACAATCTTCTTTATCCATTCATCTGTTTGGTGGACACAAATTGATTCCATGTTTTGGCTACATTGATTTGGCTTCACTCAGCTTGGCTACATTGATTCCATGCCACTATCAACACTGGGGTCCATGTACCTTTTTACTTATCCATATTTATTTTTTTCTTTTCACAGCTCCACCTGCAGCATATGGAAATTCCCTGGCTAGGGGTCCAATGGGAGCCACAACTGGGGCCTGCACTGCAGCCACAGCAACACCAGATACAGCCTACACCACAGCTTGCACCAATGCCAGATCCTTAAGGCACTGAGAAAGGACACAGATCAAACCTGCATCCTAACAGAGACTGTTGGGTTCTCAGCCTGCTGAGCCATAGTGGGAACCAACATGTGTACCTTTTTAATTAGAGCTTTGCTCTTTTCTAGAGATATGTCCAGGAGTGGGATTGCTGGATCACATGGTAACTCTTAGTTTCTTAAGGAATCTCCAAACTGTTTTCCATAATGGCTATACCAGCTTATATGTCCACCAATAGTGTATGATGGTTCCCTTTTTACTAGACAGTCTCTAGCATTTATGGACTTTTGATGATGGCCATTGGACAGGTGTAAGGTGATACCTCATTGTAGTTTTGAATCGCATTTCTCTAATAATTAGTGACAAGGAACATCTTTTCATGTGCCTGTTGGCCATCTGTATGTCTTCTTTGGAGAATTGTCTATTTACCTCTTGGGCCCAATTTTTAATTAGGTTTGTTTGTTATTGCTGTTATGAGCTGTTTATATATTTTGGAAACTAGCCCTTCTTGGTTACATCATTTGCAAATATTTTCTTCCATTCCTTAGATTGTCTTTTTGTTTTGTTTGTGCTTTTCTTTATAGTGTAAAATATTATAAGTTTATTAGGTCCTATTTGTTTAATTTTGCTTTTATCTCTGTTGCCTTGTGAGAGTAACCTAAGAAAAAATATTCCCATGACTTATTTCAGAGAATGTCTTGCTTATATTCTCTTTAGGATTTTTATGGTATTGTGTCTTATATTAGTCTCAAAGCCATTTTGAGATTATTTTTGTATATGGTGTGAGGGAGTGTTCTAACTTCATTGATACATACAACTGTCCAACTGTTCAGCATTCCCAACACCACTTGCTAAAGAGATTCTTTTCTCTATGTTGAGATATGTTCCCTCTATACTCACTTTTGTATGTGTGTTTTTTTTAATAATGAATGGATGTTGAATTCTATCAAATGATTTTCTACATATATTGAAATTATCATGTGGTTTTGTCTTTTATTTATGTGTTGTATTGCATTGATTGGTTTTGCAGTATGTTGAGCCATACTGGTGACACGAATGAATACAACTTGATCATGGTATATGTTCTTTTTTAAATGTTGGATTCTGTTTGCAGTTTTTTTCTTTTTTAGGTTATTTTTATTCATCAGCAATAGTGGCCTGTAATTTTCTTTTTTGCTAGTATCTTTGTCTGGTTTTGATATCAGAGTGACAGATTCATTCAATGACTTTGAGAGTGTTCCCTCTTCTTAAGTCTTGGAACAGTTTGAGAATGATAGCTATAAATTCTTCTTCGTATGTTTGAGAAACTTCCCCAGTCAAGTCATCTGGTCTGGACTTTTGTTTGCAGGGATTTTTTTTTTAATTACATAATATATTTCATGTCTTGTGATTGGTTTGGTCAAATTTGTTTCCTCTCAGTTCAGTTCTGGCAGGCTATATGGTTCCAGAAACCTGTTAGTTTCTTTTAAGCTTTCCATTTTGTTGACATATAACTGTTCATAATATTTTCATATGCTATTTTGTATTTCTGTGGTATCAGTTGTTATTTACCCTCTTTTATTTTTTATTTTATTTGGGTTCCTTCTCTTGCCTTGGTGAGCCTAGCCAGAGGTTTGTTAATTTTGTTAAGCCTTTTAAAAAATTAGCCTAATTTTATTGTTTTTCTAGATTTTATTCCAGCTCTATTTATTTATTTTTTCTAATATGTTTAGTGGTAGGTTTACTTGCAATTTTTCTTGAATTTGAGGAAGGACTGTACCATTATATAATTTTTTTCTTGAATTTGAGGAAGGACTGTATAATTATAAACTTCCCTCTAGAACTGATTTGCTATACCCTGGACTTTATATGGTTGTGTTTTCATTGTCATTTGTCTCAGGTTTTCTAAATTTCTTCTTTGATTTCATCATTGACTCATATTTTTTTAGTAGCATGTTGTTTAGTTCCATGTAATCCTTTTTTTTTTCTTGTTTCTCCTCTGCATTTTTTTATGTTATGCTGTGTGGCCAGAAAAGATGCTTGAAATAATTTCTACCCTCTTAAATTTATTGAGACCTGTTTTGTATGCTAGCATGTGGAGTATCCTAGAGAATGTTCAATGTGTTTGAAAAGAATATATATTCTTTTCTTGGATGTAGGGTCCCATATATATTAATTAAATCTAGCTGTTTCATTGTATCATTCAGGATCTCTTTTATTTATTTTTGTCTGGAAGATCTGGTGATTGATGTCAGTGAGGTGTTAAAGTCTCCTACTGTTGTTGTATTCCCATCAATTTTTCCCTTTGTGTATCTTAGTATTGCCTTTATGTATTTAGTTGTTCCTAAAATGGGTGTATTTTGCTAATGAGTTTAATATCCTCTTCTTATATTGATCCTTTCATCATTACATAGTGTTATTTCTTATGGCTTTTGTGTTTTAAAGTCTATTTTGTCTACCCTAGCTTTCTTGTCATTTCCATTTGCATTGAATATCTTTTACTGTTCCCTCACTTTCAGTGTGTGTATCCTTTGCCCTAAAGTGGTTCTCCTGTAGACAATGTAGTGTATGTTCTTGTTTTATTATCCAATCTGCCACTCTGTCTTTTGTAAAGAGCATAGTCCGGTGACACTTAAAGTATTATTGATACTTATTTATTGCTATCATAAACCTTGTTTTCCAGTGGATTTTGTATTTCTTATTTGTTCCTTCTATTTGTGATTCCTTTTGTGGTTTGATGATTTTCTTTTGCACTATTCTTGAGTTCCTTTCTTTTTGGTTTGTGTGAATCTTTGTATGCTTTTATTTTGTGGTTACCCTGATTTCCAAGTATGTTAACTTGAAGCTCTGTGTACTTGCTTTGGACTGGTAGTTATAAAAGCACAAACACATTCTAAAAGATCTAAATTTTCTTACTCCCTTCCCATGTATTTATAATTTTGATGTCCTGTTTTATATATTCATGTTTATCCCTTTCCTGTTTATTGTAGTTAAAATCACTTTCACATAATTTTTTATTGTCTTTTAATTTATGTACTGACTTATATGTGATCTTCAATACTTTTATACATTTATCTTTCTTATTGTGATTTTTCCTTTCCTATAGGTTCTTCCTTATTTTCTATTTAGAGAAGAACTTTTACTGTTTCTTTTAAGATAGGTTCAGAACTGCTATATTCTCTTAGTTTTTTTCTTATCTGTGAAATTGTTTCTCTCCTTCTACTCTAAATGATAATCCTGCTGGGTAGACTATCCTAGATGGAAGGTTTTTACCTTTCAGGAGTTTGAATATGTCTTTCTACTCTTTGCTGGCCTGAAAACTTCTGTGGAGAAATAAGCCATTAGCTTTATGGGGGTTAGTTTGTAGTTGAAGCTTCACCTTTCTCTTATAGCTTTTAGGATCCTCTTTAACATTTGCCATTTTAGTTATGATATCTTGAAGTAAGTTTGTTTAGATACATTTTATTTGGAACCTTCTGTGTTTCCTTTACCTGAATATCTGTTTCCTTCTTTGGGTCTAGAAAGTTTTCATCCATAGTTATTTCAAATACATTTTGATCCCTTTTTCTCTTTTTCCTTCTTCTGGGATGCATATTATGTATACATCATCACCCTATGTTATCCCATAGATCTCATCTGTTGCTTTAATTTTTTTCATCCATCTTTCTGTCTACTGTTCTAATTGGGTGATTTTTATTATTCTATCTCCTCTCCCAGGTCACTTATTTGCTATTCATTCTTTAGTTTGTTTTTTATTCCCTTTAGTTCACTTTTCATGTCAGTAATCAATTTTCATTGATTCCTGTTTATTGTTTATAGTTCCTTGTTATAATGATCTGCATTTCTATCAATAGTCTTTCTTAATTTTTTTAAAAGAATTTTTGTTACTTCCTTTTTTAACTTGAGTTCTTACAGACTGAAGAGGTCTGTTTCATTATTCTTTAAGGACATTTCTCTTATTTTTAATCAGGAGCAGTTCTGCTTTTCTCAATTTTTTTTTATAAATCTCTTAATCTATGAATTCAGTAAAAAATTATTGTGGTCTTGCAGGGTTGCTTTATGTGGGATTGACCCCGTGTAGACTGTGAGTCCAATATTTTTGGTGCAAAATCTGTTTTTGCTATGGACACTTGTTACATATTTCCTCAGAGTGTGCTGACCCTTGCCCCCTTGATGGGGGGGTGTGTTTGGTGTTGTTGTTGTTCCCCAGTTGTTGGGATAGAAGCCCCCAGATCTGATTCTAAGCTGTGATGTTAGGTAGATGGGACTGGAACACTCCCTTCAGGAGAGGAGTCATTGTGTGTTCTTCCTCAGGTGTTGTCCATTGGGACATGTAATTCTGTGATACTGCTGGCCATCTAACATGTGCATCCACAAAGATTATTGTTTCTAGGACTGCCCTCTTGGGCCAGCTCTACTTGGGACTTCTGGTAATCAGCTCTTAGGTTGCTTAGGAGTGTGTGTGTGTGTGTGTGTGTGTGTGTGTGTGTGTGTGAACCTACAAAGCTGGAGGCATGAAAATTGCCAGAGCCTCATCTATATGACCACAGTAGGAACACTGGTAATCACCTCAGATTACAACCCTGCCTCTGTGTGTAAGTCCACAAAGTTCATAGAACCTGTGATTACCAGAACCATTCACTATTGTGAGTTCACTGATAATGAGGCTATTCAGGCAAACCCATACACCTCCCTTCCTGTCTTGACATGGTGCTCCTAGGAAGGACCTGTACACACCCCTAGATGAAGCCTGGGCCACACTCCAGGCCACTTGGGCTGTATTCACATGGCCAAACTGAGTCCTCTCCCCAGGTCTGTTCTCTGCAGCCAGAGTTTCATCACTCAGTCACTGCACACCTGGAGATATTTGGGCTGGGGATTGCAGGGGCTTGGCAAGGACTGTCTGTGCTGTATTTTTGTCTTACCTGTGGGGCCACAAGCTAGCTCTCACACTTTTACTAACCACTCAAGCTCCCTATCTGTCCTAGTGGTCTCCCAGATTGCAAAGGGGGTTCCCATCATAAAGGAACCTTTCCTTTTTCATAGCTCCCTCAGGGAGCAAGTCCCATCCCTATTCCTCTTCTCTCTTTTCCCTTCATGCTACCCAGTTACATGGGGATCTTTCTTGAAGCTTTGGTTGTATGAGATCTTTTTCAAATTTTAAGTAGATAGTCTGTGAGAATTTTTCCACCTGTGGATCTATTTTTGAAGTATTTGCAGGAGGAGATGAGCTCCATGTCCCTCTACTCTGCCGTATTGATTGAGGCCCCAGTAAGTCTTTGTATTATCTAAATTTAAAAATTTACTATATGGCTCAACATCAAATTATATACTATACTAAAAAATAGTTAACTTGAATGATAAATACTCTTTTACTTAGGTAGAGAGAAATAGATTTAACCATAATGCAATGCATAAGGTCTTAGTGAATTGTGGATTCACATGCAATGTTCTAACATATGAGTATCTGAACTCCCAACAGGAGAATGGAGAGTGTTTGAATATGTAAATGTTTTCAAAACTTGATGTAAACTCTAAACCTAAGGTCTAAATGGCTAAATAACCCATGTAAGAGAAATAAGAAGAAAACTAAAACCATATCAAATCAAATTACTGAAATCTTACCATAAGGAGAAAATATTGAAACACATAGGAAAAAAACTTTTCAAAGAATGCAATGAACACTGACTTCTCATGAAAAAAAAAATCAAGCCAAAACTGTCAAATGAGAATTTTGCAGTGAGTAAAAATCATAAAAATTTTGAAAGAAAAAATGAAGTCTTTTTCACTGCTGTTATACTTTTTAACCAGCAAATATGTGTTTAAGAAAAGGTAAAATAAGTTATTGTGACTGAAAGAAAATGGTAGTAGGAGAAAATTTGATCTGGAAAAAGTAACTGAGTGTGATGTTGATAAGTAGGAACATTTCTAATTCTTGTTTTTATAAAAAATTATTTGCTGTTAAACAAAAATGCCAATATAAGGTGCATTATTTTTAATATGATCAGAAATAAAATATGCAAATAATGTCAAAACATGGAAGGGAGAAAATGGAAGAATGCTATTATATTTCCTCTATGGCCCTTGCAATTTGAGAATAGTGTTTTATGGCACACCATAATTAATCAAAGCTATATGTTGCAAATGTTAAAGTAACCATAGAATGTAAATATATATATGAAGGAAATATAAGCTAATAGGATAAAATGGAACACTAAAAATAGTCAATTATTCTAAAGAAGATAGGAAACAACCACAATGGAATAAAGAAAATACAGAACAAGTAAAAAAAAAATGTTTTCCCTAGAAATAGAGATGACTCTAAAATATATATGAATATCTAAATAATTTATGGTGAGAAAATTTTTTTTTGAAAATGAAGAAAAAATATGGAGGATTTACCTTCTTAAGTGTTACTGTAAAATCACTGGAATTAAGATAATGTGAGCTAGATGTTAAGATAGGCACATATACCAGGGAAACAAAATGGAGATCCTATAAATAGGCCTATACAAGGTTAATTTTCCTTGAAATACAAGCTTAAATTAAAATACAAAGATGATTTTATTTCAACAAATGAGGCTAGTCCAGTCAAATCTACACTTCAAACCTGGAATTAAACCTTTCAACCTTTTCTTTTCACCATAGACGATAATTAATACAAAAGTAAAAGCTCTAAATATAATATACATGGAGGAAAATAACAGAACAGTGATTTTTGTGAATTTTGGATAGGCAAATATGTCTTTGACAAACTCCAAAAGAACACTAACTATAGAATAAATAATAAATTGGACCTGAAAAAAATTAAAACAACTATACACGGTTGAAAGGACTATAATCCAGAACGTATAAAAACAAGGATTTATAATCTAGAAGATATTTAAAAATTTTAGGTATGATAAAATGTATTAAAAAATGGGCAATGTATATAAAGGATACTTCGCAAATGAAACACATCAATGTATATAACCTATTCCAACTTGAAAACATACTTAAAATATTTAGTTATCACAAAAGATCTGCTAGAGATCCTTTAAAAGGGCTAAATAAAAGGATAAATAACACCAGGTGTTGAGGACCAGGCAAAACCAGAACACTTGTCTATTGCTTATAGTAGTAGAAAATGTTACCCACACTTTTGAAAACCGTTTAGAACTTTAAAAAAATAAACACAAATTAAACTAAAACAGTTTTACTCCTAGGTATTACCCAAAAAGAAATGAAAATGTGAATCTACATGAAGAACTGTACACAGGTCACATTCAAAACAATTTTATTCATAATAACTAAAAACTGGAAAAATGTTTAGTAAAAAGTGAATAAATTGCTTTATATCCATACAATAGAATATCATTCAACACTTTTTTAGAAACAAATTGTTAATACCTACTTTCATAATACATACACAATATACAAAAGTACAGATGTATAACTACACACAAAATATGTGTTAAATTGCTGTGGCAAAAAGCATAACAGAATTAACCAGACAACAACACCAAATGCATATTTATATGAAATTCTAGAACAGGTACAACTAACAGATATTGCCAGAAAATAGTTATGCAGCTCACTTGTTAGTTGGACCAGAGACAGGGAGAAGTGAGGAAGTAACCAACATCAAAGTTGCATGAGGCAATGCTTTGTGGTGATAGAAATTCTTGATTGATGTGGTAATTTCACGGGGATATTTGTTAAAATCATCACATTGTGCAGTTAAAATGTATACATTTTATTTATTGCAAGTTATACTTATTCAAATTGATTAAAAAAATGGAATCTGACTGGAATGTTCATGTTATTGCGGATCACCAAAGAAAAGAAAATTCTTTTATGATTTCTTGAAAAAGTATACACAAACATTAGGCTTAGCTTTTTACATTTTTACATTTTTAATTTGTAATACAAATTTTTTAATCAAAAATGAGAAATAGTTTTCACTTGTAAATGTGAATAAACAAGTATCCAGTGTTATTAATTTATACATTTTAATCACTTATAAATAAAATAGAAAAATATCACTTCAGTGGGCACATTTCTGTAAATGAATGACATAAATAAATAATTGAAATTAAGTTAAATAATATAGCTTAGGAAGGCTTTGTTGTTTACACAGAAGAAAATGCTTCATTTCCTTTTATGCACTGAAATCTTTAAAAGAAAGAAACATAATTAAAACATGATAATGAATCTATAGGCTTAAGTAATCACAATCAAAATGAAACTATCCTGATAGCAACCAGTGCCATATGAGTAGGTCCCTATGTGGTTAAAATATACAAAGATAAATATTTAAAAGCTCATAGTTAGAAGCTAACACTTTGAATTGTAACATATCAAGAAAGTTTCAAAAAAATTGAAAGGAATATCTTAATCACTGTAAAGAATGTCATATTTTTATGTAAATGAAATAATCATAATTTTGTTCCTAAAGTTTAACAATGTTATTTGGTGAAATTGCATGAAAAAATGGTTTTGGAGCAATTATCAGGATTTATTTTAACTTTATTGGCAATATAATCAAAGAATAAAAGGAGGGAAAGATTTCAATATCATAGTTATATCTTTAGTTTTATTTAATTTTGCCTTGCACATATTATTCCAACCTATGTAACCTTTGTTAAATGACTGTAAGTGGCATGCACCACAGATGGAAGACCTCGGCCCACCTACAGCTATGTATATCTGGTGTGTCAGTTTGTTCTTGTTAGCTTGCCAGAATCTGCATTTTTGCAGGGGTGGTTGTAGGCGGGTGGTAACACACAGATGTTTTACTTAAAACAGAAAGTATAATCCAAAGACTGTGAATAAATGCACTTCAACACTAGGGATAGGAATACAAATAAGAAGGATTTTAAAAATGTACTGTTTGTATGATATAAATGTCTCAAAATAGCCAAAAGAACATTTAAATAATTTTTAGTCAAATTAGATGATTCACAAACTAGGCAATTTATTTTATTTTGGAGAAGGGAAGTATGAAGAAGTTTGTTTTGGGTTTTTTTTAACAAGATTTAAATTTGCATGATGAGTGGCCAAGTGCAATCTCAAATTTTTCTGTTGCGAGTTACTTAAAAGAATAATTCCACAAATATTATATGCAATGTTATCAAATCTTCATCAAAATGCAAAATTAGGCTTATTATTTTTGTTTATAGTTAGAAAATACGACACGAGCTTCATATTAACATAGTCAATAATGTCATTTCTATTTATAAAGTAATAGTACTTTGAGTTAAAATAAAACAATACACTTTTGATAATCTAGTCTGATGTTTGTAGTTCTCTTCATTTGGTTCAAAATATCCTTATTTACATAATTTTCTTGTTCACTAAACTAATTCGAAATTGGGTTGTTGTGGACACCAAACAAAATCACTCCAAATACATGATCTATACTTGAGCCAAAAGCTATAGTGGAACATATGCTGGAGGAGTAAACATGAAGACAGGGGCAAGGAGCTCTCATCCTGCCATTAGGGGCTTCCCAGCAAGATACTCAGTGAGAGGGCTGCCTTAAAAAAAGAAAAATTATATCAATTTTTTTCTCTATAGAGCAAATGCTCTGTTCTGATTATGAAAGTCAAATATGCTTAATAATATACCATTTGCAAAATACAGAAAAATAAAATTCAAGTTATTGGTAACCTAAACATCCATGATAATGTGGTTCAACAGTTTTATGTAGTACTTCATTTTACTGTGCAAATATAAAAATAAATAGCTTTTATCACATGTATTAGAAATCAAGTGCCAAAAATTACATGTGCTTTTTTATTTTAAAAATCAAATTTATATTTGGTGCCTAATGCAGAATTGTTAGAAAATAATATCCCATGCCTAATGATAGTCAATATATAGTAATTGTATAAATACTTGCTCTGAAATTAAACTTGGGCTTCTTACAATACTCAAAAATTTAGTCAACAAGCTTTCCACTTTCTGGTTCTAAATTTTGTGTGCACTGGACTTGCTCAAACAAGTGTGACATTGTAAAAAAGTAATTTTCTTCTCTTTTCATTTCAAATACTTCTGAAGAAATGCATTTAAAACCTTATCTATGTTTTCTACATTTTTTTATGTAATACAACAGCTCATATTAAATTCCTATTTATATTTATATAAAATTTCTAATTTTTTCATTTTACAGATTTTCTATCTTATAATTCATTATTTGTATGTATACCTATATTAAAATGACAAAAGTAGAAATTTTATATGAATATATCTAGGAATTTAATATTAGAGCTGTTGTATTACATATATACTCATGTACATATGAATGTTTAATATCTTGCTAATGCTCAGTTAAAATTACAAATAACAAAAGAATCAATTGAAAGTGGGGGAAATATTAGAATGAGACATCTATGATGCAGAGGACAAAAAAATGTCTGAAAGAACTGAATATTAGAATGGGGAGTAAAAAATAAAGTTTAACAGATTAAGCAACCAAAATATGCAATGTCAGTGAATTTACTCTATCCCTAACTTATTTTAGCGTGTTTTAAAAGTTCTAATTAGAAAATTATCTTTAGTTTCTGAGTATAGCACCTGATTGCTAATATCCTCTATCATGTGTATTCATCACGGTAAACTATTCTTTTTTGTAGATAATTCTGGTCAGTGCCGTACTTTAGATTTTTCTAAGATGTAGAGGAGTAGCATAGCTTTGGAAAGTAAAGAAGCTGAAAAAATAAAGATTAATTTTGAAGTAGGCACTAAGGGATATGTTTATGTCCTTTGAAAAGCAATCTATTGATAAAATTTGATATGGATAGGTAATAAAGATATTCAAGAAAACCGCACTCCTTTCTTACTGCTATGAAAAATCCCCAAACTAAATCTTAAGTTTTATAGAATTATACAATGAAAAATATTACTTAATTATACTTTTTTGATATCTAACAAATTTAATAACAAGTTACTATAATATGTCATTAAATAATTATTATTAAAGATCTCTATATTGGTTTAGATCCAATTGGCCTTACAAAAGTAATTTAAATATCTATTCCTTACTGCAGATAAATGTGTTAGAAAGATGAAGGCAAATGACAAATTCGTAACCTAAGATGACCTATTCATCTGGAATATTTTATTTTAAAACACCTAAATATAACCTACTGGGGAGATAGGTCTCTACCCTATAATAAACATACCACAAATGATCATTATTTGCTTTCTTTTGGAATATCTCAGGCATGATTAAACTATATATCCATACACTTGAGTAGTAACATGACATGTAACACTTAGGGAAGTACAGGATCTGGTATAATTGAGGAGGATGATATCTTCCATCTCGGTAAACAAATACTAAATTATACATTAAAGTAAATAGATACTGAGACCTTATCTAACGTTTTCTTATATTTTCCTGTATGGTAAGCAAAATATTTTGCTTACATATAAAAAGTAGGTAAAGGTATGATTCACTGCACCAGGAGCACTAAGAATTTCTGTGATGAGATGTCAAATAAAAGTAGAAGTAGTTCAATGACTAGCAGTTGCAGAGGAACTGGAGAATATAAAGAGAGGAAAAAATCATGGAATACTAGTTGGTTATCAGATGCTAGACACTGCACTTTATAAACGTTGTCATTTAATCCCTATAAAAATTATTTGAGGTTAAAAGTAATATCTACATTTAAGGGCTGAATTACAACACTTAAATTACTTTTGAGTCATGCCAGAGCCCATTCTTTTAACGATCAAGGTACTCTATCTTTCTGGACAGAACAAAGCAATATTTCTGGATCTTGGGTTGACAGGCTAACTTTGAACATAATCTCACAGCCAGTAAGTCTTTTTTACCAAGCTAGGGATGCAGTCATATGTGCAAATCCATTCTATTTTTTTTTACTTTTATCCTGATATTTGACATCATATTTGTAACTTTAAGGAATTAAGGATCAATTTATGAACTTAGGGAGTTCCCATTGTGACTTAGAGGTAATGACCCCAACTAGTATCCATAAAGGTGTAGGTTTGATCCCTGGCCTTGCGCAGAGGGTTAAGGATCAGGTGTTGCCAGGAAGTGTAGTGTAGGTCAGAGATGTGGCTTGGATCCCATGTTGCTCTGGCTGTGGTGTAGGCCAGCAGCTGTAGCTCCAATTCAGCCCCTAGCCTGGGAACTTCCATACACTGCAGATGTGGCCCTAAAAAGCCAAAAAAAAAAAAAAAAAAAAAAAAAAAAAAAAACACTTAGGTGACTTTTCATCAAAGAGAAGTGAATAAAAGTAATGTTTGGAAAGGAAGTTCCAATTCAATACAGTGAAATATTTCTGATTCAAAATCTCACCCACATGTTTAGGTCATAAGGGCATTTTGTGGCATGTTGAGCTTATATTTAGAGTCTGGAAAAAAAAAATAAGGGGAATTCACAGGTGATTATTTTAAAATGAAACCCCCAAAAGATAGCAGTTGTTTCAAATAATAATGTTTAAACCTGATCCTATATTTTGAATAGAAATAGTAGAAAAGCCTCCAGTGCCCATTTTTAATAGAATCTCTATTTTTCAGAACCACTGTGAAATAATGATGGTCTTTTCCATAGGGATTAGCATAGCATTTTAAATGTTTCTTTTTATCCAATGTCAATTTGTAAACCAAATTATAAAATATTTTAAAGATTTATAAAAAAGCAAAAGGTAAAATTTGAAAGCACATAGTGGGTTAAAAATATTCTAATTTTCTCCTCACTGGTATAAGTATTACATTTCCTTCAGGCTGTGCATAAAGAACTCTGTTCAAATCCAGTGATTTTTGAAGGTAACCAGTTCAGCTTCTAACTAGATATATGACCTTGGGAAAAAAAATTCAAGCTCTCAGATACTCAGTTCTTTCATATGTAAACTGTTAGGATTGAAATATATGTTCCTTAAGGCCCAGTCAACTTTAACATTCTGCTGGAAGTAGATGTTTTCTTGACTTACAGCTGTTACAGCATGGAAGGAAAGATGCATAGCTGTGGTAGACTGATTAGAGTATGACTGATTCAGTAGGAACATATAAAACTTGAAATCAAATATACATATATTACAATTAGTTTTTGAAAACTGGAAACCATATTTAATATGTTGTTTACCTTTAATGGGCCAAAATCAAGAAAATTTATGTACCTGTCAATCAACCTTTCTAAAAGGCATATAAAACACATTTTATTTTATTTCTTCATTTTATTGCTTTGTCTGTGTTACTCAGTATGATCAGAATGATGGAAAAGTCTCAAACACTATAATTTGATGTAAATTCTTATGGTTATAAACTAATTACATTTATATTTCTTGATATTGAAATCATTTTATTGTTCACATGTTTATTTTTCATTCTTTGTTGTATATATAAAACTTTTTTAATTGCATCCCTTCCCCTCTACTATTTGTAATTCACTTTATTATGTGCTGCTGATCACCTTGTATTTTAAACAAATTGTATTTCAGTATATGCACCTGAAACTTATATAATAAAAAGAGCAGCTGGGATTTAAATTACATGAACATTTTATTTAATACTGTCTACTAGATAACACATAGTAATTACTGCTAAATTTATTTCTATAAATACATATATATTTATATGTATACACAAACACATATGTATGTGAGGTGCTATGCAACAGTTGAGAAATATATATTCTGCCTGATGGCCATATTCATCAGTATACTAGGAACTAAGTTAGTTGCAGGTACCATTTGGAAACACTTCCTAGAATGTGACTTTACTTCATAGTCATGAATCTCTGTGGTGATCCTGCTTTTCTTACACAAGTCCTGCTCTTAGTAGTCTCTATTATAACACAGTGTGTGCTTTTTCATTTATTATAGTTTATAGTGTTATGTTATTTTTGGGTATACAGCAAAGTGATTCAGTTTTACGTGTATACGTGTGTGTGTATGTAGATAGATATTCTTTTTCAGATTCTTTGCATTATAGGTTATTATAAGATATTGACTGTATTTCCCTATGCTATATAGTAGGACTTTCTTATTTCTCTGTTTTATATATGGTAGTATATAACTGCTAATCCAGACTCCTAATCTATCCTTCCCCTACCCCTTTACCTTTTGGTAACCATACATTTGTTTTCTATGTCTGTGAGTCTCTTTCTGTTTTGTAAATAAATTCATTTGCATTACTTTTTAGATTCCACATATAAGTGATATAACGGCATATTTGTATTTGACTTATTTCACTTAGCATGATCTTTAAGTCCATCTATGTTGCTACAAATGACATTATTCTGTTCTTTTTATGAGTAATATTCCATTGTATGATATACCACAACTTCTTTATACATTTTAGCTTTTTGATGGACACTTAGGTTGCTTCCATGTCTTGGCTAATGTAAATATATAGTGCTATGGACACTGGGGTCCATTATCTTTTCGAACTAGAACTTTTCTCTTTTCCAGGTATATGCCCAGGAGTGGATTGTGGGCTCATGTAGTAACTCTATTTTTAGTTTTTTAAGGAACCTCCATACTGTTCTCCATAATGGCTGCACCAATTTACATGCCCACCAACAGTGTATGATGGTTCCCTTTTCTCTATACCCTCTCCAGCATTTATTATTTGTAGACTTTTTGACAATGGCCATTCTGACCAGTGTGAGATAATACGCCATTGTAGTTTTGATTTGCATTTCTCTATTAATTTGCAATTTGGAGCATCTTTTCATGTGCCTGTTGGCCATCTGTATGGTGGAGAAATGTCTGTTTGAGTGTTATCCATTTTTTAAATTGGGATTTTTTTGATATTAAGTTGTATGAGATGTTTATATATTTTGGAAATGCCTTGTCAATTGCATTGTTTGCAAATATTTCTCCCATTTCATAGGCTCTCTTTTAGTTTTGATTATCGTTTCCTTTGCTATGCAAAAGTTTTAAAGTTTAATTTGGTACCCTTTGTTTATGTTTATTTCCCATTACTCAAGGATACATGTCCAAAAAAAATATTGCAGTGTTTAGGTCAAAGAATGTTCCACATATGTTTCCTCTAGGAGTTTTATAGTATACAGTCTTACATGCAGGTCTTTAATCAATTTTGAGTTTATTTTTCTGTGCACTGTTAGAGAATGTTCTAATTTCGTTCTTTTCCATGTAGCTCTCCATTTCTCCCAGCACCACTTATTGAAGAGACTGTCTTTTCTCCATTGCACATTTTTGTCTCCTTGGTCTACATTAATTGACCATAGGTGCATGGGTTCATTTCTGGGCGTTCTGTCTTGTTCCATTGATCCATGTGTCTGTTTTAGTGTCATGGGTTCATTACTGGGCATTCTGTCTTGTTCCATTGATCCGTGTGTCTGTTTTAGTGTCAGTAACATACTGTTTTGATGAATATAGCTTGAATGTATAGTTTGAAGTCAGAGATCATGATCCCTCCAGCTCCGTTTTTCTTTCTTGAGATTGCTTTTGCTATCCAGGGTCTTCTGTGTTTCCACACAAATTTAATTTTTTGTATTCAAATTCTGTGGAAAATGCCATTGTAACTTGATGGGGATTGCATAGAATCTGTAGATTACCTTGGGTAGTATAGTCATTTTTGAAAATATTGTTTCTTCCAATCTAAGAACATGATATATTTTTCCATCTCTTTGTATCATCTTTGGTTCCTATCATCAGTGCCTTAACAATTTTCTGAGTATAGGTCTTTTGCCTTTGTAGCTAGGTTTATTCCTAATTATCTTATTCTTTTTGATGTGATGGCAAATGGGATTGTTTCCTTAATTTCTCTTTCTGATTTTTTTTTGTTAACATGTAGAAATCCAAGAAATTTGTGTGTATTATTTTTGTTCCCACAATTTTACCAAATTCATTGATGAGCTCTAGCAGTTTTCTAATAGCATCTTTAAGATTTTCTAGGTATAGTATCATGTCATCATGCCATCTGCAAACAGTGACAGTTTTACTTCTTCCTTTCCAATTTGGATTCCTTTTATTTGTTTTTCTTCTCTGATTTCTATCACTAGGACTTCCAAAAATATGTTGAATAAAAGTGGTGAGAGTAAGCAGACTTGTCTTTTTCTTGACCTGATAGGCAATGCTTTCAGATTTTCACCAGAGTTTGATATTAGCTCTATGTTATCATATATGGCCTTTATTATGTTGAGATATGATCCACATGCCCACTTTCTAGAGAGTTTTCCCTTTCTATCTGAGCTTTTCCCATTGGATTTTTTTGTGGGCCATTTTCTCCCAGATCTAGGATTGTGTTTGATTCTGTTAGATTGCTTCTAGTCACATACCCTCTTGTGCCCATGCAGAGCAAACAACATTGCATACGCTTAAAACAACAATATGAAAAAAATTGTCTTCTTAATTTGATGGTTTAGAATGCAAACACAAAATAATATTGACTGTAGTATTTTTTTCAACGTACCTTAGAGGGTTTTATCTTTAAAGTTCAAATGTCTCAAAAATCTCTAACCTGCATTAGCTTTACCTCTCACATTTGTGCATGTTTAAGAAAAAAAAATATTTCTTCAAACTCAAATGAATTCTGTAAGAACTGTAAGTTAAACACACACAAGCACACACATTTATGAATATGTAAATAAAGTATTGAATAAATCAATGACCTATTGAATATATATAGTATTGGAACTTTTCTTCTACCCTATTTTTAAACTTTTTTATTTTTTCTAAATATTCCACTATGCAAATTTCTTCAAATTTCTTTGTTTACCAATGTTCTCATCTTCTGTATCTAGCATTCTAATAAATCCACATGTTTTAAATCAATAATTCACATAATGTTTAGAATTTCCTTTTGTATTTTATTCAGCATGTTTTGTATAATTTTGGATTTGGGTTCCTACTCTTTCACTTTGTTTTTTGTTTTTCCTTTATATTTATAATCATTTAAGCAAATTAATTTTATATTATCTTTCAGATTATTATCTCTTAGACTTGTGGTTGTGTTATTCTGATTAATCTAGTATCTTTACCTTATATTGAATTGCTTCTTTATATAGATTTACATTTTTGTTGTTGAACTTATCATCCGTGGGAAGCTATATTTTATGATTTTCCAATATATTTCTAAAATGAAGAAATAGGAGTTCCCATCGTGGCTCAGTGGAAATGAATCTGACCAGTATCCATGAAGTGCAGGTTCGATCCCTGGCCTCATTCAGTGGGTTAAGGATCTGGTGTTGCTGTGAGCTGTTGTGTAGACTGCATACGTGGCTCAGATCTGGCATTGCTGTGGCTGTGGTATAGGCCAGCAGGTACAGCTCCAATCTGACCCTAACTTGGAAACCTCCATATGCCACAGGTATGGGTCTAAGAAGACCAATAAATAAATAAAGTGAAGAAATATATCTAGGGTATTAAGTGTCTTACTTATTATCTTACCTCCTAGATTCCAGTGAGGACTGTGGAAAGTCCGCCCATATATCCATGTATGATGCAGACATGGTGTTTTCATTACTTAGTGGAGCTATATCTTCCATTCACAGCTCTATGCAGAGTCAAGCTTCCCTAAGCAAGAAAACAGATTATAGTTTTTCTTTGTTTATGTAGCTCTGTGAATTCAATTGATCTCTGGACTTTCTGAAGAAGTTACAACTCCAATCTCTGGCTTCTAAAGCCTTTATCTGAAAACAGTATTTCTCTGGGCATCTAGAGCACTAATTCACACAATGATTGCTCAGATCATTACTTCCCTCTGTCAGGAACTGTGAAAGATTAGAGATTTTATCCTACTTTCAAGTTATCAAGTCAACCTGACTCAGTTTCAAGAATACTGGCAGAAGACATGAGACTCCAAGATCAGAGGTGAAAGACCATTTATTTTTCACAACAATAGCAGCAAACAGTGTTAGTGTGTCCTTTTTGCTGGTTTGCCAAGCTTCAGATCCCAAGGAAAATGCAGAGGGCCGAGTGAAGCTTGAACACTCAGTAGGTATGTTATAGAAGGAGAATCATGAGTTTAGGGATCCTGAGTGTTTTATGAGGAGCAATTAGCATGCCTGACTTATTCTTAAAAGGTACAGTATCTTCTAAGCTGTAACCAAATCTACCTTTTGCTGTAGAGAGAAAAAAAATCTCTAAATTCCAAGGCTGTTTTCTATGCAGACTTTCTTCAAAATATAGGAATAAAATGGCAGTGTCTCTCTCACAAGACATGCCCAAAACTGAGAAACCCACAGGGAATATCTTCCAACACTTTTTTTTCTAAACCCTAGAAATTTACCGTTAATTTTCTTTGTTTTATTTTATAGTGAAATTTTAACCAGAATGTCAACATATTTGAAATATAAAGAGAGTAGTCTATTTTACATGTTGTCTCACATAATTAATTCTCCTTTTAAAAAATTTAAGTTGAAAATTATCTTCAGAATTCACTTTGAATTTATTCCGTTCTCTTCTGACATTGATTTTTGCTAATAATGAGAAAAAAACCCAAATCTCAGATTTTAATGTTCTTATTTTATAAGTAAGCTGCTTTTTCGCCCTTTGGTATATTTTAAAATTGTTCTCTTTGGAGTTCCCTTGTGGCTCAGTGGGTTAAGAATCCAACATAGTGTCCATGAAGATGTGCTTTGGATCCCTGGCCTCACTCAGTGGGTCAAGGATCTGGTGTTGCCACAAGCTGCGGCATAGGTCACAGATGCAGCTCAGATCTTGTATTGTTGTGGCTGTGGTATAGGCCAGCAGCTGCAGCTCCTATTCAACACCCGGCCTGGGAACTTCCATATATATGCTACAGGGGCTGCCCCCACCCCCCCAAAAAATCTCTTTGATTGTAGATATTATGTATTTTCACTCTAATGTTCTTCAATGTTCTCGTTACATCAATATACCAGTTACAATTAAAATGCAAAACATTCTTGGAGTATTTCATTTCGTTTTTGGTCCTCAGATACATGCTCATAAACCAAATTATCAATCATCTCACTTTTATGTGTTTTAGACACATTATATAAATCAACTTCACTAATTACTCATTTTGAAAAGAAATCATCTATGCCTGTGTATGTAACCAATACTAATACAATTATCCAGGAACTGAGCATAGTTGAATTATATGGGTCCCTCTGTTTAAAGTGGCATATTTCTTGATGTCATTCCTATAGTTTGGTAGCTGTCACCGAAAAGAGGTTTTTTTTTTTTTTTTTTGGCATTTGTCATTTTAGGGCCGCACCTGCGTCATATGGAGATTCCCAGGCCAGGGGTCTAATTGGAGCTGTTGCTGCTGGCCTATGCCAGAGCCACAGCAATGTGAGATCCGAGCCACATCTGCAACCTACACCACAGCTCACGGCAATGCCAGATCGTTAACCCACTGAGCTATGCCAGGGATCGAACCTGCAACCTCATGGTTCCTAGTCAGATTGGTTAACCAGCGAGCCACGATTTTTGAGTGCAGACTGATAACTATCTGTGTAATTGTGATCATTAACTAGTGTTTATGCTGTGATAAGTAATGGTTTGAGTAATGTTGAACTTTAGGCACAGTGATTGCATTTCAGAGCTAAAATCCTGCTCCTATAACTTTAATTGAACTTTAGCAAAATGCTCGTGTGAACATGTGTGTATCAGACATTTTAACAAGGCATATAAATGCACTTTGATGTATTCATGAACACACTAAACCTCAAAATCTTCATGAAGATGTAATGGGAATAGGATGGAAATAGTGAGTTTAATTCTTAATTTCCTAAAGTTTCTAAAATGTTCCATTCCAGACCTGTCAAAAGCCTCTGAATATGACTAGGAGTCATGTTTAGCTTCAAAGAAAAATAAAACATATTAATGGCATTTTGATACAAGTTATACTTCTGCAACATTTTCAGAAAGAGAATCCCAGGGCATTCTTTCAGACTTGGTTATACAATTTACATCAATAATGACTTACTCTAAACTGCTGTTGGTAATAACTTTACTTTCCATTTTTCTTCATGCCAATATTTAGCCATGTGGAGGATTTTTCTCTACATTGCAGTCAGACAATGTTAAGCTCTGTTTTTGTTGTTTTTGTTGTTGTTGCCTTTCTACTAACCCAATTGCTCTTGCATCAGTCTGGTACTGATAAAATGGGAATTCCCTCAGTTGGGCATGTTACGTTAAGGCCCATCGTATTTCAATGAGATTTACTAGATCAAATCCACCCATCTAGTTCCCTTGTGACCTCTCTTTCCCATCCTACTAAATGTAATAATTATTTTATCACACTATTAGGCCTTGAAAACAGGATTTCCCTTTCCTTATTCTGCTGTCTTAGCATCTGAAACTATACAGGATTTTCCCGTATTATAGTTTTCCTAAAAGATAATACAAAGATGTTAGTGGTGTTTTCTCCTAATTGAAAACCTAAATAATACAAAGTAGTCAAAAAGGAGGTAGGGTGTGTATAAAAATCACCTTATTTCTCCAGTGATCTTTATGAAGCTCTGTCAAATTATTTTTTCTCTTTTCTATTTTCTCTAGATGTCTTCTAATATTCCCTTTTCCTTTATGATAATGACATTTTGATCAAAATAACATATAACATACATACAGACAAGTATACATTTCACGGAGAAGTTAAATTTCTATTAGCACTTGCAAGTAACTCTCAATGCAACACATATATATACTGATTGAGTACAACTATTAATCTTAAACATTCTTTTTAGAGCTATGGTACATTGTCTGGCTATACCACAGTTTATTTATTCATTCACATACTGAAGGACATTTGGGTTACTTCCAAGTTTTGGCTGTTATACGTAAAGGTGTTATAAACATTAATGCACAGGTTTTTAATTATGTTATTTTATTTTTTGTCTTTTTAGGGCTGCAGCTGCAGCATATGGAGGTTCCCAGGCTAGGGGTCTAATCAGAGCTGTTGCTGCCAGTCTATACCAGAGCCACAGCAATGCCAAATCTGAGCCACGTCTGCAACCTACAACACAGCTTATGGCAACACTGGATTGTTGACCCACTGAGCGATGCCAGGGGTCGAACCCTCAACCTCATGGTTCCTAGTAGGATTCGTTTCTGCTGTCCCACAACGGGAACTCCAATGCATAGGTTTTTTGGTATGGACATACATTTTCAACTCATTTGGGTAAATACCGTGGAGTATGATTGCTGCATAGTATGGTAAGAGTATGTTTAGTTTTGTAAGAAACTCTCTTAGAAACTGGTTGCACCATTTTGCACTCCCAGCAGTGAATGAGAATTCCTATTGCTTGCATCTTCATTAGAGTTTGGTGTTGTCAGTGTTTTAGATTGTGGTTATTCTAATAAGTGTATTGTGGTATCTCATTGCTATTTTAACTTTTAATTATCTAATTCCATATGATGTTAAACATCTCTTCATATGCTTACTTGACAACTCTAGATTACCTTTGATGAGTTATCTGTTCAGATCTTTTTCCAAATTTTTAATTGGATTGTTCACTTACTGAATTTTAAACATTCTTCGTATATTTTGGTTAACAGTTCTTTATCAGATATACCTTTCAAAACCATTTTCTTCCAGGCTTTGGCTTGTCCTCTCATTCTCTTGATAGTATCTTTGCAGAGTAGAAGTTTTTGATATAATTGGAGTCCAATTTATCATTTGTTTCTTTCGTGGATTATCTTCTTTGTGTTGTCTCTAAAAATTCATTGCCAAACCCAACATCATACGGTTTACTCTGGTATTATTTTCTAGGAGTTTTATACTTTTGCCTTTTACATTTTGGTCTATGATCTTTTTGAATTAATTTTTGTGACAGGCATGAAGTCTATGTCTGGATTTGTTTTTTCCCCTTACATATGAAGACTGTTTGTTAGAACAGTTTCTAAGACTTAAAATTGAGAGGAAGGTACAGAGGTTTCCCATTTATCCACTATCCCACACATGCATAGATTCTCCCATTATCAACATCCCCCACCTGAATGGTATATTTGTTGAAATTGATGAAATCTATACTGATAAACTCATAATCACCCAAGACCACAGTTTACATTAGGATTTACTCTTTGTATTGTGCTTCCCATAGGTTTGGAAAAATGTATAGAGACAAGTATCCATCATTATATTATCATACAGAATATTTTCACACCCCTATGATCTGCCTATTCATCCTCCACCTTCATCTCAACCAACTCCTGGCAACTACTGAACTTTTAATTATTTCTGTAGTTTTGCCTTTCCCAGATGTCATGTAATTAGAATCATACAGTATGTAGCCTTTTCAGACTGGCTTATTTGGCACTTAGTGATATGTATTTATAAATTCATTTTTTTTGATGGATCTTCAGTTGCACCAGCACCATTTGTTTAAAAATCTTTCCTTCCTTCATTTAATAGTCTTTGTTCTTTTATCAAAGATCAGCTGACTATATATTATGTGGGTCTCTTTTGAGGCTTTATATTTTGTTTCATTGATTAGTCCTTTCCCTTTTTAATTTTATTTTGTTTTCTTGAAGGTTACTTTTATAACATATCATTTATATTATCAATTTCTAAAAGAGTAATAATATAACATTAATACATTCATAGAATGCACTTAATGTGCAAATTTTCATTTTGGATTTCTTCACCTAGAACTTAAATAAAGGCATTGAATAAGATTAAAAAAAATTTTATTGCACACATCTTTATTTTAAACTTTTAAGAAATAAGAATTATGTCATTTGTAATAAGTCCAAATGATGTCAATTGTAGCTTAGCTTTAGTTTACAAGATAAATATTATGTCACTGGGTTCATAAATATTGGTTATCTATTTAGAAAAAAAATATTTTTTGCCTTGTACTTATTGTAAAATGAATTTCAGATAGAGCGAATATAACAAGTGAAACCAGAATATAGCTTTAAAAAAGTACAGGAAAATGTCTGATCTCAAGCTGGGGAAGGTCTTACTAAGTATTTAGCACAGGAAAGATTGACGAGTTTGGCTATATAAAAATTTAATTATCCTGAAATGAAAAAAAAAAATCATAAACAAACGTCGTGTTTGACATCTGTGTAAATCAAAGACTTTATATTTTTATTCAGTAAAAACTTTAAGGAATCAATAAGCAAAAGATAAACAATCTATTAGAAAAATAAAAGGGAGACCCATGTAAGAAATATAAGAAGTACAAATGGCCAATAAACCTATGGAAAAGGCGTTTAATCATAAAGAAATGCACATTAAAACAATCATAACATTAAAACAATCATAAAATACCTTATTTTGCTTTTCACATTGGAATTTTTTTTATTTTAATACCAAGTGTTGGCAAGATTACATAGAAGCAAGTTAATGAAAGAAACTGATATTTATTGAGGATTAAATTTCAGCCAGGAAATCTCAGATGTCAGGTAGGATTGTACGTTTTTACCAAAAAAAAGCTATATAATTTATCACCTTATTTTATTTTATAAAGTTAAAAGTTTTTTTTTAATATGCTCACAGTTTTTGAATCCTAAATCTAAGATTTTTGATTAAGACATGAACAATATATTTTGTATATCATACATTTGTTCTCAAGTTCATTAATTAAACTTTTATGAGATAATAACTTTCAGTTTAACTTCTGCACCACTGTTTAGTTCCTCTATTAGCAGTACAGAATAGGACAATGAGCTCATCGTGTTTCTATATTTCCTTAATATTTACTGCCTTAGTTAAGTCATCTTTGTGCTTTCTTCCAATCTAAATAACTACACTTTTTGCAACTGCCTAAACTTGTGCCAGAATCTTTGTAGTTAAAGCAGAGCACGATGACATAATCACATAATCAAAACTGAGACAAGGTTGTTTAAGAGAAAAATGGAAAGCTGTAACCTGAAACTTGCAAAATATTTTTCTAAGAGAAACAAGGAAACGTTCAGCAAACACTGAAGACGCATTTACTGTAAATTCCATAGGGGGGGCCCATATTTTCTGTCTTCAGTAAGAAAGCATTGCTAATCAGTCCTGACACAATTTTTAGGGCAAAGGTTAACTTCTGTCTGAGAACTCAAATATGCCTAAGTCGTGACCAATGTATATTCAAAACTAAATCATACCAGAAGAGCTTATCCTGGTGGGAACACTTTGGAATATTAAGGTACACTTCTATTAAGAAAAGCATAGGAACAACACTTATGACTATGAATTATCTATGCATACAAGTATGTTTTGTCTTCTTTCACAGAAACTTTGAGACATTCATCTTTGATTTAACTATTATTTACTGAGCATGGGTTATGTGTGTAGTACTATTCTAGGCACTTGGAAACATCATTAAAAGCATAGATAAAAACATGTGCTGTTGAATTCCAAATTATAGCAAAGGAATAAAAACTCTATATACAGCAAGTTATATAGCATGTTAGAAGGTGATTAGTAATGTGGAAATAAGAAAAAAGAGGCGTGAAAGGGTAAGGACTGGAGTGGGAGTGAAGGGAGGTTGTAAATGTAAATAAGATGATTAGGAGTTGAAAAAGTAATATATGAACAAGCATTTTTAAAAGGTGAGGAAGTTAGCATAGGCTATTTGGAGGAAGAACATTTCAGGAAGAGGAAATAAGCAGTGTGGAGGCCCAAAGGAATTAGGTCAGGCAGACTTGAGAATAAGCATAGAAGGCATGCTGCTTACAACAAAAGGTGTACTCTTTCTATTCTTTAAGAATAAACTAAAACTGTACTTCTCCTTGTAATATTTTCCTAATCATTAAAAGAGGAGTTCCCTAGTGGCCTAATGGTTGAATATTCATCTCTGTAACTGCTGTGGCTCAGATTTGATCCCTGGCCTAGGAACTTTTGCATAGCATGGGTACAGGAAAAAAAAATCTTATAAGCATATTTTTAGCATTTAAAAACTTTGAACCTACCTGCCTTCCATTTTTTTGAAAATGTATTTGTTTTTCTGGATTATATTTCAATTTTTAAATAAATTCTGAGAGTATCATAATCCAGTTAACATTTCTTTTTTAGGTGGACATATATCTCTGCCCCAGAATGGTATAAGAGATTATGATTGAAAATAATATTCAAACATAGATACATTTTTCCCAATAATACTAGGGTTTAAAATTAAATCTGGGAGTTTCCATTGTGGCTCAGCAGGCTAAGAACCTGACATAGTATCTGTGAGCATATGGGTTCAATCCCTGGCCTTGCTTCATGAGTTAAAGATCCGTGTTGCCACAAGCTGTGGCACAGGTCACAGATGTGGTTTTGCCATGGCTGTGGCTGTGGTGTAAGCCCCAGATTCAGCTCTGATTCCACCCCTAGCCTGGGAAGGTCCATATGCTACAGGTGTGGCCATAAAAAGGAGGGGGGGGAGAAAAAATTAAATTTGGAGGAGTAATATTACCAAAATGGCAGAGTAGGAGACCTCAATGTCCAGCGCCCAACAAAGATCAACTGGACCACTATCCACAAAAGAAATCAGCTCTTAGTTTGCTCAGGAGTCCACGTATATACCTTCAGACAATACCTTGAAACAAATATACAAAAAAAATGGAAATAACCACACAAAAGGGAGGGAGTACGGCTTTATTCTGCCTGCATCATGACTACCCTGAAGGCAGGCAGTGTTCAGCACCAGGAAGGAATACCTCACCTAGAAAGACTTCCCCCCACTGGAAAAGGGAAAAGAGAGTGAGGGACCACCTTCCCTAGCCTTTTGCATACTTCCTGAAGGAACTTCCTTCAGTTTCACCTGATCCAGAGACTGGCAAAGCTGGAACATACAGAGATGGCTGGAGACAAGGAAGAAGAGCAAGGGCTACTGGTATCAGCCATACAGTGGGAATGACCATGGTTCCCGGTGACCTGCTCTGTAGAAGGTCCCAACAGCTTTCACTGCTGAAGAAACCAATGGCCAGCAGAGCTATCATAGATTCCCTGCAGATGTTATCAGTTTTTGCTCTATAGGTATTCATTTTGCAGATGCCAGCCTCCTGAGTCCCTCCCTGCTCCCCTCACCCCCACCACAGCCAAGATCTGCACAGGCATGTGGCTGCATGAGTGTGAGACTCAAAATGGATTAACGACTTAAAAGCAATATCTGAACCTGTAGAACTCCTAGAAGAAATCATAGGGGAAAAGCTCCTTTTCATCAGTCATAGCAATGACTTTTTGGATATGACACCGAAAGCACAAGTAACAAAAGTAAAAGCTAAGAAGTGTAACTACTAAAAAGTGTTTACACAGCAAAAGAAACAGCAAAATGAAAAGGCAGTGTTTAGGATGGGAGAAAATATTTGCAAAACATACTTCTGATAAGGGGTTATTACCCAAAACATAGAAAACTCATACAAAGTAGTAAAAAAAAAATTCAGATTAAAAACTGGGCAGAGGACTTGAATACACATTTTCCCAAGGAATGCAAAGACCAACAAATACGTGAAAAAGAGTTCAACATTACTACTCATCAGGGAGATGCAAATCAAAACCACAATAAGATATCTCACAAAGCTCAGGAGAAAACAGAACTCAACTTCTCAGTAACTTCTCAGTAAGAAGTAAACACACACCTACCTACATACTAAAATTAAAGAAAAATATATTTTTTCTTGATCTTTGCCAGTCCAGGTATTTAGAAAATAAAAATAAAAAAATCATCCACCCTCCCAAAAAGAAGTATTCAATGTCAGAGAAATCTCACTTATTTATTTTTTTAAATTCTAGTAGAATATTCTCCCAGATATAATGGACATATAACATTGTGTAAGTTTAAAGTGTAAGCTGTGATGATTTTATATATATGTATATGGAAATTTTTACAAGAAAGTTGGTTAACATATACTTAATGTCACATAATTATCATCTTGTTATTACTACAAGGACATTAAAGTTGTACCTCATAGTAGCTTTAAAGTACATAGTGTGGCATTAACTATAGTTACTAGGCTGTACAGTAGATCCCTGGAAGGTATTTAACATGTAACTGAAAGTTTTGTAGGGTTTGATCAACATTTCCCTATTTCCTTCAATGCACAGCTCCTGGCAACTACCATTTTACACTGTGTATAACTGACTTTTTTATGGATTACACATATAGGTGATATTATGCAATACTGTTCTTCTTCTGTCTGGTTTATTTCACTTAGCATAATGCCCTCAAGTTTCATCCATTTTGTTGCAAATGGTGGGGTATATTTTCTTTTTTATGACTGATAATAATAATTATATATGTGTATTATGCATATACGTAGAGTATATATATATGTATATATATATAAAGATATATATGTATTTTTAGAGAGAAATAAGTCTCATCTCATAGTGTGCATATTTTGGGAAAGTACACATCATATTTGAGTCTACTAAAGTTATATTTTGGGGAAAGCAGTAATGGAGGATAGGTTGCTGCATTACTTTGAATAAGGGAAAGGTCCAACTGTAAACATAAGTCCTAAAAGCTATCAAGAAATGGTAGCTTATTTTGATAGCATGTTTTAAAATGCCAGTTATTGTTCTTCTTAATACATATTGCGTGGTTTAATCCTTAACATAGTACCACAAATTAGGCATGTTTGTTATCCTCAGGCCCCTAAGGTACAAAGAATAACTCAGCCAAGTTTATGAAGGATTCAAGCCCGCAGTCCCTGCTTCAATTTCACCATGATAATTTGTTATCCATCATGGTTCATTCTGCTTCTCCTGGTTTCATAATCTAGCTTGAGCGTATTATATAATTATGTTGGCATTGTTGGTTATTAATTATGATTGCAACTAGTTTGCTATGTTTTTAACTTTGATGGGAGATCCATTTGTAAAGGATGGAACACAAGTTTTCATGTTAAAGAAAAACTTACAGTTTTCCAGGTTTGAGTCTGAACTTTTGAAGCACTTAGAGGTATTCTGCAGGTAAGTCGTTTTAACAAAAAGAAAAGTACAAGGATGAAGATGAGACCCACAGATGGGTTTAATAGCAACTTTTCACCATCTGGCTATTCTTCACTAGAGTAACACTGAAAATCCTAACAGGAAACAAACTAATATCTGTGTCTGTCAAAAGAATGCCACCTCAGAAACCAAAGAAATGGAATCACTGAGTGATAGGAAAATTCTGACATTCTATGTTTATTGCTGGTATGAACATATGACTGTATCAAGCAATGCTATCCTTTCATTTATACACAATATTGGCTTATTACTACAAGAAATATATGTTAGTAATTGAAAGTATCTGAGGAACAGACTGAAAAATAACTGGTGACTCTGTATTTCCAGCTCTTGGTACAGCCTGGAGTTAATAGTGAGCACATATACCACATTTGTGTCTTTCTAGCACCTCCCACCTAAGGGAAATAATAGCACACTTCAGATTACAGCTCTCTATTTATTTCTTAAACCACCGTCTCAATTTTGATGTTGTGATTATATCACAGGGTTGTATCTACCTTAACTACATGGTTGCTGGAGTTACTTAGAGAAACAGAAATTGCTATAGAGTTATTTCGTTTGGAAGACAAAAGCCCTCAAGGGAATTTTATTTAGGAATTTAAATATGTAGAGAAATATGATTATCTCATCATAAAAGAGTTAGTTAAATTGTGGTTAAAGAGCAACACAAAACAGTTTTGTTACCACAGGAAGAAAACGTTAGTGAAATCAGCACACAAAAGCTGACAAAGCAGGGTAGTGCTGATACTGAATCAGTTCTGAGCTGTGGGGCCAATAAAACCCCTCCTTTACCTACCCTGTTTAAAAGGTCCTGACTGGTTGAGGCTGCAGCAGTGTTAAATGCAGATGCTAGACAGAGTTTGGGATTCTGTATGTTTGCGTGTGTGTGTAAAATGGAAATCATGAATAGTGCCCTCTAGCAGTATATAATTCTACATTATATTCCATTTTAAAAATTATATAGGAGTTTTGATATTTGGAAAAACCCGAAAACAACAAAAATCTAATTTTCCTGAATCCAGCTGCCTACAAATGCCACAGATTTTTTGAAAGAGAGATGAAGAATAAGTGGCTAGGTAACTTGAATAACTAGCACAAAAGCTATTTGATTCCAGAACATAAATTAAGCTTCTAGTGAGAAGGGCAATAATTTGAGGGAGCTACAGACTCCTTTGAACTCTCAGAAATAAAATTTACTAGAGCAGGCTTATTTCACTCAGAAAAACCAGTAGTTTTTCTGAACCTTACTATGGTTCCTTTTGTCTCTCTAAAAGTGTAAGGCAAAGGAGATCAAGGAAAGGGTGCTTTCTTCCAAGTGGGGAGCCTCTGGCCTCTTATTGCAACAACCAATCCCCTAGGGAAAAATTCAAAAGGTCAATTCTCCTCAACAACAGAATAAAAAAATATCCCCTGTATCATATTTTTGCATTGAAAGCATATACTTCTCACTAAATCGTGTGAAGTATAAGCTAATGGTATTACCGCAAATGACTAAATATATGCTCGAGCTGACAAACCTAGGACATTATTACATTTCTTATCACATAAGAATTTACTTTGGTATGCAAATTATAAAATGCATGAATATGTGGGTCTAATCCCAAAATATTAATCAATAAAACACAACAGTGTACAATTTTTATAATTACAAGCTGTGCTAAGCAGTAATAGTAAGATTTAAGGTACAGTCTTCATTGTTACTTTAAGATAAATGCATGCTCTTTTTTTGTCTTTTAAGTAGCAGAAATGTCAGTACTGTAGGGTATATTGTTTTAAGATTTTTTTTAGAGACACTAAAACTGGACATGTTGCTGCTCAGACATTTCAGACAGAGTTTAACAAAATTATTTTCTTGCTGTAAAATCATATATATATATTTTTTTTTACCACACCATGGGCATGCAAAAATTCCCGGGCCACAATTGAACCTGAGCCACAGCAGTGATAATACTGGATCCTCAACCTACTGAACTACCAGAGAACTCTTGTCTTGTGTTTTTTGTTAGATCATTCTGGCAGGAATAAGAAAAGACGGATTAGAGTCCAGAGTGGTGCTAGGGAGGGCTGACTGGAGATTTTTGAAAGGTTTTGGGGAAGAGTAGACAAGGGCCTGGACCAAGACATCAACAGTGAGTGTCTTATGGGATGGTTTTAAATTAGAGAAACCTCTTTGAGGTTGGGAGTTCCCATTGTGGCTCAGCAGGTTAAGAACCCAACTGGTGTCCCTGAGGATGCAGGTTCAACCCCTGGCCTCTCAGTGGGTTAAGGATCTGGCATTGCCACAAGCTAGGGCTTAGGTCATAGATGTAGCTTGGATCTGGATCTGGCATTGCTGTGGCCATGATGCTGTAGGTGGCAGCTGCAGTTCTGATTTGACCCTGGCCTGGGAAATTCCATATGCCACAGGTGTGGCCCTTAAAAAAAGAGAGAGAGAGAAACCTCTCTGAGGTGGAACTGTGTGCCACTGGAATACAGGACATGAGCTAACACAATGCCTAGCAGAAAAGCAGTGACTTCTTCCCCCATGAACTTTTCATAGGAATACAAATTTGTTTAATCTTTTCAATAGCACAGTTTAGCAATGGTCTAAACATGTAAACTATTTATTTATGGGCTATTACCCAGCAATCTTCCTTTAGGAATTTATCCAGGAAATAAGTTAGGAAAGTATGTAAAAAGTCAAGAGGACAAAAAACAGTGCTGTGATAGGTTCAACCCAGGACTGGGGTTCTTACTTCCTCTTCTATCTCATAGACTAGAGATAGCTCTTATCTGCAGCCTGATCGTCATTGCATTCCTATTATATAACCATGCATGTGTGATGCCTGGTTATTTCTTTTTATACATTGTGGAAATGTAAGTAAACTGGTTCCATTGACAGAGTAAGAAACTATGTCGACGACTCAAATGTTAGAGCCAGCTAGTACGGTTGCTAAAAGCATTATAAGAGGTTATTGTAAAAGGTAATTATCATAGAATTTCAGCATTACCTGGTTGGAGGTTGCAGTGTTGGAAAATCACACTCAGGTTTTCCCACAAGCTCATAGAAATTCAGTCTAGATAACTTGAAATTAATCACCACTGGCCTAAGCTTCTCTCATGAGGAACTTGAACAAGAGGAGTCCTGATTGATTACCCCCATCCTGTTGTTTTTTTAGTTCAATGAATCTTTCCAGCTCTTGCAGATAACTGTTACTTATAAAAGACTTATTTGTCAGTGTTTATTTTTTCCAAGGGAATGAAAACAGTCCTCTGTGGAACTGTATCAGATATACATGGAATTGTTAATGACAAAAAGTAAACACGTAACAGCTGTTAGCATTGTTTAAAAGATAACAGTTATAGTTATCATAGGTATAAAAATAGCAATGATGACAACAATATCATTATTATTAAACACTGACTTCATGATAATGCTCAGGTACTCTTTTAAGAGTTTTACATACAATGATATATTGAATTCTTATAACAAAATCTTTGAGATTACTTCTATAATTGTCCCTGTTTTACAGTGTTTGATTCCATGGAACCTGACTTTAAAACCAGGACTGTACTTCATGTAACTCATTCATTACTAAAGAGGTGTGTGTGTGTTTTCTCTTCCTTTCATTTTTTTATATATATATTATTTCGTTTTTAATTGAAGTATAGTTGATATAAAATGTGTTTCAGGTGAAGAGCAAATATGTATATATCTACATATAATCTATATCTTATTATATCTTATATGTAGGTTATGTAGGTATCTACATCCAATATAGGTATAGATTGCATATATATTCTTTTAGGTGATTCTTTTACTTTATAGGTTATTACAAAATATTGAGTATAGCTCCAGGTGCTATCGGCATATCCTTGTTGGTTATCTATGTTATGCATCACAGTGTGTATGAATTAATCACAAGCCTTTACTTTATCCCTCCCCCACTTTCCCCTTTGGTAACTATAAGTTTATTTTCTACGTCTGTGAGTCTATTTCTTTTTTGTAAATAAGTGCATTTATATATTTTTTTATTCCACATGTAAGATTATATAATATTTGTCTTTTTCTTCCTGGTTTACTTCACTTAATAAAATAATCTCAGTCTGTCCATGTTGCTAAAAACGGCATTATTTCATTCTTTTTATTACATGTATATGCAATACATATGCAATATCTTTATCCATTCATTTGTCAAAGGACATTTAGGTGGCTTCTATGTCATAACTATTGTAAATAGTGCTGCTATGGACATTGGGGTGCATGGATCTTTTCAAATTATGGTTTATTCTGGATGTATGTGCAAGAGTAAGATTGTAGGATCCTATGGTACATGATCTTATGGTAGCTCAATTTTAACTTTTTAAACTACCTGAATGCTGTTCTCCATAGTGTTGTACCAATTTATATTCACGCCAACAGTGTAGCAGGGTTCCTTTTTCTCTACACTCTCTCCAGCGTTTAATACTCATAGACTTTTTGATGATGGCTATGCAGACCAGTGTGAGGTGATAGATACCTCACTGTAGTTTTGACTTACATTTCTGATTGGTGCTTTGGAGCATCTTTTCATGTGATCATCTCGTAATGAGTTGTATGAGCTGTTTGTGTATTTTGGAGATTAATCCTTTGTTAAGCACATGGTTTGCAAATACTTTATCACATTTCTTAAGCAGTCTTGTAGTTTTGCTTATGGCGTTCTTTGCTATGCAAAAGCTTTAAAATTTGATTAGGTCCCATTTATTTATATTTGCTGTTGTTCCCATTACTCAGGGAGACAAATCCAAAAAAATATCATTGCACCAATTTACGCCAAATAGTGTTTTGCCAATGTTTTCCTCTAGGATTTTTATATTAACTGGGCTTACGTATAAGTCTTTAATCCACTTTGAGTTTATTTTTCTATATAGTATTAGAGAATATTCTAACTTCATTTCTTTCCATGTAGCTGTCCAGTTTTCCCAGCAGCACTTATTGAAGGGACTATCTTTTCTCCATTGAATTTTTTTGCCTCCTTTTTATACATTAATTGATGATAGGTGCATGGGCTTATTTCTGGGCATTCTATCCTGTTCAGTTGATCTGTGTGTCTGTATGGTATGATGTCATCTGCAAACAGTGACAATTTTACTTCTTCTTTTCCAATTTGGATTCCTTTTACTTGTTCTTCTTCTCTGATTGCTGTGGCTAGGCCTTCCAAAACTATATTGAAAAATAGTGGGGAGAGTTTCTTGTTGCTGATCCTAGAGGAAATGCTTTCAGATTTTCACTATTGAGTATGATGTTAGCTGTGCATTTTTCATACATGGCCCTCATTAGGCTGAAGTAGATTCCCTCTTTGACCACTTTCTAGAGAGTTTTATCATAAATGGTTATTAAATTTCATCAAAAGTTTTTTTCTGCACATATTGAGAAGATCATATGATGTTTATTCTTCACTTTGTTAATGTGGTGTATCTAACTGATTTGTGGATATTGCAAAATCCTTATATGCCTAGGATATATCCCATTTGATCATGATGTATGACCTTTTCAAAATATGTTAAGAAGTTTTGCTAGCATTATGTTGAGGATTTTAGCATCTACATTCATCAGTGATATTGGCTCGTGATTTTCTCTTTTTTTTTTTTTTTGTGGTATCTTTGTCTGCTTTCTGCATCAGGGTGATGGTGGCCTCATAGTTTGGAAGTGGTCTTTCCTCTACATGTTTTTGGAATTGTTTCAGATGGATAGGTATTAACTCTTCTCTAAGTGTTTGATAGAATTTGCCTGTGAAGCCATCTTGTCCTGTACTTTTATTTGTTAGGAGATTTTAAATCACACATTTAGTTTTAGTACTTATAATTGTTCGGTTCATATGTTCTGTTTCTTATTGGATCAATTTTGGGAGATTGTACCTTTCTAAAAAATCTTCCATTTCTTCTAAGTTGTTCATTTCATTGGTACATAGTTTCTTGCATTAATCTCTTATGGTCCTTTATATTTCTGAGTTGTCAGTTGTAACCTCCTTTTTCAATTCCAATTTTATTGACTTGAGCGCTCTCCTTTTATTTTTCCAGATAAATCTTGCTAAAGGTTTTTCAATTTAGTTTGTCTTTTCAAATAAGCAGCTTTTAAGTTATCTTTTCTATTGTTTTGTCTCCATTTCATTTATTTCTGCTCAGATCTTTATAAATTCTTTCCTTCTACTAACTTTGAGTTTTGTTTGTTCTTCTTTATCTAGTTGGTTTAGGTGTAAGGTTAGGTTGTTATTTGAGATTTTTCTTGATTCCTGAGGTAAACTTATATTTCTATAAATTTCCCTCTTAGAATTATTTTCGCTGTATCCCATAGGTTTTGGATCATTGTGCTTTCATTTTTATTTGTCTCTAGGTATTCTTTGACTTACTCTTTGCTTTTGTCATTGATCCATTGGTTGTCTAGTAGCATATTGTTTAGCCTCTAAGTGTTTTGGGAGTTTTCTGCAGTTTTTTTCTTGTGGTTGATTTTAATCTCATAGTGTTATGTTATATTTGATTCCTTTTTCTTTTCTGTATATGCATAACTATTACAGATCTTTTCATTTGTTGTTACTATGATGTTTTGATAGATCAGTCTATGTAAATACATGATTGTTTTAAGTTGCTGATTTTTAATTTTCATTGTAGGTATTGCACTCTTTAACTCTGGTTGTTCTTCATATTTTCTAACTCTTTGTTAAATTTTTTTTTTGTAGTTTCTCTGTCTGTGCATCCATTCTTTTCCCAAGTTCTTTAATCATCTCTGTGATCACTACTCTGAATTCTTTTTTGAATGGATTGCCTATCTTTTAATTTCAAGCATCCTACATTTGTACTCTCCTCCTTTCATAATTACTGGTTTAAATGTCATATTTGTCTGTGGATTATTTCTTACCTTTACCAGTATATTTACCTTTCCCAGTGAGCTTTCTCATTTCAAAATTTTCTTGTTTCTAGGGAGTTCCCTTCGTGACTCAGCGGTTAACGAATCCGACTAAGAACCATGAGGTTGCAGGTTTGATCCCTGGCCTTGCTCAGTGGGTTAAGGATCCAGCGTTGCCATGAGCTGTGGTGTAGGTTGCAGACACAGCTCGGATCCCACGTTGCTGTGGCTGTGGCAAATGCCGGCAGCTACAGCTCCTGTTAGACCCCTAGCCTGGGAACCTCCATATGCCACAGGTGCAGCTCTAGATAAAGGCAAAAAGACAAAAAAAAATTTTTTCTTGTTTCTAGTTGTGGCCTTTTATTTTTTTTGCCTAGAGAAATTCCTTTAACATTTGTTGTAAATCTGGTTTGGTGGTGCTGAATTCTTTTTAGCTTTTTCTTGTCTATAAATCTTTCAATTTCTCCATCAAATCCAAATGAGAACTGTCCTAAATAGAGTGTTCTTGGTAATAGGTATTTTTCTTCTCATCACCCTAAACATATAGTGCCAGTTCCTTCTCTCCTGAAGAGTTTCTGCTGAAAAATCAGCTGATAACCTTATCAGAACTACCTTGTATGTTATTTGTTGCTTTTCCCTTTTTTCTTTTAGTATTTCCTTTATCTTTAATTTTTGTCAATTTTATTGCTATATGTCTTGGTTAATTCCGTATGGTATTCTCTGCACTTTCTGATTTGAATGATGGTTTTGGTTCCCATGTTAGGGAAGTTTTCAGCTATTATATCTTCAAGTATTTTCTCAGGCCCTTTCTCTCTTTTCTCCTACTGGGATCACTATAACGCGAAAGTTGGTGTATTCAGTATTGTCTCAGAGGTCTCTTAAACTGTCCTCATTTCTCTTCATTTTCTTTTCTTTATTCTGTTCTGTCACAGTGATTGCTACCACTCTATATTCCAGCTCTCTTATCTGCTGTTCTGCCTTATTTATTTTGCTATTGATTCCTTCTAGTGTATTTTTCATTGTAGATATTGTACACTTCAACTCTGGTTGTTCTTTATATTTTCTAACTCATTGTTAAATTTTTTTCTGTAATTTCTCTATCTGTGCATCCATTCTTTCCCCAAGTTCTTTAATCATCTTTATGATCATTACTCTGAATTCTTTTTTGTGTGGATTGCATATCTCCACATTGCTTAGTTGTTCTTCTGAGGTTTTATCTTGTTCCTTTGTCTGGAATACATTCCTCTGATGACTCATTTTTGTCTAAATTTCTATTTGTATTTCTATGTATGTGAAGATTAGTTATGTTAATCAACCTTGAAGAAGTAGCACTCTGAGGGGATGTCCTATGTGCCCCAGAAGTACACTCCTCTCTTGTAATCCAAGGACCAGGAACCATTTGGTCCCAGGGTAGGTTCTGTCTTGTGTTTGAAAACTCAGTTCCACAGGCTGTGGAGTTGTAGTTTTTTTGTTTCTGGCATCCACTGGGTGAGCCTGGTCTAGATGCTTGTGCAGGCTTCCTGGTAGGAGGGGCTGGTACCAGCCCTTTGGTGAGCAGTGCTGTGTCAAGGGACATGGTGGTAGCTGTGGCCTCAGGAAGTCTTTAGTCAGTCTGTTTGCTGATGGGTGGGACTGTATTTCTGCCCTATTGGTTGTTTGGCCTGAATTATCACAGCACTGGTGCCTACAGGCTGTTGTATGAGGCCAGGTGTTGGTGCTATTTACCCAAGGAAAATGTCTGTCTCCAACAAGAGTTCAAGTTGATAAACAGTTCTTGATATTTCCACTACCAGCTTTTAGGACTCTAGAGAGATCTACAGCTGCCCCCCTGCTTCCCCAGGAGACCCTCCAAGGCCAGTAGGTAGGTTTGGCCCAGGTTCCAATGGAAGTACTGCTTTCCTCTGGGTCCCAGTAAATGTGAAAACTAGTGTGAATCCTCCAAGAGTGGAGTCTTTGTTTTCCCCAGTCCTGTGGCGATCCTGCGATCTAGCCCCACTGGCCTTCAAAGCCACATGGTCTGGGTTCCTCCTCATAATACCAGACTCCCAGGCTGGGGAGCCTGACACGGATCTCAGAATTCTCTTGTAGGAGAACTTATGTGATATAACTCTTCAGTTTTTCGTTGCCCCTCCAGGAGATATGGGACTCAATTATATTGCAAGTGTGCCTGTCCTCCCATCTTGTGGTTTCTTCTTTGTCTTCAGACGTAGAATATTTTTTTGGTAGCTTACAGTCTTTTCTATCAATTTTTTTTCAGCAATTTGTTGTGATTCCAGTGTTCTTGTGAGAGGGGATGAACTCAGTGTCCTTCTACTCTGCTATCTTGTCTTTAATCTCTACCATTTTATTATTTTATTCATTTTATAGATATATATGTATATTTATGCAAATTGAAAATCAGGAGATATTTAAATGTTAACTGTTTTTCTGCTGGAAGATTCAAGAGATTTTTGATCTTCATGTGCATATCTTTCTGCATTATTTGAAATTTTATCAAATGATAGTTTTTATTATAATTTTTTAAAATATTTAAAAGCCAAAAATATATTTATATAGAAAATATTGGAAACACACTCTTTAAAAAAAGGAGGTTCCACATTTGTATGCATTTATCATGACTTTTTTTTTATACTCTTGAGCCTACATAGACACCCACACACATACCCTCACAGGTAAAATGTTGGAAGTTCATCAAAATATTAGTTATAATTATGTGACGAGATTATGAATAGTTTCAATTTTCTTCCTTTTGGCTAAAATAAATTTTATTTTTTTACTATAAATTAACATGTTATTTTGTAATAGGACTAAAAGCCAAGAAAAATAAACCTTAAAGAAGAAAAAGAGTGAAAGAGAAGTAACAGAGAAGTGGAGCTGGGAGCACCTAAGGTGTAAAACCTAGTTCTGGTGCCATCCTTTACTGGCTCTCACTTCATCTATCGAAACCTCAAATTCTTTATTTAGTGTGAAGTGTATAGTAATAATACCTCATAAGATTACTATTTGAAGCAAACTAAATAGCTTATATGAAATGTAGTTTTGAAAATATTCATATCCTAGGAATGACGCATCTGTTTGGCCTAAAGCTCAAGAAACTATACAACACAATTTCTATCAGGAAAGAGAGCTGTAGCTTCAGACTAATGTAAAAAAAAAAGTATAGTTCTTCCTAAACCAGATCCATTTACCTAAATATCTAACCAATATGTTATTATCTACTGGCCTTTTGGGTGTCATTTGCATTTCCTGTCTAAGACTTTCATAACTTCAAGCAGTTGGATTTACAGAAAAATGACACATTCAAGATTTGCCCTTCTTTTGACTCAATGCCGACAGCATCGTAACAGTTTCCATATTACATGCATACCCTCCAAATTTATGGAGCTTGGGGTTAAAGCACATTCCTAGCCCCTCAATGAATACTCCAGATGCGAGCATTAGACCTCCTCACTGTTGTCCTGTGGTACTTTCTACCTCACTCTTCTCAGACTGAATTCTCCTCCCAAACTCCTGATCACTGATTTTGGCCATAACATCCACTTAGTCCTTATCAGTTAACTTCCAAATATGAACATTTCTTCGCCCATTTGACTCCAAAGTATTGAGACTATCTAGGGTTTATGCTCCAGAGCACTGCATCTCTGCTTGTGCACCCACAGGAAAGACCCCAGAGATAATAGAAGGCACGATGACTCTGGGCTGCCTTTATAACAGATCCTTTTTCTGTTTCTATAACTCCATGTTCTTTAAAGTATCTGGGTCAGGATGTCCCATGCAATTGTGTCTATTGGAGAGGCTTATATAACTCCATTCATTATTGTGTGTTTGAAGGATATTGCTGACCTCCAGAACTGGTAACATGAAAATACTGACTACTTATTGTATCTTTCATATTTAATCAACTAGTCAACCAACCAAAAAAAGAACAAAACAGTTTTATTTTCCCTGTTGGTGTCTGTTTGCTATCTTATTTGTTCCTACTACTCATGCATGTCAGCACAACGGACATGCAGCTTTCTAAGCACTGATTTGACCCTACATTAGAACATTTATTGTGCTCTATTTTAAAATGTTCATTTGAAAAAATTTTCACTTGGGTTATAGTTTTTGCTCTCCGAGGGCAAACACATCATCCAAACTTGTTCCCACTTCTTCCTGCCTCCAGGATACAGAGTCCTCATTAGACCATTTGTTCAGTTCATCCTAAGTGATAGTAAATTAGTTTCAGCATTGAGTCTATTCTGGGGAAATCATTTGTATTGATTTGCTTCTGCAACACGCATGTGGTACTTGGTTTTGGATAAAAGAATAATAATTTACATTTTTAAATAAAATTATATTAAATTATTTTAAATAACTAAGTTGGTAGTTCAGTTTCATGCTTAATTACATTTGTGGTGGAAGGAATTTGAAGTAGAAATAAAATAACATTGGACCAGAATCATAATGTTGGTCATGAAACATAAGTATTAGACTCCCTTCATTACTAAAATGGGAGTTAATATCTTGGGTATCAAATGAGATGAAAATGTTTTCCAAAAAAATAAAGGTTTTAGTACAATTATTTTAAAATTACTTATGCCTAAAACTCAACCACTGTTAAGATATTATGTTAAATGAGTTGGACTTTGGAGACTAAATATTATTATCACCATCATCATCCTTATTATTCTAATGCTAACAATAGCAACAACTGTAAGTACTGAGTGAGGCTTTACTATGTGCTAGAAATTATTTCTGTTGTGTTTATAATACCTTTAATCTTTGTTACTTATAAGACAGCTGTTCTGTCAATTTTACAAGATGAGGCTTAAAGAGGGTAGCTTGGGCAATACTGCACAGCCAGTGCATGAGAGAGACTAAAACAAAATTCTAAACCATAGGTTTTCATCTGGAATGTCAGGGTGACTGGAATGATAATCACACACATTAGTTGTTTTTTTCTGATAAAGGTAATAGTTTGTTCAAAATGTGGATAAAGGGCAAACAAATGGAGAGTACTTAGATCTGCTCTTTGAGATTCTGCATCCACAAGCTGTCCACTTATTCTTTAAAGATTTACTCATCCCTCTGCCAGGCTTTCAGCTGTGTACTTGGAATATATGAGTTGCTTGGCACAAGAGTCACCCATCTGGACTTGAAAGGAGTGACCATACTTAAGAATATAAGCTACTCAAGAATTAAGTTCTCCATTGTCTCACAGCTTATTTTTAACAATGGCATTTTATTGAAATTTGATTTTGTTATCTACTTCTTTTTTTTTTAATTTGATTTTTAGGGCCAAACCTGTGACATATGGAAGTTCTCAGGCTAAGAGTCAAATCAGAGCTGCAGCTGCCAGCCTGCTCCACAGCCACAGTAACACGGAATCCCAGCCGTGTCTGCAGCTCATGGCAACACTGGATCCCCAACCCACTGAACAAGGCCATGGATAGAACCCACATCCTCATGAATACTAGTTGGGTTCATTTCTGCTGTGCCATAGCAGGAACTCCTATTATCTGACTTCTGAAGCTATCTACACAACAGGACCCCTTTAATGTTTTAACCATCAATATTCAGCTTTGCTAAAGTCAGTATTGACAACTGTATCTAGTGTAGCTTTTGTAAACCCTCTCCTGCCATTTATGTGATAATTATTATTGAAAAGTGCCTTCACAATCTCCAGAACAATACCCATTGCTTTCCATCACCATTATTTCAGGGAAAAAAAGTAATATTCTAGAATTTCATTCCTGACTTTATGATTCACAAGAAACATTAATGTGTTTAGCTTCAAAGTTCACATGTATAAATTTGGATAGCATTTCTGTCCTGAAGTCTTTTTTTTTTCTTTCTTCTTTTTCAGCTACACCCATGGCATAAGGAAGTACCCAGGCCAGGGATCGAATCCAAGCCAGAGCTGTGACCTGTGCCACAGCTGCTGCAGCACTGGATCCTTAACACACTGCACTGGGCCAGAGATTGAGCCAACACCTCCTCAGACACAAGCCAGATCATTAACCCACTGCACCACAGAGGAAAGTCCTAAAGCTTTCTTTAAATGAGATAATATATACAAAATACTAGCAGAATACTTATGTACTTGCTCATTAAATTATAATTCCTTTCCTATTTTCACCTACCTAGGAGAATCAACCTTTGAAAAAGATAAGGGTAAGAGAAGACTTTGTGTTGAATTGTATATATGCACGATTTTTTTCTTTTTTGGCTTTTTAGGGACACCTGCAGCACATGTAGGTTCCCAGGCTAGGGGTCAAATCAGAGCTACATCTGCTGGTCTACACCACAGCCACAGCAACATGGGATTCAAGCTGTGTTTGTGACCTATACCACAGCTCAAGGCAACACCAGATCCTTAACCCACTGAGCTAGGCCAGCGATAGAGTCCACATCCACATGGATACTAGTCCAGTTTGCTTCCACTGAGCAACAATGGAAACTCCGTACATGATTTTTTTTTAAAGTATAGTAATTTCACATGTTGTACACATCAACCTTATGTGACCAATGTTTAAGGAAAAATTAGAAAAAGTAGTTTTAACTTGAAAAGAGGGTATACATGAAGAAATGTCCCAAGAGTAAAGACTTATTAAAACTAGGTCTTACATGAGCCCTCTCTTGAGATTTGGAAAAAGAGCATAGATTCACTTTATCCCTTTTAACCACATCCACTTAATTTCTCTATTAAGTGGTTCTGCTTCATTTGACCCAGGGACTCTTATTTCAATTCCCTCCATTTTAAGTGAGGGATAGTAATAACACCTGTGTTATTCCTCAGAGGGTTATTGTGAGAAGCAAAATGAGAATAGATCAAAGTGAAAGGACATTAATAAGCTGAAAATATTGAAATAAATATGTTAGAATTATTCTGTTAGGAGCTACATTGACTTGATCCTTTAATCACAGATTTTAGAATCTAAAAAACCGAGGCAGAGATTGTTATATATGTCACACAAATCTACCTTTACCTCTTTTCCTGGGTACATTGTTACTTTTCTAGATCTTCCTTTATGTTGTGACTGAGTTGTAATCAGCAGAGTATGAGCAGAATGATGTATTTGACTCCCAGACTGTCCTTAAAAACCTCCCATGTAATTTTTTTCTTTTTTTTATTGTTTTCACTTCAAAATGATGGAATGGAGACAAGCAGCGAGGTGAACTTGCTCAAATTCTCTGTCATTGTGGTTCAGTGAATAACTTTGAGAGAGATGCATCATTGACATCTAAGGAAAAAATAATCCATGATACAGTTTGGGTCAGTTTGTTATAGCAGTCAGAATAAAGGTAACCAAGATAGAAATCTAATCTAATCCTGCTGAGAAGAATAATTTACTTCCATATATTTTGATTCAATTAAGTCCTTCTAATGAAAACTTGAAAAGTAAAACATTTGCTGAAATCAAAATAGGACACTTGCTGCCAAAAACAAAGCCATACAAATATTTTTCAGTGCTCATATTTGAAAACTATAGATCTGAATAATGCTTCTAATTCTTGCAAAGTTTTACAATGTCCTGATGACTATTTTTTAATATCTTATGTAAAGTGATCGTGATGTTACCAGGATTATAGTTAGTATTCTTTAAATAGTACCTTAATGTAAATGAGGATCACTGAGTTTTTCAATAGTGCAAAGGAGGTGCTACTAACAATTTATGACCAATTGTAATTACTATGTGCTTGGCATATTCTTAGAACTTTCCACACATTTTCTCATTTAATTCACACAACAATCCTAGGGAGTAAATACTATTATGACTCCAGACATAGAAGATGAGGAGTAAGAGTTTAAGCAGTTTACCCAAGGTCACACACAATATTGGTCAAGATAAACTTGACCATGCTGCAATAAACAAATGCAAATTTTAGAGGCTTGACAAAGTTTCTCCTAAAACTACAAGTCAGTAAGTTTTCAGGAGTTAATTCTTACCGTGGTTGCTTGGGAATCCAAGCAGACCAGTCCTCATTCTGAACCACCTCTCCCTCTCACTTGACAAGAGGAAATGAACACGACAAATCCTGCACTGATCCTAAAGCTTTGTCCCCAGAATGAGACATGTTGTTCTTTATACATCTGGGGAATTAGGGCATGTCACAGGGTTATACCAACATTCAAAGAAGAAAGTACAATGCTCCTATATCCCTGGAAAGAGACAGAGAGAGAGAGAAAGAGAGAGAGGGAGAGAGAGAGAGATGAATTCTTAGGAACAGCCTCAATATCTAAAAGTTACAGCCAGTAAGTAGTGGAGGCAAGTTGCACACTCAGGCAATCTGGCTGCAAAGTTAGGACTTGTAACCATTAAGTTCTATTCCCTAGATGATGGATCTTGGATACATTGGAATGAGATTCAGGTAAAGGGTTAGTAGATTGCCCTCCTGACAGGAATCTGATAATTTATTTTTGACTGAATACCATGGACAAATGACCTCGCTTCACACGGTTCCAGCACTGTCCCATACACGTGGAGTTAGAGCCAATGGCATCCAGGGCCCCTTTCTCTTCCTGTCAAACATGTTCTGAGGATATAATTATAAATCTGAACCCAGTTTCCAGGAATACTTCTACTGTTGGTAGAATATTATCCATGAATATGACCAGAACATCCTGATTCTGCTTCATATCCTTCCTTCAGCTGCCTGAGTAATAAGGTCACCTTGCCTTTGTGTAATGCTTTGCAATCTACAAGGTTCTTTCACAATCTCATCTCCTACCACATCCACAAGTTTTAAAGGCATGGAGGAAAGTAATTTATAGGATATCAATAAGCAACTTTTCATCATTTTTCCCATTGCCCTGTGTATAATTTCTTACCAGGAGACAGGCTATCTTATGCCAGTCATCACTGATGTAGTAGAAATTAACTATTTTGTCATTTTAAAACTTTTTAGGGAATGTGATTTTATATGGTGCTGTTATTTAATGGAGTCTTAATTTAAAATTTAACTAGAGACTGAAAATAAAGGTTGCCTCTGGTTAAACATGACTGGATATACATGTTTATCTCAGTTTTACCCTTCTCCCCCAAGAAAAATATTAAATAATGGAACATTAAATAATGGAAATTTAAAAGACATAATCCTTTCAAAATAAACAAGAAAGCAAATACTTTATTTTTTACTTTTTATTGGCCTGTTTAGTATTGTGTGTAAAATTTAAAATACTTTTTGCTATCTGTATAAAATTAAGAATCATCACAATCTAGAGAGGAAATGTATCCATCAGCCAAAAATCCCTTTGTGCCTTTGTAATCCATGTCTTCCTCATCTCTCTGCTACCAACACTCCCAAAATCTTTAGGCAACCACTGCTCTGCTTTCTGTCACTAGAATAGTTTGCATTTTCTAGTTATTTATATACTTTTATACACTTGTTTTTTTGCGCTCAGCATAAGAGAGTCGCCCATGTTGCTGTATCAATAAATCTTTTCATTGTTAAGTAGTAGCCCAATGTATAAATATAACACAATTTATCTGCTATTTGGTGGATATTTCAGTTGTTTTCAAATGTGGACTTTTACAAATTGAAGAACTATGAACTTCGATGCATGAGTTTAGGTATGGACATGTGTTAGCATTTTTCTTGAATAGACACTCAGGCATAGAATGACAGATTTATCTGGCCAATGAATGTATGACAATTTAAGCAAATGCCAAACTGTTTCTAAAGTGGATGAAGCATTTTCTTTCTCATCAGTAGTATGAGAGCTGAAGTTGTTTCCCATCATTGACAGTACTAAGTAAAACTGACTTTTATGTTTTACCCATTTTAATAAATATATGTGGTATCTAATTTTGAATTGCATTTTCTTCGTCACTAGTTATGTCCAGTATCACTTCATATATTTATTTGTCTTCCATTTATCTTTTTTCCAAGTGTTAGCTCAAAACTTACCCATTTTTAAAAATTGGTTTGCTTCTTATGTTATTATTGAGTTTTAATATTATCTCTCGGTCTCTGCATTTATATATATATATACACATATATGTAATTTTATGATATATATTTAATTTTATCTGGTTATATACATAAGAAGTTTCAATTTTGATGAAGTCCATTTTATCAGTTTTTTTTTTTGGTATTGTATCTTAAGAACTTTTTGTTTAATTCAAACCTCATGTTATCTTTCATAATTTTATAATTTTACATTTGACTTTTAGGTTTACTATCTGTATAGTAGATACATGAATTATAAATTAATTATATTGTACAAAGAATGAAAATTAAACTTTTTGCATATGTATATTTAAATTTCTCTGTATCAGATATTGAAAATATACTCTCTCCACTGATTATCTTCGCAGTTGTATCAAAACACAGTTGTTTATATATTCATGGGTCTATTTCTAGATTCTTTGTATTACCAACTTCCGTGTCTTTACTTTCGTCAAGCCCATGAAGTTTTTGTTACCCGTAGCTTTATAATAGGTCTTAAAATTTAGGTATTATTAGCCTTTCAGCTCTGTTCTTTCTCAAAGGTGTTTTAGCTACTCTATGGTCTGCTTTTCTGTCTCAGTTTTAGAACCAGCTTGACAATTTCTACCAAAAAAATATAAAAACAAAAAAGCCTAGTAGAGTTTTAATTTTGGTTTTATATAGATATATATATGATGTATAGACACTTTGGGAGACATCACATCTTCTGTTCATGTCAGGCTCTCCATTTACTTAGGTCTTTTTAATTTTGGTAGCTTTAATATCTTTTGTCAAATTTATCTCTAAATATTTCACACTTTGATACTCTTATACAGGTATTTTATTTTCAATTTTTATTTGAATATTGGTAGTACATAGAAACATGATTAATTTTTGTATTAATCTCACATTTCTGCATAGCTATCTCCATTATTCTTCCCTGTGAATCCTAACATTTTTGGTGTCCTGAGACTCTCAGCTCTGTCTCCTCTACTTAGAGGTCCACCGGGGTCATCTAATTTCAACCTCCCCAAAATAAATTAAAAGTAAGTAAATACCTACATACATACATGTTTAGCACCAGAAGAGAGAAAGCTGCAGTCTTATACTAATGAGAATGGGAGCAAGTGTACCTGGGAGAGGAGAAAGAATAAAGGCTATCATCGTTTGCTTACAGTATTTCTAGAAAGGCTGTGAATTTTGTGACATCAGATGCTTTTGAAGGTGGGTTACTTTTGAGGGTAGTGTTGAAAAATAGATAATTCTTTGAAAATCTTTTTAAAGAACAGTGATCAAACCCAGACAAACAGGAGACAGCTGATCAGAATCATAGTGAAAGGACTTCCTTGGACTTCCCAGGACTGGGACCATTCAGAACATATCAGTGTAGGAAGGTAGAAGACTCCAAGAAAGGAAGGTCAGCAGATAAGGGAAATATAAGCACTTGACAGATTAATTGTGTGTTTTACTGTATTGCAAGAAAATGTATTGTTTGTCAGGATACTTGAGGATGAATTAATGGTAGGTACCCAGAAATATAAGTGACTGAAATGAGGCAGTCAGTAACTTCAGGGAAAATTAAAAGTTGTGGATGAATGAAAATGTCACTTCTCTGGTTTCTTAGCCAAGTAAAAGATTAGATAGTATGATGTCATTCTGTATACTGATTTAAGAAAAAGATGAAATGCTATTGGTGGTATGGCAGAGTAGATGCGTGTGTGTGTGTGTGTATGTATAGTAAAATCACTGACTCTAATCTCTTTGTAGCAGATAAGAAGTATCATGCATTTAAAAATCAAGAAAGAACAGTATCAGTATATTTTGTTTTAACTTTAGAATTACATAAATAAATGCCAAAAAAAGAAAATGAAAAGTAATTGCCTTAAGATAGTAGGAATCAGATGAATAGTGAGCAGAAGGCTGCTAGTGAATATTAAGTTGGTAAGTCTGTGTGCATACATTACCTTGATTAAAGTAAATATAAATGATAGCAAAAGTTCTCTCAGTACTAAAGCTTATACTTAAAAGCTTCAATATGTCTATTTAAAAGCTAAGAATCTATGGTCTCATTTAGAATCTCTTTTCTACTCATGACTAAGTTATACTTGAAAATATTACTTCACCTATTAATGCCTTAGTTTCCTAATTTGCAAAATGGAAATGGTAGCTATATTTGCCTCATAAGGTTGTTAAAGGAAACCAATAGGTAATATTTGTGAAGTGCTTAGTCTTGGGAATGGCACATAGTAAATGCTATCTTCTGGTGTACTATAAAAACAAAAAGGGGACATCAGTGTTACTTTGGTTTCATTTAAAAATCTATACGGAAGAACCAATGCCAAGTACACAGAAACATCACTTTACCTTAAACATTTGCACTGTTTTAAAATATTTAAACAATTAAAAAACTAAGTTGTTCCTGATGCTCCTATATCTGCTTAAAGAAATGTTTCTGAACACAGTAGTTAGATTCTATTTTATTGGAAATATGTCCATTCAAGAATTTTTTTCAGAGCACTCAAAACCCTGCAATATGATTTTTCATAAACAAAAGTGTGGAGAAACAGCTGGCCTGACCGAGCTTCCTGGCCTAGTTGTGAGCCTGAGTCTGAGATAGATTACCAGAAGACGAGTTGGCCTACTTTGAGTCTTTATAAAGAAGCAGTTTGTTAAAGCAAAAATGACCTTGAAGGACATTGCTGGTATAAAGAATAGTTCACTCCAGTTTCCACTTATTTGTTAGGCACTAGGGAAAATATAAACTGTATTAGCCTCAAGGCATCAGCTTATCCTTTGGAACCAGTGCAAAATCATGCCAAAATATGTATTAAAATCAGCCACAAAACAAAATCAACCTTTTCCTATCTTTTCCTTATTTTAGTAGCCTTGTTGGGATTTGTTGCCTGTGAATACATAGTACTATGAGGAATTCAGTATTGTAAAAGGAACATAATTATCCCTAGGAAAATATATCCCACTAACTCAGAAAAAAAAAAAAAAAAGATTTCAAGAGCAAGATAACCTTGAAAATTTCAGACTACGTAGTTTTAAAATATTTAGTATATTATGACCTCTGCAAGGGCAGTGACTTGACTCTTTTTGTGTGCCTCTCTCACTCTGTGTTATGTCCAGGACATGTTCAGTGTTCAGTGAATGTTTATTTAATTGAGTTAAATCCTGGTTAAAAATATTTCTGGGAACATTTTATTTTCTTTGTGACTCTGAGGCTGTCTTGATGAATATGCAGTTTATTCATAGTATTGTACCATAAAGGTCACCACGACAGGGCAATGGAGAAGATATGTATATAGGACTTGAAGATGAGTTGATTCATTTCACAAAGGTAAACACCAAATACTGCATAACTGTCTGCTTTTAATTAGCTTGTCAAAAGATTTTGACAAAGACCTCCAGTGGATTACTGAACAAACCTGGATGCAGATTACTTCTGTTGAATCATTTATTGTCTTTCATAGCTTTTAATAGAATTGATCTAATCATGTTCATTCTATTCTCTTATCAATTTGACACTCCTCTTTTGTTTGCATTTGTAACTATAAGGTTTTGCAGAGATAATTTTGCCTTCCCCATATTTGCTAGAGCGGCTCTCTGCTTAAACACATACTTTAGATCTCTCCTGATGTTTTTATTTGGGTCTCAGTATGATGTTTCTAGTAATGTTTATACTTTTGTTTCCCTTGGTTTTTGATAAACAGTTTTTTTATAGTTATCATTTCCTTCTTCCATTTACTATTATAACATAATAGAAATATGGTCATTTTTTAAAAAGAAACTCAGGAAGTTAATGCCCTTCATATGATATCCAATTTCCTTGATTTTTCCTTTCTCATGAATCTTTTTCAATCCCCTCTTCCTCATTACAAATAAGAATGAAATGTTTTTGAAATTAGCAACTTATCTGTAGAGTAAGATGATCTGATACAAATCAATTTTCATCTTCACAGTATTAAATGAATTAATTCACCAAATCAGCTTGTGAGATAATGAAAGCAAAATGCAAGCAAAGAAATTGAATGACCTTTAACGAGCTCAAAAAGAATTAAATGTCAGTGTCCTTAAGAGGAGTTCCCTCTGTTTATTTCTGGCAGCTACACATTTTAGCCTAGACGTAGATTGATGGGGAGTTGTTGGGTGATTCTTATAACTTGGATTTTTTTTCTGATGAGAATTTATTATTCCTAGCAGGACCACAACATATTTTTCATTTGAATGATTCCTTTCTCTTGAACCTCTCAAAATATTATAGCTGAAATACAAACAGTTTTATCAGGTATCACCTTTCACTTGGAATGTATAAAAACTATATATTTAAGTCAAAGTTGGAACAGTGTGATACAGGTCCATCACAAATGTCACAAAACTTAGAGGTATTTTTCTGATCAAAAGTCAAAGTAGACACTCTGCTAAAGTGCTGAGCAAATTAACTGCAACTGTTCACATCAGAATTAAGCATATCAAGAGGATGGTAAAATATGTAAATGAATAAAAGTAATAATGATAACAAACAGACATGTTTGATGAATAAAGTGGAGGTCTATTCTAACATTAAATTATTAATACTTCTCCAGCAGGTTATAATGGATTGCTTACTATATAGTATAGGAGCAGTTACATATAACAACATCAATCAATTTTATTCTGCATTTGGAAATATATATATCACTCTTTGTTGGTGCTTCACTCTTTGCTGGTGCCTCATCTCTCAATTATACAGAGATAAGTGACAAAAATAGGAGAAATTCAAGCTAGTGCTTCACAGAATTGTGTCAATGTAAAGGGTTTCTTACATACTTTTGAGCTGAATATATAGAAATATAACAACTTCTTCCAGGAAACAGAGATCACCAAATGAAAGGACTTGAACCCGTGTCTTGCTCCCCATTTCAGAGCACTAGCTATGTATTATGCATAAAAGTGGTAGAACCAACTCTTTTCAGTATAAAAGATAAGAGAAGCAGGCTTTGAGCCACTGGATACCAAGGGCAAAATATTGTGCCTATTAATACAAGGACAGTTCCATTTACTTTCTTTCCAGGATCTAAAGCACCTCTCGTTATACAGCTATATAAGAGAAAACTATGTCATTGATAAACACTAAAACTACAATTCAGAGACAGAGATATTAGTTTAATCTGCCTTGGTAACTGATTTTCAGAAACCTAGTCAATTCATTATGCTTAAAATATTTTAGGATGGATGATATGCAATTTTAAATCCCAAAGGAAATACTGCTAGTTGACAGTATGGGCATATATAAGTATATGTTTGTGCTTTTTTGTTTATTTGATTATTTTTCTAATTCAGCAAGATACCTGCCTAAATTCACTCTGCAGAGCCCCTTATATAGAGAAAGAAAAGAAAAAAAATATACATTGAAAACCTATTATGTGAAAACAACTGTGCAAGCAAGTAAGGGATATAGAGAAATGCAAGATGTAGTCCTCCTCTTTAAGAATATTAAAAACTTATTTTACCAATAGCATATGCACACAGAATGCAATTATAGTTAGGAATAATGCATACGGTTACATTCATATCCTAATTCAGCAAATATCTACTGATCACTTGCTCTTCCACATTGTGTAACAATCCTGTGGTGAATACAACCTCTAAAGTTTCTGCCTTGTTGTCTTCACAGAGTTTGGAGTAATTTTGACAAATGAGTATCGTGTAATGGGATAAATATTGTTACAATGATCCAAGAAGGAGACATAAATTTTCATTGCCATGGTGAAAGTTTGAATTTAATCTGCATATTAGATGTTGGTTATAATAAATAAGTTGATAAGAAAATGAGAACAATCCAGGAAGGAAGTCAGCATCCCCTTTCCTCTGAATGCCAGAGTATTTGGAACATACTATCTTTCTGATTTGAGTAACATACACGTACTTTGAGTCCTAATATTTCAAAGGATTTATTGATTTTTAAAATGTATTTGTAAATTCTACTTTAGTACCAGGCCTTGGACAGAATTTGTGTGCTATAAATTTCTATCAATTAAATGCTATACTTATCTGTGTACTTATTCCTAAATATTTCTTTGCATCCTCGAGAGAACTAATTTGCAAACCCAAATTTTCATGAGTGAAATACTTTTAAGTATGACATTTGACTTATGTGGGCCTTAGTTTCCATGTCAACAAAATACGATTTTAATTCTTAACATGTATGTGTTAAAATATTGAATCAGAAATGCATGTAACACATCCCTAGATTGTTCCTGGAACATGGTAGACTCAAACCCTCTCCTCCTCAATTGAACTGCTTAAAGATTGAAGCCACTACCACATTCTAAGAGCTTATGGCAATGTGTAAGAATATATTTTTCAACCTGAACTTTGATATTGTATTAATATCTTGACAGATTTAGTAAAATTAACACTATGCTTTTCAGTTCAGCAAGATCTAATATTGTATATCAGTACAACTTGCACGGTACAAATACATGCATGGTGCTAAGACATGACCTAGAATATAAAAGGATTTGAGAGGAAAAATGCCCTGTCAAAAAAAAATTTGAAATAAATCCATTCAATATTAGTATTCTTTATACTTCTAAAATTGCATCTTTTCTTCCTAGGGCTGATTTTTGGAGGTAGAAGAATGCATTTTGTAGTTCTTAAGGCTGAGAGCAAATGGAACTTTTCTTTAATAAACTTAAAAATTTCAGGAACAGGCACCTAATCTGGATATTACATTTTTGTGTGAAGGTGCCTTTTCTCCATCTCATGCACTAGGCATTTGGTTCTAATGGATGCTATTTACACACATTGCCTCACCATAAATAACAGTTTCAATGAGGCCAGGACCTTTTGTGTTCAACCTGTAGTCAGTGTTCCAACTGAATGGCATCTGTGCTTATATCCTTCTTCAGGGAAAAACACACACACACAGAGAAAAATCGCAACTGTTTCACAAACCACATCTCCATCCTACACATCATTATTTGTGTCAAGAAAGTTTTGGTCAGAATGAAACAAGGTAAATTGAAGATGGCAAAATTTCCCATGTTTTCTAGACAACAATAAAATATGTCGTGCTCTGTTGTGTATCTGCTTGCATCCTTCCTACATATTTTATTTATTTTCTCATTTCTTTCTAAATAACTAGACTTACATTTAAATTTATAGATATAGAGCATGGAGCCTTTGGGCATGTTTAAAATACATGGAAATAAGTAAGCATTCTTACAAAAATGCTATAAAAATCACAATGGAGCCCAATTTTCTTTGTATAGAAAGGAAAAGGAGAAAATGACACCCAAACCTAAAGAGACTTAAAGATTTTACTGTGTTGAAAGTAAATTTGTGGCTTTATGAAGCATCCTGTCTCATAGAGGAGAGAAATATCTGTGTTGTAAGGTCATATAGAGAAAAACCTTGTTTGATTATGATATCAGACTTGTTTGGTACAGAGTAAATGTGCCTATTATTATTATTATTATTGTATTATTACTGCTGTTATAATTATTTTAATTTCTAAGCAGATCCATTAAAATCCGTATAAAAGTTAATAATCTTTGAGTCATTTATGTCTTTTGAATCCACTTTATATAAAATAATATGTTACAATTATTGTAACATAATGTTACAATTTAATAATTGTAAAACTATTTTCTTAATTGAATCATAATTGAACAAACATCGTAACTGACAAAACAAATGTAATAATAGATCATCATGTTTCAAGGAACATACTATTCAAACTCGTATGGCAATGATTATTGGACCTCAGGATGTTTCTAGGAAGAAAAGAATTTAAGGGAGCAATACCTAGGTAAATTTATTTGTATGCTGCAGTAGAATGGTATGGAAAAAAAAATGTTACCAAACGTGAAGTGTAGAATAGTTTGGCACACAGTAAATGTTCTTATTGTTGCTATTATTTTCATTATTAATCTGATTTATTAAAATCATTGAAGAGTTTAAAGATTGTTCTAGCAGTGATTAACATATATTTTAGTCCATTACATATAATAATTTTAAACAATCTTGACATAATTAAAAAATAGCAATAATATTAATGCTTATAGATGATTATAAATATTGGACCTCTGGATGTTCCAGTAAAAAGAGAATTTTACTAAGAGACTCTTATCAGGTTAATTTATTGTAATGTGAGCAGAAGAACTGAGGAGAAATTTAAGTATGAAAAATATGTCCTGAAAAATTTTTTTAAGCATGTGAGTGTTTGAGTTCATATGGGATAAAGAAAATAGCCTATGAAATTTCTCCTTTATAAATCAAATTATGTTTGTGTAGTCAATTTTAAATTGTCTTTTTTTTTTTTTTTTTTTTGCTTTTTAGGGCCACACCCACGGCATATGGAGGTTCTCAGGCTAAGGGTCTAATTGGAGCTACAGCTGCCAGCCTATGCCATAGCCACAGCAATGCAGGATCTGAGCCGCACCTCCGACCTACACCACAGCTCACGGCAATGCTGGATTCTTAACCCACTAAGCCAGAGACTGAACCCGAACTTCGTGGTTACTAGTCAGATTAGTTTTGGCAGTGCCAAAAGAGAAACTCCTGAATTAAATCTTTATGAAAAATAGAGTCAACTAAATGTAAAAAAAAAAAAAATCATAAATCAAAAGGTATATTCCTTCTGACAAGGAAATAATTATAAATATAAGATTCGGAGATCTTTGGGACTCGAGGCCCCAGTGAAAAGCACTAACATTCTACATAAAGTTTAAGTAATTTGTGTTTCTATAGTTATTCTAGCTATGAGTTATTAAATATTTACACTGCATTACTTAAGAATGTCTTGATCTGACTAACGGTTGTCACATATGTTCATCTTGATATCTATCTGTAATTACATTTTCTCACGTAAGAGAAAAGTACGTAATAGAAGGCGGAAAAACCATTTCTATGGTTTAAATGTTTCACATGTCAGAATCCTGTAGAAGCTAATTAAAGGTATTTCAACTTTTTCAACTCCAAAGAAAAAGAGCATCCTGGAAACCAATGACAAGAGAGAAATTGTAAAAGCCAGACAATCCCTAACAGTAATTTAGAAAACAAAGTTTTATGCTAATAACAGTAGGTATTTATTTTCAATTACCTTAGGTAATTTTCTCTCTTTAATGGCAGGAAACTAATTTCTGGTAATACTGCCTTACCTCTATTTGGAAGTCTTCTTAAAAAGTTCTTCCTGGAGTTCTCACTGTGGCACAGTGGGCTAAGAATCTGACTGTTGTGACTTAGATCACTGTGGAAATGTGGGTTTCATCCCTGGTCTGGTGCAGTGGGTTAAAGGATCTGGCATTGTCCCAGCTCTAGTGTCAGTCCCAGCTGCCGCTCAGATTCAGCCCCTGGCTCAGAAACTTCCATATGTCATGGGTGGGACATAAAAAAAAAAAAGGTAAAAAGTAAAAAGTTCTTCCTAAAGGAGATAGAGTTTAAAAAATTAATGACCCAGAAAAATACCATATGCTAATCCCTGATTTAGATAATTGTTGGAGTTAATACAGAGGAAGCATACAGAGCAAACAAGTAAACATGACAATGAGAGTGAAATAAAATAATTTAAATATATTTATGTGCATGTATATAAACATAGATTAATAGATGTCCTCTAATTCTGAATGTTAACAATGTGTGGCCCATTCATTTCATTTAACTGGAGACTTTAACAGACTTCAAAAGGAACTCTTGCTTCATAAAGAAATGATTACCAAGGGGGTTCCCGGTATGGTGCAGCGAAAATGAATCCAACTAGTATCCATGAGGATGCAGTTTCAATCCCTAGCTTCACTCAGTGGTCAGGTATCCGGCGATGCCGTCAGCTGCTGTGTAAATGGCAGACGCAGTTTGGATCCCATGTGGCTGTGGCTGTGGCTAGCAGCTGCAGCTCCGATTCAGTCCCTAGTCTGGGAACTTCCATATGCTGTGGGTGTGGCCCTAAAAAGAAAAAAAAAATTCCCAGAGAAATGAGAAATGAGAAAAATATTTCATAATATACACAGCCTCAGTGCTGGCTTTGTCATTTTCCTACCTGGATTGTTTCAGAAGGGTACTTAGAGGTAATCTAGTTCCTTCTTAGTAAAAGTATCCAAGAATTCCCTCAAATGATACTCACTGTTTCTCATTTTTCCGACCACATGCTCCTCCCTAAGAAAATTAGTGGCATTGGAAAAAGAGATCTCTATGATTGGTTTAGATAATCAACATCAGTCTCAGAAACTCAACTTGGAGCCACATTCCCCTGCGTCATAGACTGTTAGGTTGAAAACTTGAAAAGTAGGTATTCTGTTGGGATAAATGAAAGGGAAAAAGAGATGTTTTATAGATAGTTTCATTCTGTAGTCTGTGTGGAAAGATTTAAAGATTTTAAGCAGGATAGTAACATGATTAAATCTGTTTATAAAACAAATTTGTAGAAGATACATATTGAGTACAAGACAGAGAAACAATTTTTAGGAAGCTATTGCAATTCAAGTGAGAGTAGACTAAGATTCCAAATTAAAGTAATTGTAGAAATACGTAAGAGACAGACTTGAGGAATATAGGTACTTAGGAAATAGACTGAAAGGAATCATGGCTGAATAATTGAGTGGCTATGGAAAATGAAATGATAAGAAGGGGACTAGGAGGGCTTGGGGGCTAAACAGTTGGAATATCTCCTGAAATATAGAAACTATATGTATTTTGTTCACCACAATAAACCAAATCATCAGCCTAGTACAATGTAGGTGATTATTAAATATTTATGAACATAAGCAATAAATATGTAATTAACTGAAGGTATTAATGCAGGTAGAAGAGAAGATTTGAGGATGAACATAAATGCTTTTGAATCAATGGAACGATGATGCTCAGGACGCAGTTTAAAATTTAGACCTTGGGGGAGATATTCAAGCTCAAGGTGGAACAAATACTTAGATAATTTCTACCTCTTTTTTATGTATATTATCTGGGTTTCTTTGTTTCTTTTCCTTTATTTTTTCTTTCTATCCTAGTGTCTTCATCAGGCTTATTTCCCCACACAGATGACAGGAGAAATCATTTGTGGGGAAATCCTGGCCTCTGAATTTCATGACTATAGACTTATGAACTTTGCATACTTTTTCAGTATAATTATGGTTTCTTCTGTGAGGATAAGATAATAAATTAGGCAAATTTATAGAAATAAAATCCTTTTATAAGTCATATAATAGGATATATAATACTATATTTTCTCACATGTCTGCATATTTCACATTTTGTTTCTTCTTCTGGAATGTTTTACTGCCTTTATTGGCTAGCTTAATTTTCACTTCAAAGATTTGAAGTTTCAAGTGTCACCTGAGTTCAATTTTGAAACTTCTATTGGATACCTATTATGTAACCCCAAACTGTGCTAAGTGCTGGAATTTATAATGATAATGAGATATATTCTTTGTGTTCAAATTTACCACATAGGAAAACAATGCAAAATACTTGGAAAAATTTATGATATGCATTGGGTTTTATGAGAGCTAATTGCTAACCAGATTTTGGATGGGGAGCTAAATAAAGTCAAGGGACATCTTCTAAAATAAAGTGACCCCAAAATTGAGCCTCAGTTCTGAGATAATACATAGAGAGTAGAGTCAATCAGTAAGGGAGATTGTCTGAGTAAATCCAAACAACTGATGGATAACAGTACATGTGCAAGGTGGATCACGAAGATTGAAGGTAGGGTGTTGAGCCTCAGGAAAATCATTTTTTTTTTTTCGATAGAATTTGTAGAGGGATGAGGCAGGGGACTGACATTAGCTGAGACTAGAAAGGTAGGCATAGGCCTGTTCCTGTAGGGCTTTGGGTAGCAGAGCGATTACCTTGGAACTTATCAGATAGTTTATAAGGAAACTTTTTTTTCCCCAGTCTTCCCTCTCCAATCCCACAGACTGATTTCTAAATCCTTCTTCTCTTTTACTATAACATCAGGTTGACAGCATTCTTAGAACACTTATTTTCGTTTGTTTCCAATTTTCCTTATTATGTGCGAGTGTTTTGTTCTACTCATATTTCATTTTATTTTTTAGTTCAGTGCCCACACATATTGGCTTTCAATACAGTTTCTTGAATGTATTGATAAGTGTACCTCTATAAAACCAAGTTTTCTTGTGCTAAATATCCATTCCCCAATTTACCAGATCATTAGACTCTTGAAGTAAAGACCTGTGACTTCTGTATTACCGTACTGTACTGTTCAACAATATATTTGTATATATATGCATATATATCCCTCAATAAATTTATAGCTTGAATTAAAGATAAATGGGATATATCAGTTCTTTTTGTCTGAAAAAAATCATTATACCAGATGAAAATCTTTATATTCAATATTTTCTATACTTATAATTCTCAAATTCCTTTCTCACTTTGGAAAAAAAAAAAAAAGAGAGATGAACTACTTCAATACCTCCTAGATTTCAACCTTCTCTATTAACATTTTTATATACTCTTTCAAGATCTTCCCTGTACTCCAAGGGGATTATGATAAAATAAATGACCATTATCACTTGCTTGAGTAGTTTTGATATATTTAATAGCCCATGTGCATGGATTTCTGTCACAGTATCTATTGACCTAATACAGACATTAGATTAACCTTCAGATAGACTTGATAGAAAAAGCTATTAAGTATGCATGGAGGGTTAAAACAGGTATACAAGCAAAGTTTATAAACCAGCACAAATGAGAAACACCCTGACTTATGAAACAGACCTATTTCACCATCCCATCAAGACAGCAAACATTTAATAGATTATATTCTCTTTTTTAAAATACTTCATTCAAGAATTTTACAGTGCATTGCACAAGCAATAGCCCTGTCAGACTACCTGAAATTTCCTGGAAAGTGCTAATTGGTAGGAATCTATGAAGTCAGAGCACAGTCTTCAATATTATACAGGTTAGTTATTGACCTATTAATATAGAAATTAGAGCAAAGCAAAATATTAAATTAGTTTAAGAATCAGATTATGACTGGTAGCCGAAATCACTATGGATTTTAAAGTCTATCAAAATGCTTTGTGAAGCTACCTTATATTCTCCTTAAGTGTACATTTTTTGAAGTCACATCAAAACTGATGTAGTGAAAAAAATAAGCTTTTGGAGAGAGACAGTCCTTAGTTTGAATCCCTATTCACTCACTTATTAGTTGGATAACCTTAGGTAAACAACTTAACATCCTTATACCTTCTCTCTTGTTCATGGTCAGTTGAAAATTACTACCTTGCAGTGTTGTTAGGAGGATTAAAACAGTAAATAAAAAGAGTATGAGGGAGTGACACAAAGATAGATTTGGTGTCAAGTGGTTTACACCAATGGAAACTTTATTATTATTGCCAAATATGAGCTTTCTGTCTTTATTCATCTTGGGTACTATGGATTATTTTATGAATATGTCTTTTTTTGTTTCGGTTTTATTGAGATATAATTGACGTACAACATTGCATAAGGTGTAGAGCATAATTATTTGACTTAACATACATCATGAAATGGTTATAATTAGTGAACATCCACCATGTCATATAGATAAAAAAAGAAATTTAAAAAAATTTCCTTATGTGAGAATCCTTAGGATTTACTCAGGTAACAACTTTCATATACCACATAGGACAGCGTTAATTATATTTATCATGTTGTACATTGTATCTGTAGTACTTATTTATCTTATAATTGAAAGTTTGTACCTTTTGACCATCTTCATCCAATTCCCCCTCCTTTGACTTCCCGCCTCTGGTAACTGATCTCTTTTTCTATTAGTTTGTCTGTTTGTTTTTTGAAGTACAATTGACTTACAACACTGTGTTAGTTTATGGTGTATCACATAGTACAGAAATTTGATATTTCTACACAAAATAAAATGATCAACAGGATAAGTCTAGTTACCATCTGTCACCATAAAAATATAATACATTATCGTTGGCTGTATTCCCCCACTGTATATTTCATCCCTGTGACTCATTTATTTCATAACTGAAAGTTTGTACCTCTAAATTTTCTTCACCTATTTCACTCATTCCTCAGCCTCCCTTTCCTCTGGCAACCATCTGTTTTTTTTTTTTTTTTTTGCTCCTCCCTCTGGGATACTACTGTTTTTTAAGTAGAGATCATTAGCACATAACTTAAATAGAATCTCTTGTTCTTATTTCAACTAGGGGTCTTGAGAAATGCATTTAATTTTTTACTAATTTGGTTTCTATATAGAAAATGGTAAAAAAAATAGAGAAAATGAGGTTTTATCAAAAATATTTACTAGGTTTTTGTTATCTTTATGGTTTAACAGCTCACCGGTAATAATAGCAAAATATTATGGTGCTTATGATACTAGGCACTCGCTTTCTAAGTACTCTATGTGTAATTAATGCATGCAATCCTCAAAAAATCTCTAAGAGAGAGTTAGTCATTATTTTTGTTTTGGATTCGAGAAAACTGAGCCATGAAACTAAGTAACTGACCAAGGTCACATAATTAATAAGTGGTAGAACCAGCATTCATGGTCAGTCCAAAGTCTGTGCTTTAACCATTACTGTTACACTGAATTTCAAGTGTGCTTTATTTTTATAAATAATTTTACAGTTACATTGTGTGCGATTTTTTCCAGTATGAATCTTCAAAATGGGAATTATCATTCCTGTCAATAGATTCATGTTTAAAAAAGTTTTATAGGAGATCCTGTTGTGACGCAGCAGAAACGAATCTGACTGGAATCCATGAGGACACAGATTTGATCCCTGGCCTTGCTGTGGGTTAAGGATCTGGTGTTGCTGGGAGCTGTGGTGTATCTCATGCACGTGGCTCAGCTCCTGCATTGCTCTGGCTGTGGTGGAGGCTGACAGCTGTAGCTCCAATTTGACCCCTAGCATGGGAATCTCAATATGCCACAAGCGTGGCCCTAAAAAAAATATATATATACATATTGAGAGTCTCACAAAGGTAATTTCAGTATTTATTTCTTTCATTCAGTTTATTTACAAAAGTACAAAATAAATAACCTTAGGATGGATTTCAACATGAATGCATAAGCTCATTTATATACATACACTTTTAAATTTGATTTCCATTGATGTTAATTTTATAAATATTTCAGGGAATGGATTCTTAATGATAATTGGGAATACATTCACAGTCTTGGCAAAGGTATCATTTATGGAACAAACATATTTCAGAGATTTTTCTAGACTAGCAAAATTAATTTTTTAATTTACAAATAATTACGGACTTGTCTTATGCATGAAAATACTTTAGTTACTTATAAACCATAAAATGATGAGATCATATTTTTGGCATTTTATTTATTAAAATTGTTTATCATCTCAGTGAACAGTATTGCAATTTAAATATTCTATATTTATAGTGAGCAGAGCATCAAGAAAAATTGTTAGTTGTAAATTAAATTATAAAATGCTTCTATTTTAAAAGCAATCTCTTTTATATAATGATATGGTAATAAAGCACCAAAATTTAATAAACTACCATATTTTGATCTACCCACCATTCTCTGTAAACTTTGGGATGTGCTCATTCTTCTCCAATTACTTTTAGCTTTAATTGTTTTTACAAAATGCAGAGATGACTTTGAAATATAGGCTGTTACACCTGCTGATGAAATGAAGCCTTCAGTCTGTAGGCTCACTCCCTCAGGTCCAGGGCAGTCAGGGCCACCACACTCTAAATCCAGGTACGGATGTGATCAGATTTCCAATAGGTATAAAGCAAACCCTGGATTTGTGCTCTCCCAGCCTTTAGTACTTTCTTTATTCTTGCCGTTCTACTGCAAGTAAACATCTTTTTCTTCCTTTCATATATGTATTTTTCCCAACGATGGGTTGTAGGTTTGCTGAAGCCCTGTTTGCTTTGCTATCCAAATTCCAGAAAACTAGACCCAATGTTATAAACCATCTTTACAGCAATTCTGTGGAATAAAGTCCTGTTCAAATGAAATTAATGACATGAAATGAATGCAGTGCTATCCACTGAATGCTCAAGTCACTTAATACTGAAAACATTTGGCTCCAGGATTTCACTGACACACTAGATTCCCTGAAAGACTGCAATACACTATATTAAACTGTCTCTCACCCACCCAGGTGGAGACCCCTATCCAAATCTTCATTATTAGAGGACACTTTTCTCAGTATCCCTCAAATCCAGATCAGACTTGGATGTGATAAAACCTACACCAATGAAAAATTAAATTTCAGGAACATAACAGAAACATCTATTTCTTTAATCATTCTTACAAACTATGGGTATTAGTCATGACATTAAAATACACACATATAATTTGAATCTGGAAAAAATCTGCAAACTCATATTTTCACATTAGTATATAGAAATTATCTTTTATATTTTCAACACATTGTAATCATTTCTTTTCAAATTTTTATTCTTTTAAGATGCTTTTCCACATTTTTAACATACTCTAAAAAGGATTTTTAAAAATCAGTTTTTGTATGTGTGTTTTTGTGAGATGAATATACGTATTTTGAGGCATCTCAGTCAGCATGGGCTTGCTGAAAACATCATAGAGAAATCATTAGGAAATTGAAATGTAGTAAAGCCCCAGGCATGAGAAATGAAAATATATGCAACTGTGGAAAAGTAATATTGCAAAGATAGTTCATTGTAAGAAAGTAAAAATGTATGGAATGAATGGAATGAATCATATGAATTATGCAAGCAAGAGCATTGCCATGTGACTATATTTCCCTAAGAATAAAACCATCCTTTTCATATATTATCTATCTTTGATGTAATTTCTAATACTATCAAAGTATGGCAAGTATTGATTTAAAGTATTTAGTAATAAATTACCACATATAATAATTTGTCACTTAAAGTAAGTTTGTCTTCTATCTCACTTTATAAGCTCAGAAAAGATCTTTTCCCTCAAATCCTAAAAGAGGAAGATGTCAATGCTTCTGAATTTCAAATGTGCAGCATTAAGCCACATAGAAAATAAAAAATGAGAAATTTGCCTGGATGTATAACTTTTCCAGCCCACATTCAGCTGAAATGAAGGCCATGTCAGGAGTAGAACATGTTCTACTTGCAGTGATGAATAACTGGTACTAACAGCAGCTACAGAGGCAGAGCCATTAGAGAGATGGATGAAGGGATCAGTAAGGAGAGGCACATGGATCTGCTGATGGGAAGGTCACAAAGCAAACATTAACAATTAAGGACATTAATAGATTCTCTACACCAGTGCTTTTTCAATAGTGACTTTTGGCAGGTAAAATCTGGCTCCCATATGTCTCCAGGTAAACCTCAGGGACAGTTTTAGTTCAGTTCACAAACATGTCTACGGATTTGCCTTTCAAGATGATAGAAACAACTGATATGAAATGTTTAGTGCTTTTTTTTGTGCTTTGTATACATTGGAATTAGTCTCTTCTCTGAGTAGATAAATGAGACTGGTCTGGGAAGTGCTAGGTCGCATAGCATGTAAATCACATTTTTTTTCAGTACTTACCTCTGTTGCTTCCCATTGGCATGAATATGACTATATATATATACATAAAGTGATCTCAGATTTATTTTTAAATTGGACAAAATTTATCATTAATAGTACTCTTACACTCACACTTTGGGAGCAAGGAAAAAATAAATGCCTAAAGAGGATGAAGAAACTACAAATCATTTTTCCAGATGGCATATTGCTTGTCTCATTGTTTTATTTGAGTGCTCTGGGCAGCCCCCAGACTAAAGATTAATACAGATGTCAGGCCAAATGACACATAGACACCAACAGGTATGAATAAAAGATGTTATTACTCACATAGTAAACAGCAAAGGGAATTTCCACAGAGAAGGGCTCAGGTTAAGTCTGGAGTGAAACAGGGATGATAGTGGGTGACTGATTTTTATTTTGACTCAGAGGTAGCGCTGGCCTTCTTGAAGGCTTGTTTAGGGATGGAGAAAAAGGGAGGAAGCATAGGTCTTGAAAACTGTAAAACATCAAAAATTGTGTTTTTATCTTTATCACACTTATTTTAATATAAAAATAACTGAATATCAATATATAACTGTTGAGACAAAGTAATTTTTGTGGAATTTTCTCCTAATGAACAACTGTAACTTCTTAATTAGAATAATCATATTTTGTGCTTTCATAGCACTTCCAGGAGATTTTGCCTATCTTGCCTTATTTAATTATTACATCTAAGGACTTAAATGAAAAATTATATTCCTCATTAATTAATATTTCCCTCTACTTTGTTGTAATATCACTGTGTAACTTCCAGATAAAAACAGATTTAGCAATTATACTCTTGAATAAGAAATTATTTTACTGAAAATCTGCTATTCTTAATTGTCAATTGAAATTATCTGCACTTATAGAAAGTGGGGTTAGACTCTACGACAAACAGTTTTCACAGTTATTTTGCGAAAATATGTGCTAAATATGAAAAGAGTCATAATTGTAAAAACTAGGTATGTTTGTGTTTTTAATGCGGAGTAAGGGGCACAGAGAAAAAAGAAACCTGACATTCATTAAATTCTGCTATGTGTCAAACACCATGCCAAATGTTTTACCTATTTTTCACGTTTCCATATAAGGGAAATCTGATTTTTCGCAATTTATTTTTGAGACTATTGAGATGCAGAGAGATTAAGAAGTGTTCTCAAGCATGCTCATCTACAAGGTTAAAACTAAAATCCACAAAACTTCAAAGAAGCCATCATCATTATATTTTCTATATTCATTATGCCAACTTGAATTACCCAACGTGAATTACCCATTGAATGATATTTCAATAAAGGACATAGAAAAATTTCATATATAATTATAAACATACAAACACACAGAGTTTTGCTTTATTACTATTCAAAACCCTATATAGCATATTTTAATTTCAGTATAATGGCAAGTACCTGAATTTCCATAGCAGGGTCTACATAGCTGTTTTGTCTTAATAGGGTTCAGGATATTGTATTTCTTACAGATCATCATGTTCCCTGTATTTTTTTCAACTTTATATTATTCTAGAGGATCATAACTAACTCACTCAAATTATGATACTTGAACAATTTTTTCTTTTCAACATTATATTAAATCCCTTTAACAACATTATCAGTGTCTAGTTCCTAAAGTCTATAAAATTCACAAAATCATCTAGTAATTCTTGTTTCATCAATATGGAACACACTTTTTGTTCATTTCCTATTTTTATTGTAACAATTTACCACAAAACAGTGGCTTAAAACAACACAAATGTATTATTTTATATTACTTTACATTTCTGCTCATTAGACGTCTGAAAGATATAGGCTAAAATCAAATTCACATGGCTGTATTCTTTCTGGAAGACCTAGGGAAGAATCTCTTTGTTCCTGTTTTGTCTTTTGCTTTTCTCACCATCTAAGTCACTTCTATTCCTTGGCTTGTGGCATCGTCCTTCATCTTCAAAACCTGCAGTTGCCTCATTGCCACTTCAGCTTCCATCATCACATCTCTGATTCTGTCTTTCCTCTTTTCTTCCGTTATTTTTAAGGACTCTTGTGATTACATGGGGCCCATCGAGATAATTCAGAACAATCCCAGCATCTCAAAACCCTTGCCTTAATCACATCTACACAGTTCTTTTTGCCATGTGTGGTGATATGTTACTGGTTCTGGGAATAAGGATATGGACATCTGTGGTTGGGGGACAGGACATTATTCCTCCTACCACACATGCTAACTATTAAATATATATTTTTGATGTTTTATTTTTCAATACATAAAATCTATTGCTTATGATGTTAGTATCTTTAACCAATCCACTCCATGACATAAAGGTAGTGTTTCAATCTTTACAATAGAGGCATATGAATCTGCAGAAAGTGTGCAGGATAAGAGGGGTTTGGATTCTCAGGATGTGATCCAAGATGTGCTACTGAATCCTCTTGGCTAGATTAGTTAATTTTAGAGAGGTTTACTTAATCCATACATTAAAACACACGTGAAATCCTTTCAAGATAATGTGATTGTTTCTGTGTTTATCATTCTCCTGACACCAAGATCACAAAATAGGTCATCCCATATATGTGGCACTTATGGGCTGCCTTTAAGTGTGCTTAGTAAAATCTGTACTTAGAACTCATGATCTTTAAGTCCAGCCACATCTACTTTGTTTCCTTCTGTTTTCTTCAGTGTATTCAAATCTTTGTCTTAGTTCAGGCTGCTTTAAAAACTACTATAGACAGGGTGGCTTAAACAACAAACATTTATTTTTCAAAGTTATGGAGGCTGGAAAGTTCAAGATCAAGGTGCCAACAGGTATCATGGCTGGTGAGAACCCTTTTTCTGATTTGCGTATGGCCATCTTATCCTCACACCTTGAAAAGCATAGAGAGGTAGAAGCGCCATGTCCCTTCTTATGTAGGCACTCATCCTATTCATGAGAGCTCTGTTCTCATGACCTAATTACCTCATAACACTATCACATTGGGACTTAGAATTTCATCATATGAATTTGGGAGGATCCAGAAACTTTTAGGACATAACGTCTTATTAAACAAATACTTTAAAGTTTGCCAAAAGGACATTTAAAAATTCCCCTCTTTTAAAAAATTCTTTTTCATGCACTGCAATTCAAATTTAGTTTTGGAATACAAAATTATTTCTTGGACTTTAGTAACAGTGGAAATAGAAACTAATTGAAATAAAAACATTTGGTTCATATAAGTAACATAATTTTGAATAGGCTTATTTATCCCTTACAAACAAATAACCCAACATCTTAGTTTCTTAAAGAACGCTCATTTCTCATGTTACATTTCACATCAAAGTCTGTGCTTTGGCTCTGCTTTACACTGGCATAAAACTGAGACCCTGCCTGAGCAAGCAGTGCCTAACTGGATCTGTGCCTACATTGTGATAGAGGGTAGAGAATGTTGGGGTGAACTAGTAGCTGAATGTGAGATAGTGTATTTAGAAGTAATATACATATTACTTCTTATTTTCATATGGCAAAGCAAGCTACTTTTATCAATGTAGCTACTCCTCATATCACTAAAGTGATTGTTTGTTTCCTTTGAGAGGAATATTTTAGGCTTGTAACCAAGTCTGACAATGATGGGACAAAGGTATATATTCGTCTCTTGGGAAGGACTAGCAAATGTTTGGAAAAAATGATATACTCTACAAACTATAAAAAGTCCTTCCATTGATTAATTATGAAGAATTCTTCTACTCTACCTGGTTCATAGGTATTTTATTTATTTTTTCCTCATATAGATCTTTTAAATTTTCACTAAGTCATGCCTTCTCTTACTAGAGAAATTTAAGGAATTTTAAGGAAGATTACTGGTGTATTAACAAATATGTAACAGCATACTAATTTCACTTTGTCTTTCTACCACTTTCTTAATCTAATTTTACCCTAGCCTCATTTTTCCCCCAAGGTTGAAAATTGAGATGCAGTTTACAAACAATATAATTTACTGCATTTAAGTGTACTATTTGCAGAGGTTAACAAATGTATGCAGAGGGTAACAAATGTAAATTCCAACACAATAATAATAATAGAACATTTCTCCAAAGAGTTTTTCTTGTGTCTTTCTGTCGTTTTTGGTCCTGAATCCCAGCCGCGTCAATCATTAATCTGCTTCCCGGTATATCCTTTTATAGTCATTGTTTTTTTGTTTTTTGTCTTTTTGTCTTATCTAGGGCCGCACCCGCGGCATATGGAGGTTCCCAGGCTAGGGGTCTAACCGGAGCTGTAGCCACCTGCCTTCGCCACAGCCACAGGCAACGCGGGATCCGAGCCGCGTCTGCAACCTTCACCACAGCTCACGGCAACGCCGGATCCTTAACCCACTGAGCAAGGCCAGGGATCGAACCCGCAACCTCATGGTTCCTAGTCGGATTCGTTAACCGCTGTGCCACAACGGGAACTCCTATATTCATTGTTAAATAAATGAAATCATATTGTATATAGCCTTTGACATCTGACTTTTGTGTGTTTGAGTAGTCAGTTCTTTTATATTGCTGAGTTGTATTTCATTACACAGGAAAACCGTATCTTGATAATCCATTTTACAGTTCAAGAACAAGTACGTTACTTCCATTTTGAAGATATGATAAAGTTCTATAAATGTCATCATACAATTCTTTATGTGGACCTATATTTTATTTCTTTTACATATATACCTAGAAGTGGAAAAGCTGAGCTGCATGGGAAGTGTATGATTAACTCATAAGAAACCACAGAATTGTTTCTGTCAGTTTTTGCTTCACATTTACTGATGCTCTGTTTATTAGTTACAGGTATGTTTATAATTATTGTGTTCCCATGTCATACTGATTCATTATCATTATAAAGTTACTCTTACAATAATTATTGAGATTCAGCTTATTTTTCCTGACAATTTTTGAAGACTCAAGATATCTTATTATTCCCTCTGTAGAATCCTTTTCCCAGTTTCTTATTATTATTCTATTTGTGCTTTGTATTTAAAGTGTATCTTAGGCAGCATATAGTTGGCTTTTGCTTTTTTATCCAATCTGACAATCTTTTTCTAACATTGGAAGTGTCAATTTGCATTTAATGCAATTATTGATATTTTTGTGTATATTCTTCTAATTTGCTATTTTTTAATTTGTCTCTAATATTTTCTTTTCTCTTAGCTTATTTTGAATTAATCATTTTTAATATTTCATTTTCAGTTATATGTTGGTTTCTAACCATCTTCATTATTTTACTTATATTAATTTACTTACTGTTAATGTTGAATTGCTTCAGGTAAAATATAGTGACATTAGAATAGTATATTTTTATTTACCATGACTCGGCCTCTTAGGCAACATAGAGTTTACTTTCCTCTGGGATTTCTTTGCTGTTAAAGATATTCATAATTTCCAATTTCCCTATGGCTTTGAGTTCCAAACTAAATTTGTTGTTAGTTCTAACCGGTTTGGTGGAATCTCTAGGGTTTTCTATATACAATATCATATCTCCAAACAAGGACAATTCTACTTTTTCTCTTTTCTGCTTAGATTCATGATGTTTCTGTTTCTTGCTTAATTACTCTAGCTAGGACTTCTAATACTATGTTGAATAAAATGCTGCCAGTGGGCATCTTTGTCCTATTGCTGATCTTAGAGGAAAAACTTTCAGCTTCTAACCTTTAAATATAATATCAGCTGTGGACTGGACTTTGTTATGTTGAGGTATGTTTCTTCTCTATTCAGTTTGTTGAGTTTTTAATTATGAAAGGATGTTGAATTTTGCCAAATGCTTTTATGATTCCAAACCTACCAAGAATGAAATCATCCTCCTTGTTTAAGTATTCAAGACCCAAAATAATTTCAGGTGGCCTCAGAGCAGTTTATCCTTCTCTCCTTAACCATTATGTTACCATTGCTATGAATTTCCTTGGGAGGCACTGGTTACATAGAGAGAAGCTACTTTAAAGGATATTGTACAGAGTCAAGAATGAGAAAGAAGATATTTGAAGGAAAATGGTGAGATGAAAACAGATCAATATGGCATTTAGTAAGAACTTGTTGACAGAAAGGCAATCGAAGAAATTCTCTAACAGAAGCAAAAGATTGAGAGTGTCCTTGCTAAGAATATAAAAAAATAATAATAATAAGATGAGTGACCAATGAGATAAGACGTTCAGAGCATTGGGGAAAAGTTAAGAACATAAAAAAATCGGAGAATGTAGAATAGAGATGAAACTGAGAGCAAGTTAACAGTCTATGGAAGGCAGCTCAATAGAAAGAAAATGTTTAAGCTTCGTATAAGCCTGGCAGCTCAGTCATAGAGTCATGAGGAAAGTCATCCAGCCAAGACCTAGAGGACATTGAACATTTCTGAAAAATACAGTTTGTAAAATAGAATATTTGGTGTTTATTTTTAGGAATGAACAATCCTGAATATAAAACTAAAACATAGAAAGCTATTTATCTGAGAACATTATTGCATTTGTTCCATCATTTAATGTACTTTCATGATGAGATGTTTTGTTCTGATCATTATTCTCTCTGCTTAACACAGTGAAAATATTTTATTTAATCATACGAACATCTCCTGATGAACATTTTACCTCCACTAAAAGTCAATAGCCTCCATGTAGAACTGCTTGTTAAATTCCCTTTTATGTAGTATGCACACCAAATAGTGTGAAGGGATTGGCCTATTAATGACATATATTTAATGGCCTGTATTGACTTTGTTTTTAAACTCAGCATCATCCAGGAGGAAGTAATGAAAATTTCATTTTATGAAGTAAGTGGAACCACAGTAAATTTCTCAGAGACCCAGATTTTAACTCCTCTTCCAGGAAAAACTTTTACTGGAAAAAAATAAAAAGTCAATATACCTAGAGAGAAGAGACTTAATATACCTAAAGAAAATTAGAAGATTAGAGGATAAATATGAATAACAGCAAAATAAATACATAAAGAGTAATAACTTACTCCTTTAAATTCTTTTCCTATTTCCTTTTATTTACTTATTCATTTATTTATTATTGTTTTCAGGAGAGTGGATTTTTAACTTCCAATGGATGAAATTGTATTTTGCTCAAAGATAATTGTAATAACCAGGTTTCTTGTTTGTATATTTAGTAATTTGGCTTCCTTTATAGACCTGATTTCAATATCACCCCTGTTTACCACTTTACATCTGGCTGTGTCATTCCTCCTTTCATGCAATTAATATTTTGTATTAACCGGTCACATTTTGGGGGGGGGTATTTTTTTTTTAAGATTTTATTTTTTTCTATTGCAGTTGTTTACAATGTTCTCTCAATTTTTTCTGTACAGCAAGGTGACCCAGTCTCATATATACACACACATGCACATACATAAATATACATTCTTTCTCTCACATTATCCTCCATCATGTTCCACCACAAGTGACAAGATATAGTTTAAACACATCTTCTCTTCTTGCTACACCATTAACAAACTTCTGCTCTTGCCCGTTTCTTGGTGTAACCACAAGAAAGGCTCCAGTCCACAGTTTCTTTCTTTATGCCTGCCTACCTTGTGGGGTGCTTCCCTGTTTGACCATGTGTGGGTTGCCTTGTCTCTTGTTTTAAGATACCTGGAAGTATAATAAACTTCTTCCTTCCTGATGATCATTTCCACTTTGCATGTCTTAAAATACATGATTAAAATAAATCCTAGTTAACCTTTTACCTCTGCATTGAGCTTGTAACAACTTGAGCTTTAGAAAACTATTATGTTTCATCCATTCAGATTTTAACTTTTGAGATATTTTCTAACTCTGTTGCCACCTCAGTGCTGATATATATTTGTGTATTTTATATATAGCATTTTAGGTATGTTTTACCAAAATTTATTTTTCAGTTTTGCCAGGTTACCAGATTGCCAGAAACTTGATCTGAACATGTTCTTTCTAGGATCATAATGATTTTGTACTGCAAAATATGATTTTATTTTGCAAAATTCAAAGGATAACTTTCTTCTCTGCCATTATTTGATCTTTCTGTGAAATCTAATGATTTGCCTACCCTTTCCTCATCATAAAGGTTTCCACTCTCTCATGATTTTCCTTCCATCTGTCTGAACACTAACCCCTTCCTTATACCTGTGCTTCTTTTATCTGTACCAGTGACTTCATTTGGGCTCTAAATCCTATCACCTGGAGATATTTGAAAAATATAGTTGTGAATACCTAATATTGGGCCTATTCGACCTTAATACATGTTTGTATATCTGTGCCTCCTTATTTATATGTTTAATTCCTGAGTTGACTGATTTTTATAAGCAGATATACTATAACATAAATCTTTTCAGTTTGATAATATTTATTCTTAGGTAATATTTAACCCTATATATACTTCAAATTCAGTAAGTGAAAACAGAACTAATAAACTTTTAACATCGAGTATTATTCTTCCTGTATTGTCTGTGTAGTTAATAAGAACAATACTCATTCTAAGCAAAATATTTGGTGAGTTCGTGTACTTCTTGTTCTCATTTATTAAATGTAATTTATGGCCATCATTGGGCAGCCTGAAACTATGAAGCAATTTCTGAAGACAGATGTTTAAAATTGTATGGAATCTAAGAATTAGTAATAAAAGAGATTATCCAGATTGAAGCTACCAAGTTAAAAGACATAGCAAGAGTCAGGAAAACCAACTGCAAAACCAGAAGTCCATGTTCAGAAGTAGAGAAGGTTTATTGAGCATAGAATGGGATAACTCTTGAGCTGTTGAACAAAAGCCTCACCATTGAAAAAATTGTTTTTGTGGTTATTTTTAGGAACGTGACCTGAAAATTTAATTCAGAATATGGTCAAAAAGGCCAACTCCTCCTATTAACAAAGAGGGAGCAGAGGTTCTCAAAATCAGCCTGATTTGAAACATCACTTTGCTTTTTCATTTCTAAGTTTGGGGTTAGGTGTTCTCTATTATGCTATCTAAACACAGTTTAAGATCGTTGAGCAGAAGGTAGTGTATCAAGAGGTAAAGTAGCAATGTTTTCTACATGGATTCATTATCTCCATATGGAGCATCTTTGTAAATCAGAAGGTTTATAATCAAAAATGGGGTTTTGTAAACAGATTTAGAAGTGGTAAAATGTGTCTGTGGAGTCTCACCTTGATGTAAGGATAGAGAAGACAGGCAGAGAGCATGGCATTTATGATATCTTTCCACTTTCAGTGGTCTGGGTAGTTGTCCACCAGCTCTTGGCATAGTTGGTGGGGTGGGGTGGGGCTCTCACCTGGATATCAGTTCCTAGTCGGACTCACCTAGGTATAAATTCTTGGAATACCGTGGTATTGTTGTGTGTCTGTGGCATCACCCAGGTTCTTCAGGTGTTCCAGCTGCTTAGATGTTGACCACTCTGAGGGATCAGAGGTACACAGGAGAGCAACTGCAAAGATGTATTAGCCTTAAACTGTGTTCCTGAGTGAGAGTTATATTGCCCAAACAGTGACTTTTGTGCTAATTCACGTTTTACCTCAGGTCATCAGAATTCCTTATGGCATTTTTTGGTACAAGCCATGCTAATAATAAAAGAGAACTTTTTATTCCATTTTCCATTATTCTTTGTTTAGCTTAATCCAGAACATGTTGGGGCAGGATGATGATTCTGCCAAACAAGGTTAAGTTATTCCTGTGTCTCTGCATAATTCTATTAAAATGCCATGTAGTAGCACCCCAATTTCCCTCATTTCTAACTTCTAACAAATATAATCAACTGGACTTAGTGACCAACAAGACCTGGGAGATGGAATGAGACAGGAGTCCAGATTAACCTCCATATGTTAGATGTGAACAGGAGGGTTGATGGCAGTGTCACCAAAGATAATATTATATAATAACATGTGAACCTGGGGGGCTGAGAAGAAAAATTTGGAGGAAGGAGTAATGGGTTCTGCTCCTTTATACAAAACTGTTTATGTTTACCATTACTGATACTACCAGTTTCAGTGTTACTATATATTCTTTTATCCTTGCTCTCAGGGACAGAAACAAAGTTTTTCTCTATTTCACAATTTAGTGTGCAGGATATTTTGAAGTAAGTACATTATATATGATTTCTGTCACAGGGGAGTATCAATTTAGTTCATCATCACAGAGTTTATGTATAGACTTTATGTTTATATATCAGAGTTTACATACAGAAGATAAATAGTAGATGAAACTGACTGATCTTCTGAAAGTGATAATAGAAGGACAGTTAGCAATTGGATATACTGAAAGGCATAGTTGGAACAAACTTCATTATGTTTCAAAAGCATTACAAGTCAAAATAAGTGGTGTTTCAGGTTATTGGATGCTTTGTTTCACAAATAATTATTAACAATTATTATTTATTCTCTCAACCTTGAATAGATGACTATGTTTCTAGCATTTATCTTTAAGATAAGTATATTCTAAATTTAATAAAACTGTTTAAGAGAGTATTTTCATTTTCAAGAAGCACATTTGAAAGAAATTTTAATAAAACTGGCTCTACATATAGATCCTAATATAAAACAGAGGAAAATCTCATTCTAAATGGTGTATTTCTTGTATTTGATTTGTCCCCTGTACTTTAAGAATTTCCAGTAATAAACCTGTTAGGTTGTTATTAGCACATTCCAATTTGTGGTTTTCCACCAAAAGAAAACAGATAGCTTGGTTTCCTGCTATTTATAAAACAAATACTACAAATAAAAGATATCTGATCCAAATATTTCTGAACTAAGTTAAGTACATATCAATGAAATATTGGCAAAAGCAGCTTCCAAATTTCTGGCATAGAATTGCACCCACATTGTCATCTATAAACCACAGATTGTGAGCATTAAGAAACCAAAGGCAGACTAACCTGATGAAAAATCCGTAGTTGTTATGTACAAAATCATACTGTATAATTAAATGACAGTTGTTCTCTTTCTACTCTGATCTTCTCACCCTTTTCCATACCATAATACATTTTTAAAGTAACTTTTACAACTTTAGAATAGTTTTGGATTTACAGAAGAATGGCAAAGATAGTACATAGAATTTCCACATATCCCTCATCCAAACTCCTCTCTTATGAACATCTAACATTAGTATGGGAACCTGTCACAATTAATGAAACATAATGCTACATTCTTATTAACTAAAGCACACACTTTATTATTCAAATTTCCTTATTTAATGTTCAGATTGTTCCAGGATCCCATCCGAGTATTACAATACATATATTCATCTTAGGTTCCTCTTTGATGTAACAGTGTGTCACTTTTCTTATTTTTGATGACCTCGACAAATTTGAAGAGGGCTGATCAGGTATTTGGTAGAATGGCCTTCAATCACAGATTGTTTTTTTCTCATGATAAGACCGGGGTTGTGTGTTTTGAGGGAGGAGACCACAGAGGTAAAGTGTCATTTGCATTACATCATACCAAAGGTACATATTGTCAGCATCAAATCACTATTGATGTTAACCTTGCTCGGCTGGCTTAGGTAGTGTTTGTCAGGTTCCCCACTATAAACTGGCTCTATTTTTCAGCATTTCTGTGTAAGATTCTTTGGAAGGCAATCACCCCGCTAAAGAAATAAAAATATGCTCCTCCTCCTTGTGTGTGTGTGTATACATATGACAGTTGTTCTGTATATATATGTATGTATGTGTATATATATACAGATTTGCTTAATTTTACACCTGAAACTAACACAACATTGTAAATAAACTATACTTCAATTAAAAAAAAATATTTGAAACTTTTCAGCACTGGATATTTATCTAATCCCCTCCATTTATTTATTTAATTAATTGTTTATTTATATCAATATGGTTAATGGATTTTTATTTTATGCTTTGAGCATATCCAGTACTAATTTATTTTCTTTGCTCAAATTGTTACAGTTTAGGCCAGTGGGGTCTCTTTCAGTAGGCTCTTATGTCTATTTGATTTACACTTACCATTGTTTCTTTTGCTTATTTCCTCTTTGCTTGCCCTTTCTTTCTTTCTGTTTATTAATTTTTGGCCATGCATGTTACTTCAAGATCTTCTTGCAAGTTGCCTGTCCTATAATCAGCCATTTCTCCAAGGAGGTGTGATTCCTTTAATTGGAGAATTGTATTAGAAATCAAGATTTGGGTACAATCATTGCTATCTGTAGTAAACATTTACTAAAAAGGGGGAGGGTGTCAGAAAATAATTTACTTTCTACATGCAAGTATATCTGTATGTATACAGAATATCTGTGATACTTTGTTTCTTCATTGCATTAAGTTCAAGGTATTTAACAAATGTTTTATGCTCCATATAAGTGCTCTTAGAGTTACAGTTCATTTCTTTGAGTGTGTGAGGAACAAGGAGCTATATCTGATTATGATATTGAAATGGTAATTGTGAGTAAGCAAAGGAAGGGCATTTAACCCAGGTTTGGGACAGAGAGAAGGTCCTTTGAGAAATGATACCGAAATTTGTATTTTTCTAGCATTGCTGAATAAAAAAGTTACGACAAACTTAATGGCTTTAAAAAAAAAAAAAAAAACTATCTCCCTGTATCTCCAGATCAGAAATCCTCACAACCAGCTGGTACTCTGCTCAGGCGCTCTCAGTACGAATATATAGGTATTAGCCAGGTTGTGTTTTAATCAGAATTTGAGAGTCTCTTTGTAAGATCGTGTGGTTTGGCAAAATTCAGTTCTTTGTGGTTGTGGAACTGACTTCCCATTCGATTGCCAGATGCTGCTCTTAGCTTTCAGAGGTCACTCATAGTCCTTGCCATATGGCCCCCTCCAACTTTAGAATCAGCTTGGTAGAACCTCCCTCATATTGAATCCCTCTCATGCTTTGAACCTCTTTTTTTCAGGAAGAGTCTAGTCTTTCTTTAAGGCTTTACTAATTAGATCCCACCCACTGAGGATAGTCTCCCTTAAAGTCAGCTGTGCTTTATCATAAAACCTAATCTAGGAACAAAATCCATTGTATTCATAAGTCCTGCAGATCATATAATGGGGCAGAAATCTTGATGACCATTTTATGATTCTGCCTACTACAAGCCTGTGTTTTGAAAGTTAAATAGAATATTTTTCCATTGCAGAAAAAGAGAAAACAGGCATTAGGCAGAGAGGAGTGATAAGCAATAGCAGAATATATAAAGTAAATTTACAAGTAGCTCAGGATTAATACAGTAGGAGATTTGCAGTCAGGGCCTTTTGGGACATGAGACTGTACACATGATTTGGCATGAATCATGGAGACTTCATTTCAGGCCAATCAATCTGCAATTTTTCTGTAGCTGGTGGAACATTTAAATCAAGGGAGTAAAAAGGTAAATTTTGTTATTCTGATAAAACATCTAGAATAGTAGAGGTGATAATTCTGCATAATACCAAGCTAAAGTCAGAATCAGGTTCAAACAAGAGTTGACAAAAGCCTACGATATGAAAATGATAGTAAGAAAGAGGAGGTTTGTGTAGATAGCCTTGACAGTCAGCTAAGGGCCCCTAATATATTCAGTTGTGTAAGCTATGCAAAGATTGTTCAGGGAAAGGCGTGATCAAAAATGTAGGGAGAGGGAAAACTTGGGGTCTGTCAGGAGAATTTAGAGTTATTGATTATGAATCATAGGAAAAATGTGAAGAAGGTTTGTGGGAAATAAGGCTAGAAAGCTGGAATCAATCATTCTGCAAAATATCTTGAATAAAAATATGCTGCAAAAAGTAACTCATTTACATTTGAGAGTATTGAAGTATTCCAATGGAAGGATTTTTTTGTAGTTATTTTTTTTAAGGACAAATCACGAGAACACTGGGTTACCAAAAACTGGAAAGTAAAAAGAAATGTGACAATAATTATACAATCGAAAGTTTTTTTGCTTAGGCATCAAATGACCAGAATTTAATATTTAATTCATCTTCTAAGTAATATTTTTATTACTCAGTAAGTAATCTTTTTCAAATTAAGAAAAAAAGTAATGTAACCGCTTTATGAGGTTTTATATACATTCTCTTTAATTCTGGCAAAAAATAATATTAATTAGATATTATTTTGTCTTTGAAACTTATTAGAACCTCTCTCCTTCAAATACAGCACACTGTTCTCCCCTGCCCAACCTGAAAGCAAATGGTTAGGAACAGAAAAAGAAAAGCTATATATAAAAAGTGAGACAGTGGGGAAGAACACACTGCCCTCCTCCATCTCTTCTTTTTCTGCTCCCTTGGCTCTGGATCCAGACCATAATTATGCACAGAGTTGCAAAAAAAGACTTCTCAGTTTTTTAAATGACGGCTTTCTATTTGACAACCATCATTTGAAAAGCAAAACAAACTTTGTCACTTATTAGAATGGAATATACATCCACATAAAAATACATTTCTATTTTTATTTTGGGAACTAAGATTTCTGTGAGCACACAAACATCTTTACGTTATCTGTAGGCTACTGAGATGATTACACATTGCACTGTCATTGGCAATTAGCTGGATATACACAAAGTAGAAAGAGAAGTGGGCATCTGGCAACTATCCATTTTATTTTTTCTGTCTAGCAAATTTAATTTTCTTCGTTCTGACAATGTTTGGCTATCTAGATAGATCTATTTATTTGATAATAGTCAAATTTCTATGTCACTTATGTTTAGAGTTAGCTTGAGCCCAGGAAATGTTTTTGTCCTCTTTGCCTTTTAGATATCTGCTTAGGAATCTGGATGAAAAGAAAATTGCTGTGGAAAAGCACAGCAAAGTAAATGGTAAAAGAAAATGATGTATAGACATTTCTAAGGTGATTTTAGAAAGTACTAACAGAAACAAAAAAGAAATCACTGCTGAAGGTATAAAATATAGAATAATTTGCAAGGACCTAAGACTAGCAGAAGCCACAGGGGCATGTATGAAGAAATAACAGTTTATTAGTGCATAACTCTTCCATTGCCTAAGGATTAGAGATGATACAAGTGTGAAATTCTCTTGGTTTCCTCTTATTTTATTTTGCTTTAAAAAACTACTACAATAAATCAGTATTTTATATAAAATTTTGATAAATTAATGAGGTATGGGTGGAGAAAATGATTTGAAATTAAGTCATTATCTTGTTAACTTCGAGATTTCAAGGTCATGTCCAAAAATGTCCTTATACTTTGTAGTTCATAAAGCATGCTCACCCCTGATTTGATTTGGTCATAATAATTGTTATGGAAATAAGACAACACACAATATTATGACTTGTTGGGTGAGAATTTTATGACCTTGGAAGGAAATTTTAAGACTTGTTCCTTTTCAAAATGAATAGTTATGTAACCAGACATGTGTCCCATAATTTCACTTATCAAACATTCAGAACCTTCTTTTGTCTTCCTAATGTAATTTGTCCCTAAGTAATGGCAATGGGTGGTGTCCCTTTTTGGACTTCCAGACATCTGTAACTCCATTTCCTCTTCTAAATTTTAAACCCAAATTTCTCATGACTTTGTTTTGGTTATAAACGTAGTCTCTATTTCATAATTCCCAATCTTACAAAGTAAAAGATTTGCTTTTAAGGATTCTCGTCTGTGCCATGACTTCATACTTGTCTCAGTTGTATATGAAATAGAATTTATTAAAGGAAAACTAAACAATCTTAATCTTGTCTGACTAAACCGATTTCTTTGACTGAACCAGGGGATGATCGCATGGAAGAGAAGGAAGGAAAACAAAATAGAAATTAATATTCACATTATTATTCCAGTTTAATAATGAGGGGATTTAAGTCCCTAGTAATTTAGAGTAATTTTGTATTTGATTATAGAGATTTTAAAAATGGAAAGAATAGCTGGAGATTTCCATAGTTGGACATCATGGAAAGATATTTTGATGAAATAATCTGATTCATTTTACAGAGAAATTTCCTAAATTGAGATGTATAGAATTTGTGTTTTTCTTTTTAAAGGCTAAATTTGATTAGTTGTGTTATAGGCTTCAAATCCCTTTCAAGGATATTAAACCCAAAAGCCTCTGGCCATGTCTCATTATAGTGCCCCTTCCCCCACCTCGAGCAACCTGGCCTGCTCTCTCCTACTCCCCACTGGGAAGGTTTGCGGGCCAGTCCTCACCCCACCTCGATATCACCTGGCCCTCATGCAGATGCGGCATCCTGCCTGAAACCAATCGGAGGATGAAAACTCACGCCCATACAGAGATCAGTTAATGCTCAGCCCTTATGCACAGCACTGGGAAGCAGGGGAGTGGCAGGGAAATTAGTGGGCCTGAAACAGTAGAAATCATGTCCCCAATCAAGTCCACAGCATGGTGATATAAAGGGAAACCCAACTGTGAAAGCGGCCAGTCCCTACTCCCAAGATGGCCCTCTGTGAGGACATGAATAAATTTGCTATACACCTTATTCTGGTGAACTTGATTTGAACTTGATTGCAATCTCCAAAGCAACCCACTGACACAGTGCTTTTCATGCCAAAGGAGACCAACTGTAAAAGGCCCTGTAAAAGCACCCCAAGGAGAGCTATAACTTTCGACCTAAGACACTGTCGCTTTAAGGAGAATTCCCTTCAGCTCCAAATGGCTGTTCAGAGTGGAACACTCCTGTCTGAGAGGCTGTCTGCCTGCATCTCTAGCACTGCACTGCATCTGCTCCTATGCAGCTCAACTGCTGCTTCTATCCCTGCTCCACTGTGGCATTTCCAAATGGCCCACCACTCCAAATCCTTGCTGCACATGGGCAAGAACCAAAAGAAATAATTCAGAGAGCTGTAACAGATCTTTGGAGACTCAAAGATCTTTGCAGGGCAGTGACTGGTATTGACTAGCTGTTATGAGAACATTGAGAAGAGTGTAAAACATCTTTGATAGTTGGGGAAGTTGAGCCAAGTGGCATTTTGAGAGAAAGACAAACTAGGAAACAGAATAAATGGAATTTCTATACCAGAAGTTGTAAGTATTTAGGCCATAAGATACATTCGGTGTGGTAAAGAAAAAAAAGTGAGATTGTTAAAAGTTACGGTAAGTGAGGCTTGCATGTAGGTCAGGAATAATCTTCTATGTCATTTGTTACAAAGGCAAATGATTTGTAATTTCAAGAGGCACATGAAAACATGATTAAATATATGATTTGGAAAGAGAATTACTAATAGTAGAATGCTGAAATAAAATTTGCTGGCAGGAAGAGTAGTTAGGAAATAATAGGAATATCCCAGGAAGGAGTGATGGTTTATACTTGAAATAATTCAAGGGCAAGTAGTTTTATGAAGAAAAAAGGACAGATCAAAATATATTTAGTGGAAAGAACAAACAGGGCATAATGATTGATAGTATGAGAGACTGTGTGTGAAAACATCTGATATCTGGCACATACAGCTATTCAATAAATGTCCAATCTCTCCTTTCTTGCAACCCATGTTGGATTGCCATAACATGATTATAACTCAGACCTGTCTGCCTTGGAAGTTATGTCAATATAGCTTCTAAAGCAACTGGAGTATGATTAGAACATCTCTCATTATACACCAAGCCAGGAAAAAAGAAATAATGTTCATGTTCACATTTGCCTACATGAGCACTCATTTACATAAAAATGTATAATTCGGTACACTTCTACAAATCAATATGGATTTTATAGTCAGTTACCCAAAATGTAGATGTTACCTCTGTTGCCAAAACTCAGTCCATTGGTGCTGAATAGAAATGGGGAAACAAAGTTTAAGGTGAAGGAGAAAAAAAATGGCTTTATTGCTTTGCCAGGCAAAGGAGGCCACAGCAGGCTAATAATGTCCTAAAGATGGTTCCCTCCTTTGGGAGAGAGTAGGAGGTAGTTTTATAGTTTGGGAGTAGAAAATAGGGCCACAGATAAGGATCAGATAGATACAAACTTTCATTCTTCTTCAAAGCTGGTGTTTTTTGGTCCCAGCACTGGGTCTGCTGGCACTCCTCTCTGGTTTTCTATTGTTCAGGGTTTTAGTTCTGCAAAAGACCTCAAAGATATTGTTATGGATATTCCTTAAAAAGGAACCAGGACCCTGTCCCATGGCTGTATTATTGTTTCTTGCCTGTTCCTCCCTTGTCTCTGCATCCCCTCCCATCCTGATTAGCAGCTCTTTGAACCTGTCCTTTGGAACTCAGGGAAGAGAATGGAGGCTGAGGTTTATTCCCTAAAAATAAGAAATGGGGGGCAAAGAAAGGCTTGTGCCTAGGAGCCTCAAAATGCCCTGCTCCATTTCATATCTAGAAATTTAGAAAGTCAGAAAACCATTATCAGTGTGCAATTAATATTGTAAAACCAAAGACTGGTAAATCTGATACTTTTTGGAGATCTACATTTTGCAAGTTAAAAGCAGAATAGAATTTATAGTGGTAAATTCTAGTAATACCCAAAAAGCAAAATCAGTTTCCTTTATTTTTTACCACCTTAACCCTACATTTTGTGCATTTTTTACATCTAGAAATATAATAGTTTTAATAGATTAAGTTAGTAAGAAGTATCAAAAAGCATAAAGTAATTTAAGTAGGAAATGAAATGTGTAAGTCGTGGATCTGGAAATCTCATTACTCCCATCGCTTCACTGTTTCTTTCATCTGTTGAACTGTATCCTTTGTCTTTCTTTTATAGTATCTTATGTGTTGTCCATAAAAAAGAAAAGAAACAAACAAAAATACATTGGAATCATATTCCTCTTGGTCAGAGTTCTTTATTCTCCATTTTTGACCCTATGAATTCCTTAGCAGATATCCTTCAGATACAAATATTATATCTTACCTAATCTCCAGATTTGTAATTGGAATTTTAGCAGAAAATGGTGATAAATGTGAATGGGTATTTGGACATTGAGGAAGGTAAATGCAGTAAAAAAAATTATATCTGTTATCCAGAAGATCCAGGTTGGTTTCCACAGAAAGAAGTTATTTAATTAGTTTATTAGTTATATTTAAATATGATACATCACCCATCATTCAGGTACTGAGATACAATTTTTAGATAAAACGGACATGGTCAGGCTTTCATAGGTATTAATATTATATAAAAATTAGTAGTAAGTGAATTACTGGTAAAAGATATTCTTTTAATAAATGCTATTGTTTGCTGTCTAGCCATGCGAAAAATAAGAATCTTGATATCTACCTTATACTCTATCCCCAAAGATATTCCAGATAGTTCATGGATATACTTTTGAAAAGAAAACTGAACTAACTTACTAAAAGATCATATAGATAATATCTTTATATAATCTTTAAGAGAGTAAAAAGGGAGAAAAATTTTATCAACATGTGTAACAGAAAGTGCTCATAAACATAAAAAAAGAACTATTATCAATAAGAAAATGACAAACTCAAGTATAACATATCACATGATTTGGGCAGTAACTTTATTTAAACAATCCAAATCACCAAAACATTGGGCAAAGAGTTGAATTCTTAATAGTGTACAAGAAAATTCAAATTAAGCCACAATTAAATACAACTAAACAACAATCATAATCTGTAGAAACAAATGCAGACAAGTCCAGTATTGAAAAGGAAGTAGAGTAACTGGAATTCTCATGGACTATGGGTACGCGTTAAAAACCACTACAGGAGTTCCCGTCGTTAAGGAATCCTACTAGTAACCATGAGGTTGCGGGTTCCATCCCTGGCCTTGCTCAGTGGGTTAAAGATCCGGCGCTTCCGTGAGTTGTGGTGTAGGGTGCAGACGCGGCTCGGATCCCGCGTTGCTGTGGCTGTGGCGAGGGCCGGCAGCTACAGCTCCTGTTAGACCCCTAGCCTGGGAACCTCCATATGCCGCCGGTGCGGCCCTAGGTAAGGCAAAAAGACTAACTAACTAACTAAATAAAAATAAAAATAAAAACCAGTACAACAATTTTTCTTAGAGCTCTGCGTTATTCCCTCAATTCCCGCTGCCACACAACAAGTAAATGCAGGCAGGCAGGCAGGCAGGCAGGATCTCTAGGAGTGAGGGCTACGTTGGGATCCAAACTGCTGCCAACAGGAGCTGAAGGGAACCCCCCTAAGTAACACACTCACTGGTGGAGAGTTACAGCTCTTGCTGGAGTGCTTTAAGGGGCCATCCCTCAGTCCACTTCCTCTCCAAGGAAAACACTTCTGCGGCGGGTTGCCTTGGAGATAGCAATCCAGAGGAATCAAGTTCATAGAACAAAGTATGCACCTGATTTACTTATGTCCTTAGAGCGAGCTACTGGGAGTAGGGACTGGACCCCCTTCACAACTGGGTTTCCCTTTATAACCCCAAGCTGAGGACTTGATTGGGGACCTGGTTTCTCCCGCCCAGACCCACTAATTTCTCATGTCCTGGCCCCCCTGGGCTTGTGTAAGGGCTGAGCGTTGATTGATATGTCTATGGGGGTGAGTTTTGATCCTCTGATAGGTTTCCGGCAGGATGCCTCATCTGAATGGCGATCAGGTTATAGGAAGTGCCAGGTAGAGACCCTCATTTCTGCGCATGTTCTTATTGTTTAATTGCAGGCTTCTTGTCTTTGGCAATGATTACTGGCCTGTTCTGAGTCACCCAGGTCTGATTCCCTATACTATCCTACCTAACATTTTGAAAACTTTTATTAAATTACAAGCTAAAGTTAAATATAGTCATTTCTATGACCAAGCATGTATGTACCCGCGAGTACACAAAGTCACGTGTATACGTTTGTACAGCAAAAGACAGCAGCAAGATCATGCATAGAAGCCTTATTTGTAACACCTCTAAGTTAGAAACAATTCCAATGGTTATCATTGGTATGATGCATAAATAAATTATGGTTTATTATATGGTAGCAAATTTATAACTGAACACAAACAACCTGGATTAATATCACAAGCATAACACTGGATGAAAGAAGTCAATTATAAAAGAATATGTAATACATTATACTTATATAAAATGAAATATGTCTGTGGTTTTAGAAATCAAGGTTATGGTCATATTTAATGAGAAAGGAGGAAGTACTAATTTGCAGAGGCAAGAATGGAGATCTACTGTGGTAACAATTTTTTATTTCTTGATCTGAGTGGTAGTTATAGAGAAGAGTTTAAGTTGATTCACTGAACTATACCGTTTTAATTTATTCATTGTTCTATATATTGATGTACTTCAATTTACAATGTTAATAATACAATTAACCATAAATGTGTAATAACGCTTTGCACAGTAAATGAATTCAAAGAATTACTGTCAATTTTACTAAATATGAAAGTGATACTGTGGTTAGATGAAAATAAATACCCTTGGTTTAAAAATGCATATTGTTTACTAAAGCATGACCTAAAAAGATATGTTTGCCATTTGCTATAAATGTTAAAAATGAGAAATAGTAAAAAGGGATAGATCAAAGAAATGTGCCAAATCTTGCTGAACTTGCATGATAGCTATCTAAATAAGTAGTATTATTCTAAGTATGTATATATATATATATATATATATATATATATAGCACTAAGGTACTGTTTTTCTGCTTTTAAATATATTTGAAATTTTTATAATAAATATTTTAAAAATCAGCACCACAACTATCTAGTTCTAAAAATGACCAAAAATGTATTTCTATCCCTGTTACTTAGCACAGTATTTGACACCCCCTAGTATAATCAGCTGCGTAGGGAGTAACCTAGATGTAATCCTGGATTTCCTCTTCTTCCCCATCCTCTCTGCTCCAATCATACATCTAATTATCCTTAAAGCCCTACTACTTCCACCTCTTTATTACTGAGAGAACCCATCTATTTCATCTTTTTTCTTAAACCACTATCTTAATTCAGGCCCCAATCATCCCTAACCTGGACTGCTTCATAATCTCCTTACCCGGTCTCAGAATCTCCAGCATTTATCGGCTACAATCAGTTCTCCACACTGGGGTCTTTTTTAAAGCACAGGCTTAATCACAGTACTTTCTTCATTAGGATACCTCAGTGGCTCACCTACAGGAGCCAGAGTACTACCCTGAATACAGCAACATATTTATTAAGATTCCTCCTTAATCAAAATGGGGACTCAGAAAGGTACTAGAATCTACCCTACAAACTTGAAGGACATTTAACAACACTTCAAAATTGCAATTGCCTATGTACTCTTGTGTTTTCTGTTATACATATACACATTTATTTAAAAATTAAATCTTCTTGTGCCCTAGGTTAACTGCAAAAGCTCTAAAACAAAACAAGCTGCCCTGTTATTGCTCTCTAGTAGTCAAAAAAAAAAAAAAAGTAGTAACCCAGGAAGAAGCCACAGAAAAGCCTAATTTATAAGAAAGAAAATAATCAAGTATGTGAGAGCTAAGAAATTGAAATTCTGCAGGTCTCTGTATAGGGCAATTCAGGGAAACACTGGAATGAGTGTGATTTCCACATTCAGCAACGCATGCATACATTTCCACCATACTCACTAGTACAGTACAGGGGGCGGGAGGTTATTTAGTCCTTTATGTTCATTTCCTATTCTAACTTGGCAGAGGGGTATATCGGTTGGGATCAACTTTCAGATGACAGAAAGGGACTTAATTTAGGTAAGTGATATTTATAGAATCTTTAGATGGGCTGCAGGAGCAGGATGAATACTGAGCCTCCAGCAGCAATGTGTATAAAGACTGCAGATCTGTCTCATCATGGAGCCTCTAATTTGGTCACAGTGAGTCAGCTAGGAAATATGGACACTACATGCAGTGTAGGGTAACAATCCACTCCATCAAAGTGAATGTCTCATATATTCTTTCACAATCTCACTAAGAACTTCTGCTGCAGCTTCTACAGCAAGTGAAGTACATCCATGATTATACCTCCCAACAGAGAGAACAGAAGCAGAGTAATTCTAGCTACCTGATGCTGTACTAGATATCATGGAAAGAAGGATATGATTGGAAAAAGAAAAAAACAGTATCTAACTTGGAATAGTAACTGTTAAGTAAAGCTGGGTGATAGAGATAGGTATATATTTAACACATGAATTAAAAGGTGTGGTTTAAATGAATGTCATTAAAGAGAATCCAAAAAAGTCCTCCACAAGGACCATAGAGATATTTGCAGGATTGCAGGACATTTTTTTCTTCAAATTTTTTTCTTTTCTTTTCTTTATTCTTTTTTGGCTACCCCATAGCGTATGGAGTTCCGGGGCCAGGAATCAGATCAGAGCCACAGTTGCAGTGTACACCTCAGTTTTGGCAACAAGGGATCCTTTTAACCCTTTGTACCACCGGGGATTGAACCTGCATCCTGCAGAGTTGCGGCTGATCCTGTTGTGTCACTGTGGGAACTCCTTAAGTTTCAATCAATAGCCCCCAAGGAAAGGAAATCATAAATCTGAGGGGAGATAAGCAAGTAGATAAGATTCTGGTTTCTCTAATGAAACCAGACTCATGCTTTATGATATGCATGGATGAATTACATAATGGGTAGAAATTCAGAATTTTATATTGTTACATGAAAAGTACTTCATAGAATATGAAGGAATGTGTACAGTTAATATCATTTAACTCTGGAAAAAGTATTCTAAAAAAGGAAATAATTGATTTTGTTTATTTTTACACATTTATACTTCAGTCAGAGTTACTGTTTTCCTAAATCAATCTAAAAGAGACTCTGGGAAATGTGTAAATTAGAGAATACAATCAGTACATGTTTATTTTCATGTCTGACCCTCTTTGCCACATATTTAATAAATTTATCCCCAAGTTATATTATTTACTGCTTTTTATTTCATTAGCACCTTTTTCTCATTCTGCCTAAATTAATTTTCCATTTCTTATCAATCTCATAGCACTTTTCCTAAATACTAGGAAACAAAGGTTGAACAATCAAAACAACTTATTTTATTATTCTATAAACTGTTGGGGTAAATGTATTCATAAAATGTGTTCATAAGAGTATATTTTTAAAATTTCTTATTTTTTAAGATGTTATGATTTGGGCCAACAAAAGCATCAGTTATATCGTAGAAGAAATGCTTCTAAATATGGACAATTAGGTGTGTTTGCTTCCTATTCTTTCCTCTATGATTTTATTAGATTACTATAACTTGGAAAATATTCAATATTATACAGAAATTGGGTTAATATAATATTCAGTCTTTAGTTTCTGTACTGAACTTTTGTGACTGTATCATTTCATAATAATAAACAATAACTTTATTAGAGATAGTTAAATGCAGGGAGTATACAAGTAAAGTATATTTGTTTTTTTCAATTAGTGTTTATAATTTCCCAGATATATCTAAAACCAAAATACTGCAAATATTAGATGACATTCAAGACATGGTCTCTGTTATTACAATGACATTTACTACAGAAATTTTAAAACAAACTGCTGTAGCAGCCACGTTGAGTCAAAGCAAGATCATTTTGATGTTCCAACGAAAAAAAGAGTTTTTAAAAGTTGGCCGAATTGAATCATTTCAGATTGCCCACCACCTGTCATTGCTTTTTCTAAACTAAAAGTATCCATCACTTTATATGTGGAACTTCTGCTATTGCAAATCAAATTTCTTTTCCAAATGGCTAAGAGACCCACTAGCCCATGGATGATGGTTCACGTGTGAGAGTCCATGAAGTTCACAAAGAGGGTGATTCTATGTTATAGTTTGGTTAAAATATAGGAAATATGTGGACTGAAGATGGACGATTCGTTATGGGCCACTACAGCAGTTCCATTTCTCTGTTTATCTTTGTTTCAAGCTAGCCCTAAATACAGATAACAAGTGGACAAATGTAACAGAAAGTGTAAAAAGAAAACATTTAATCACTGAATTAGCTTCACGTGAGTATTGTTCCTTGCCCTGAACTCTGAGATAAATGGAGATTTAAAAAAAAAATTAGGATTCTTTTTTCGAAATCATCTTAGATCAACACTGTGGGTGCTTTGATGTTGGCTGGAATTGCTCCAGATTAAAGGCCCTTCTATTTCCTGGCTTTTCTTGGGGCTGCAGGACTGTGGACCAGCCTTCTGTTTTCATGCATTTATTCCACTGTGATTCAGCTACATTCAAGTTTGATTTTCTGCAGATTTATTTTTATAATTTTGTTCTCAAGTGTCCAAATCCACTTCTTAAATATGGAAAAATTGGTGTGAATTTTTCAAACTTTAAGGTTTTCAGTTTTTAATGTTAAAATGCATGTTTTAATATAAATTTTTCAAATAGTATAAACCCAGTATGAGATTCCACTCTTCTCTGATTATCCCCTTTTCCAGAGGTAATAACTACTAACAGTTTAATGGGCATCCTTCCTCATTTTTTTTTCCCGAGCATATATAAAGCTAGATGATGGGATACATATGGAAACCATTTATTTGTTGGGTATCCAGACAAAGAAAAATTAAAATTTTCATGTAATCATTTTCTTGGCTAAATAAACTGTATGAAAACAACATTTCTTAGAAATTCTAGAAGACAGGCTTCTAGAGACATTTTTTTTTTTAGAAATGGAAAATGAAAAGAGAGCCATAACTACGGGTTCCTAAAGTTGTAGACTTCAGAAAGTGTTTTTTCAGGGGAGCATGAAATAACAGTGATCACTTTCCTCTCAGCATGAAGTAGAACATAATTGGACTTTTGTTTAAAATAAAAAATGGGAGTTCCTGTCATGACTCAGCGGAAATGAATCTGACTTAGAACCATGAGGTTGCAGGTTCTATCCCTGGCTTTGCTGAGTGGGTTAAGGATCCAGTGTTGCTGTGAGCTGTGGTGTAGGTTGCAGACGCAGCTCGGATCTGGCGTTGCTGTGGTTGTGGTGTAGGCCGGCAGCTGTAGCTCCGATTAGACCCCTAGCCTGGGAGCCTCCACCTGTTGGGGGTGCAGCCCCCACCAAAAAATGACAAAAGGCAAAAACAAACAAACGAACAAACAAAAAATCAACTTTTAAAATTCAAGACTGATTGGGGAGAGAATAACAGTCTTTGGAGTATAATATTGTTTTTATCAAAGAATTCACCTACGTTTTAGGCAACTGAAACCAACTAGCCCTGCATTCATTTTATATACAACGGTACAGGGTACCCAGGACTCTCAATATATCCCATCTCCTGGAATCCCCTCCCTGTAAGCTTTTATATCCTCTATTCTAATTAAATTTTCTACCTTTCTACAACTCCTGAAATCTTCCTCCTCTGCTTTTAGAAATGCACACTCAGTCGTTTTCTGAATCTTTCAAATATTCAAATATTTTTTACTTTTTTCAAAATTCCTTTACCATCAGGCTCAGCTGAGGACACTGCCCACTTGTATTCTCTTAAATTATGGGTATTTTTTACTTTCTCACCTGCCATTCCACTAGCCTAGAGGTTGGGTAGTGTCCTCCTTTGCTCCTCGTGTCCACACTTCTGGATCAGTGATGTCCTCTCCTCCCTCAAACCTATGTCACCACACCATCCCTAAAGATTACTGTCTGTCAATTTGCACCTGGATTCTACCTCTCTTGTCATGGTCCTTCACTGTTTAAGCTATCAACTATCTGTTGTTTTTCTCCTCTCTCCATACACCCTTGGCAATATCCTGTCCTGGCTAAATGCAACTCTCTTCATGACTCTCTACCTAAAACCATGCATCTATTCAAGACAAAAAGGGCTGTGCTGCTAGGTCTCACTTTAATTCTGTAATTAAAGAGCCCCATAGAGCTATCTGTTAGTGACAGAATACTTACATATCCGTTCATTCTCCCACTACTTTGTACAATTATTTCATACTTTTTTTTTTTCTCAGACACTTAACAGTTTCTCTCATGTCCTTATCTTTGGTTTGATTTTCCTTCCTATTTTACGTAGACAACCAAAACAATCTTAGGTACCCAACCTTATCTACCATCTACGCACCTACCTTCTGCTTTGTTACTGTGGAAGAATTATCTCTGGTCTCACATAAGGTGACTCTCTGGACCTGTGTTTTCTATCCTTCCTTATCCTTACTTTTCGAGCACATAACTCTAGAAATTTCTCCTTTCTCCTATGTCATTATTTTTCCTCTCACTAAATTTTACAAAATAATGCATTATTTATTTCACTATTTATCATATAATTTTCAATCATTTATATTCAAAATATTTTAAAAGACTTGCATATAGATTGTCATACTAATCGCAGGGAATCTATATTTTATTTCACTCAAAATTGTGTATACTATTTATGAAATTACACCATTCATAACCTTTGATGTTGGTGTTTAAAAATATAACTTATTTTAATATTTGACATTTTCTATCAATATTGATGAACTTTTAATATTATAATTCTAAGATGATTTACATTATTCCTATAGAAAGCCCATTATCTCCATATTATGACTTTTTATTTATTTGCAATATTTATAATTTTATTCATTTATTTCCTGTTCTGATTTCAGTAGCTGGGAATTTCAGAAAATAGTAAATTAAAGAAATATTTGTGGGTATGATTTTCTTGTTCCTGATTTGAAATGAAATATTTTTAATATTCTCTCATATTTGTATTTTGCAAGAGACTTTTTAAAATCATGAAATGGCACTGAATTTTATTGAGCTGTTTTGAATATACTGCAATTATCCTATCATTTTTCTTCTTTATATCTGTCATTATGCTGAATTACATTAGATGATGTTCTAATTTTGAATTGTTCCTGCTATGCAAAGATAAATCTAAATTTGTCAGAGTGTGTCACTATTATGTTTTTACACGTACTTATTTTTAATTTGCTAAATTTTTATTTCATACATTTGTATTTACATTTTAAGATTGACTTTTGATGTAATTTCCTATGTCATTATCTGATTTTAGTATCATAATTTTATAAGCTTCATAAAATTGACTGCAGCTACTCCATTTTAAAAATATTTTTTGAAAACAGGAAATAGCTTGGGATTTCTGTTATCGAATAGAATTTTTTTTGGTCTATTCATGTATTCTATTTTTATTTATTTATATTACATTATAACAAAGAAGAACAAACATGACTCCTTATTAGGTCTATTCCTTTAGCTTTAACCTTTGTGCTTTGTTGCCTGTGCTTAGACATGTGGCTCTGTATCTTTGTAAAAGAATGTTGCCTATAGCCTGAAATATACATAGTAGCCCTTTCTCAAGGCTCTGCTTTCCAACTTGACCTTGTATAACACTTTCATTCATAGAATAAAAAGCTGCAAAACAGAAGATAACATATGTTTTATTTCAGGTTTATTGGAACATCTTGACCAGAGCTATGGTGACAGACTTCTTCCCCAGTCTTTCCTTTCACTGCCCACCACCCTGCACCTCCGCCATAATCTGGCATCAAGAAGTTTGCAACAACCAATCACACCCCTTCCCCTTTTAGTGTAGAAGAAGGCTAAATTCTAATTGGGTAAGGTGGTTCTTTGGGACACTACCCTGCCATCCTCTAGGTCTGCCCGCTTTCCAAATAAAGTTGTTATTCCCTCCCCAACACCTCGTCTCCAGCTATATTAGCCTGTCACTCTGAGGGGTATGAGCTTGGACTTGGTAACAGTATTTTAAGATACTGTCCATTTAAGAAAAGTATTAATTTCACAGATATAGAAAAACTATTCTAAATCTTTTTTTTCATTTCTAGTATTTTTATTTCTGTTTTTTTATCTGATGTCTTTATCTTCTATGACTAATAATGAAACTTGTCTCTCTTTTATTTTGTTGGAAGATTCCATTTTATAAATGTATGTGGTTTAATATTCTCTTTTACTATTTATAAATTTACTCTTACTAATCATCCCTCTAACACAGTATCATAGTTGAAGTTCCTTTTGCAATCTTTTCAGGTTTTTTTTTTTTTCACATTAGGAATTTAAAGTATAAACTTCCCTGTCAGTACTCCTTTGAAGCTATCTTATGAAAAATATATGAATTTTTTCATTATCATATTTCACAATTTTCCTATTTCCATTGTGTTTTTGGCACACAAATTATTTACAAGTTGTGTTTTTAAACTTTCATATGTAACAGCTTTCCTTTTTTGCTTTTGATTTCCAATTACCTCGTATAACAATTTTATAAAATCTGTATTTTTATACTAACAATTATTTGAACTGTTTTTAGATTTGTTTTGTTACATTATATCATCATTACTCTGTTAAATACTCCATATGAAATTGAAAAGATTATTTAAACTCTTAATGTAATTGGAATATTTTATTTATATCCATAGCATCATATATATATATGTATTTTTGTGTATGTATAAATGTAATACATAGTATTTATATCAATATAATATAACATAAATATTTGTTTCCTTTTTAGCCAACAATTTAGATTGGTATATTTTCCTTATGAATTATTGCTTTCATAGTTAATCTGTTACCTTTATCATTTAAATATTTTGTCTGATATTGGTAAAGATACTTATGTATTTATTCTTGTTCTTTTTTTGGTGTATATTTCTCATTTAATTTCAGTGCTTTCAGCCTAGATGCAATTTGATTAATTAGATTACAGCTCTGATTTTAGTAAATGTTTAACCAATATTCTAATATATTTTTAAAGGGTAAGTTTATATAATATATGTTTGTTATAAAGTTATGATTTAATTAAGTGAATTTATCCTTTCACAATACATTGTATTTCTTCTTGTTCTGATATTTTGTCCTCATATTCATCTGTTTCCTTAATTTTTTGTTTTTGGTAACAGTTTTATTTAAGTATAATTTACATATGATATAACACCCATTTAAAGTGTACAATTCAAAAGTTTTTAGTGTATTCAAAAAATTATGCAACCATTGCCACAATAAATTTTAGAATAGTTTTCAACACCACAGGTAGAAATCCTCTTAACCATCCCTTTAACCAATTTCCCAATTTTCAACTCAGCCCCTTGGCAACTACTGATATACTTTCTGTTCTATAGATTTGCCTATTCTGGACCATTCCATGTGAATAGAATTCTGCTATCATATAATATGTGATTTGTCTGTCTTTCCATTATGCTTAAAGTTTTGTCTACATTGTACTATGTATCAGTACTTTATTCCTTTATATTGTTGAAATGTATTTCTTTATATGGTTAGAACAAATTCCTTATTCATTAATTGATAGACACTGAGTTGTTTTTCAGTTTTGGACTATTATTAATAATACCACTATAAACATTCATGTACAAAATTTTGTTGACATAAATTTTCATTTCTCCCTCAAAATAGAATAAATTAAAAATTATATATCTGATAAGAGATTTATATCTTAAATATATAAATAACTTTTACAATAATTATAATAGATTATCATTCCAATACTAAGAAGACAGGCCAATTTAAAAATGGGCAAAGGTCTGAATACATGTTTCTCAAAGAAAATACTCAAATGGCAAATGCACATGAAAAGATGTTCAACATTATTAGCCATGAGGAAAATGCAAATCAAAACCACAATGAGACACCTCTTCACACCAACTAGGATGGCTGTAAATAAAAAGAAGATGATAATTAGTATTAGCTAAGATGTGGAGATATTGGAAACTTCATACATTGCTGGAGGGTATGTATAATGTGAAGGCACATAGAAAAGAGTGGTGGTTTTTACTTGAATATTTCAGTCTGCTTTCACTTTGCGGGTTTGGAAAATATTTTCTCTGTTATTTTAGTGATTTAGTGTTTTAAACTCAGACTTAACTAAACAAAGTCAAATCTGGGGATTATGTCTTCTTAGTTCCCAAAAATATGTCTTAGAAATATTTACCCCCAACCCCACATGTCAAACCAATCCAATAAATTTATTTTTTATTGTTTCTAAACTCCAAATGTATTATTATTGACTTACAAATCAGTTACATTAGGTTTCTGTGCTTATTTATCAATATATTTCTCATTATTCCTCTTGTATGTCCACAATTTTTGAAATAATTTTATCCTTAGTACATCTTCAGAATTTCTTTTAGTCAATACATATTGATTTTAAACCCTCTTAAATTTTTATTTTCTGGAAATATTTCTATATAGCTTTTGAACTGTGAATGGTAATTTAGTTGGGTATTTAATCCTAGGTTGACATTTATCTTCTCTAACAGCTTAGAATATATAATTCCACTGACTTTTGGCTGTCATTTTTTCTGTTAAAAGTTGCTATGTGTCTAAAATTTAATTATTTCCTAATCTCATTTATCCAAAAATCTGCCTTTTAGAATCTCTTGGAAGTTTTGGCATTTTGCTACAGAATAACTGGATGTGTGTATATATATGTGTGTGTTTGTGTGTGTGTGTGTATATACACATATATACATATATATATTATGGTTAGTTTGTTGTGCTCCTCATATTTGATACTTCCTCAATTCTGAAAATATTTTACCATTACTTTTTGACTATTTTCTCCAATTTACTTTCTCTTCACCTTCTAGAACTCTAAATTGATGTGTCAGAAGTCTGCACTCCTTTTTTATGTCTTTTACCTTTGTTTATATTATTTTCCACCATTTGGGGTCAGTTTTTCAGATTTAATGGCCACTTCACTAATTCTCACCTCAGTTCTTCCTTATGTGCTCTTTAATTCACAGTTTTATATTTTAGTGACTGAATATACATAATATATATGTATACATATATACAAACATGCACACATATGTTCATAGTCATTGACAGTATATGCCAGTACATATATGTGTGTGTGTGTGTGTGTGTGTATGTGTGTGTGTGTGTGTGTGTGTTTATAGAAGGAAGTTCCCAGGCTATGGGTTGAATCAGAGCACAGACACAGTAAAGCAGGATCCAAGCCTCATCTGCAACCTACACCACAAGCTCACAGCAACACCAGATCCTTAACCCACTGATCAAGCCAGAGATTGAATCCATGTCCACATGGATACTAGTCAGGTTCATTACCACTGAGCCATGAAGGGAACTCCCCAGTCTCTTTTCTAGTATGTGTTTTTTTTTGCGTATTTCTCATTTTAAACATGCCTCATAATCATAATGAATCACTTTACTATTATAATAAGACTCATGATAGCCTAATATTTTTTAATTCATGTTTTATTTGTATAGCTCATCTCAAATAATAAATGCCAAAAAACACCTAGCACCATGTACTAATCAATATAGTTTTATCACTGTGGGCAGATGTGTAGTCAAATGCAATATATTAATCAGCTTGTATTGTCATAACCAAATACCATGAACTAGCTGGCTTTAACAACAAAAATGTTTTCCCCTAGTTCAAGAGCCAAGAGATCTGGGTTCAGAGTGCCAGCATCATTGGATTTCTGGTGAGAACTCTCCAACTGGATTCTAGAAGGCCACTGTCTCTGTGTACTCACATGTCGAAGAGAGCAGCTCTTTTTTTTTCTTCTTACAAAGGCACTAACCCAATCTTGAGAGCCCTGCCCTCATTTAAACCTAATCACCTCCCCAAAACCCGATAAACAAATAACCTCACATATGAGGTTAGGGCTTCAACATTGGGTTTTGGAGGAATGTAATTCAGTCCATAGCACACAGTTTTACCTTTAAAGCATTCTCTTCAAATAAGATGTCTTAGTCTGTTTGGGCTGCTATAACAAAAATACTATAGACTGGGTGGCTTACAAACATCAGAAATTTATTTCACACAATTATGGAAGGTGGTGGAAGTCCAAGATCAGGGTATTAGCATGGTTGGGTTCTGATGAGGACCCTCCTCCAGTTTGCAGAATAATGACTCTACATTGTATCCTCACATAGCAGAGAGCAGAGAAAATAAATAAGTTCTCATGATTCTTATAAGAGCCCTGATTCCCATTAGCAAGGCTTCACCCGCACAACTTCAACTAATCCTAATAGCATCTCAAAGACCCTACTTTCTAATACTATCACATAGGGGTGGGGTAGCATGAATATGAATTTGGGGAGAGGGGTGGCTGTAACATAAAATGTCCTTACAAAATCCTCTAGAGTACTGACTCTTATTCCTAGAGGTCACCCTCAGAATCCTTAAAATGTATACCCAGCGATCATCAACTATTATTGAATGAAATCTGAAACCATCTTCTTTTACCATTTGTATTTTATTTGTCCTAGTGATATGATGCATATTAAAGAAATAAGCCCATTTATAGTGTGGACAAATGTATTCTTGATTTTATCAGCTAATTTTACTTTGTTTGGAGGAAGGCAAAGGAAAAACACAGAGCCAAATAGGAGAGAAAATATCTAATGCTGGAGAGCAATTAAAAACATACAAGTGATAATATTGATCAATGATAATTAAAGAAATTATTTTATAAAATTATGTTCTTTCTGAACTAACAAGTTTCTTACTTGGATTTTAAATTTTAACATCTATGTTTTCTGATTTGGATCTCCTATCAATCTTGTGTTTTTAAGAACTATTCCTAAATTGATATCAAGCTATAAATATTTCAAATTTTAATTCTTAAAATTACTAACCAAAACCATATCTGAATGTGAACTACCGTGCTGCAGCACTAAATTATTTAACAAGCAATAGCAAGATCAAATTGCTGTTTGACCCACAAAGACAGAGACAAATCTAGATTTACTCACAGTGGATCAATTTAACAATCTCATTCCATGATCCATACCCTATTTTATGCACATCTGCACCCAGACAGACTCATCTCCTTACTAGTTCCCAAATTTGATTTGTTTTAATCATGCCAGAAGGAATTAAAAGCCTCTCCTCAAATAACTAAGAATTTTCATTTGAAATAGCCATGCCTACAAGCTTTCCTCCACAATAAATTCAAGTAACCACCAGTGCCTGTGTTTATCGCTTCTCTGTGCCATTTACTTATCAATCTCTTCAATCCTTTTGATTTAGAATATTTAAACAGTCCACGCAGAAAACATAGAAAGACTGATCACGATGAAAATAGGCATCCTAGAAAAATGTGCATGTATGCCAAATTATTACGAATGTGAAGCACACTGATCAAATGCAGAAAGAATTCCACTAAGTGTTAAAACAGTTGGAAAAGTTCTCCCCCACCCCCCAGTCCTACTTTTAAGTTCCTTTGATACAAGGTGGCACAAAGTCAAGAGAGAACTTAAAACAAGCTTCACATTAATATTTGAAAAAGGGCACCCACTGTGTTTGATGTGGCGCCCTTCATGCAAATCATGTAGTCCAAGAGAAATCCCAGTAGGAAAGATGTTGCTTTCTTCTTAGCGTGCTCCCTTTTTTACTGCTGGATAATAATGAACTTCTCATACTCCCTTTGCAACCCCCCTGAGCTATACAGAAATTAAGTTATTACTTGCTAGCTGAAGACACTTTTGGCAGATTATGGAGACATCTTTTTTTATTATTATTGATTTTGGGTTAAGAGAAAAAGACTCAAATTCCAAACTTCATTAGGGGGAAAAATTAACTTATTTTTTCTAGTAATGAGAAACATAAGGTCAGAGCAAATGTGACCAAAATAAGGTATATTCGTTGAAATTATTTCAACACATGATTGGTGTTTATAAGAAGTATTCCTTTATGTACTGGCAGCACGCAGGGACATTGATTTAGCTGGAGCTGGGGAATTATTAACAGAGAGAGCCAACACATAGGAAAGATGCCACTGGCTGAATGTGGACTCTTTATAAAGCACTCCTGCCTTGGAGGGAAAAGTGTAGAAAGTAAAACCCAGTGCTAGAATTGCTACTGTACTGTTGGCACTAATTTTGCTGTCAACTTGGGAGCTTTATATTTTTGGTTACTATGTACTTATCTTCAGGAATATTTGCGAAACTGGAGTAAAGAGAGCCCTAACTCTTTCTTTCTTTAATAATAATAATGACATATTTAATGCTCTTCCCGCTACCACCACAATGACACCAAATTTATCTAGAGGAAACTTAGGTAGCTTTTCTTTGGCCTCTTTGCAATGGAGGTCATTTTTGTTGTAGCCTAACCTCAAAGTTTTAAGCTTATGTTACTATATATAACAGGAATTATCAATGTACTTCACTTAACAGTTTATCAAACACTCTTACTAAGTTTGCAGTTGACTCTCACCATACTTGATGAGAAAATTGTTCTTACTGCTAGTATTAGCATTCTGCTAATAAGAAAACTGATTCTTAGAGTGACTATGGAAATTACCTCTATGTCTATAGAAAGATGATCTAGTACTTTTGTCCTCTAGCTCCAGATTTCTTGAATTTCTTAGAACAACCAAATTTCCTCAGAGTTAGATTTCAAAGAAGTAAGATCGACTCCTTAGCTTGAAAGAAATTTGGCCTGAAATCTCCATAGGACAGTTTGTCAATGAGTTTCTATGTATACTATTCTTTCAAACTTCAGCATGTAAAAGAGAGTATTTATGGAAATAAAAGCTCTATGCGAAGGCCCAGACTAAAACTAGACTAGTTTTGGAGGATGAAATGGTGAGATTTAAGTTATTTCCCATTAAGTCACCTGAAAATTGTATCACGAGGCTTCTTACGAAGGTCCCTCCATCTCTCTTCACCGTTTTCCTCACCCTGCACCTCCATGCTTTTACTCTAGTGAATGTTAAATATTGGATAGGAATGTGAAACCGATCATTTTGGATTTTAGATTATTTATTATAGCAACTTCTATATTATTTAGTATAGCAACTCCTATACTATTTGCTTAAGAATTCTTTCTCTTAATATTGTGTTTTCTCATGTCTATGTCACTTATTTTTAAGTATGTACAATGGTGGTAATATGTAGGTTTTTTTCCTGCTGACTTATTTACAAAACTGACATATAGGGAAGCAGATCTTACATTATGGGTATTTTTTTCATATGTTTTATAGTTGATCATTCTGACTATGATCAATTTTAAAAACTTACTGAAATATGATATTCTAAAAATAATTTATTTACTATATAAAGATCTACATATTCCTGGACTTTGTTATTTTTTTACAGATATTAGGCTCTTTTTAAATATATTAATCTGATGACAAAATTTACAATAGTTATTTCTTTTGCAGGGTACCTACACAATTTCTCACAGGTTCTTGATTTTCATAATTTTGTCCATATTACTTTCCTCATATATCTTATTGTTATTGTTTCTAGTGTGCTTATTAGAAATTATTTTGCCTCTTAAACCACTGCCTATGTAGAATATGACCTACCACCAAATTTTTAAAAAATAGGACGACTGATCCCAATTTAAAATTAAGAGCCACAGGCATTAAAAGCCTGCTTTAATATTCTGCTCACATTCTGCAAATTTATCACAGTAAAGCTACAAAGACACTTCAATAGTACTGAATTTGAATTTTGGGAAAACCTTGGACAAAGGATTTAGTTTCCTCCTTGAATAAAATTAACATATCTACTGACAAAGAAAAATAAACCCAAGGAAGTAAATAGATGTTAATAATGATGAAAAGGATATGCTTGTCAAAACATGGACTCTAATGATTATTTTACACAATTACCATCACTTTGATAGCCTTTAAATAATGATTTCTCATCATCTCTTCAAATAAGACCATGAATTTCAATGTAATGGATCAGACAATTAGTGCATCTAAACTAAAACCTGCATGTGGTAGGTGCCAGTGGGCTCTTTGAGGGAAAGGCTAAACAAATTATACCTATGTACTGCTCTACACAGCAGGTGACATTCTTCTTGACTTAAACAGATGATCTGCGTATGCCTAGCAGATTCTAATTACTATTTTAATGATCTTATATCTCAGAGCTAACAGACAGTAACCATTTAAAGGCTGAACAAATAGATATGCTTCATAACCATGTGTCCGTACATTTTCTATCAGAATTTAAGATTTCTTTTTTTACATATATACATAGTTTAAACTATTATGTATATACCATTGACTTGGCTTAGAACATGAAGGCATTGCTACTACCAAGTTAATGTTTTGGTTTTGTTTTTCTTAGCTCCCTGATAAACAGAGTATACACATTATATAGAATAAAGAGTATGCTACATAGTTGTTTTTTTGTTGTTGTTTTGCTGTTGTTGTTGTTAAGAAAACGTTAATGGAGTCTTCTTAAACATGGAATTACCAATTCAAAGATGCTATATTTTTATTAGTTCTTTCTGTTATATACCCCTAGGATAATGCCTGCTATTTCAGCATATATTTTAAGATAATATATTGAAGGTGTTAGTACATGGTGGCCAGCAGTCAATTTAATAAGTAGCTGCAGGAGTTCCTGTTATGACCAGGCAGAAACGAATCTGATAAGTATCCACGAGGACGTGGATTTGATTATTAGTCTTGCTCAGTGTGTGTTCAGTATCCTGCTTTGCCGTGAGCTGTGGTATAAGTCACAGATGTGGCTCGGATCTGGCATTTCAGTGGCTCTGGTGTAGGCCAGCAACTGTATCTCTGATTCAACCCCTAGCCTGAGAACTTCCATAGGCCGTACATGTGGCGCTAAAAATATGTAGCTACAGCATACAATCTTTCAAAATTATACTCTCTTGGAGTTCCTGCTGTGGTACAGCAGGTTAAGGATTCAGCAGTGTCTTAGCGGTGGGTTCAATCTCTAGCCTGGTGCAAGGGGTTAAGGATCTGTTGTTGCTGCAGCAATGGCATAGGTCGCAGCTGTGGCTTGGATTCAGTCCCTGGCCCAGGAACTTCCAAATGCAGCAGGAGTGGGTGAAAAAAATAAATAAATAAATAAGGAAACAAATTATACTTCATAGACAGAGATATGGATTAAATAATAGTGGGGAACATGGCATATCATTGTCTTTTTAAAAAAATCTTTGAACTTACGAATATTCTCTATATTTCAACAATAATATTTTGTATTTGGTTAATGCCTAAATCTAGACATTAAAATCTTTTATATACATTTATTTACTAATCCTCATAAGAAGCTCATGGAGTCAGGAGTATCACCCTTTTTTTATATGCAGATGTTTGACAAACTTTAGAAGCTGATTCAAAGTTAACTATTGTGTCATGTATAGATAAATTTCATCACTTTATACAACAAAATATTTTCTCTTTTATAATTAATATGAAGGGTAATGCTTGTCATATCTCTTTATATTACATTTGTGTAACTATCATGTTAGCTAAAAATAATGGTTGATAATCAAGACAGAGGTTAATGCATCTTCAGCAACATAAGTCTCTATAAGTTAATTCGCCTATGAGTAAATGTTAATGATTCTGAAGCCACTATACATGTGTCCAGGAACTGAACAAAAATCGATTATGTAAGTGAAACCAGGTTTCTCACTGTTGGAGGGGAAAGTTACACATAAGCCAGGGGATGAGGTGAGAATGACCCAAGTGGTAATGGACTGATGTTGGAGACATCAGGGTGAACTTATATTTATGTTAACAGAGACTGATGATTATTTACAGAAATATATATATATATACACTTAGGTATATATAGGTAATATATATATATAGGTATACATTATATACAGGTTAGTATGTATGCACATATATTTCCTTGCTGAGAGGGCCTAGGAGCCTACAAGAAAGCTTTTCTAACATATGCATTGACTGCATGAATTAATCTCTAACCACTGCTTTTGCTACATACCATACATTTTGATGTTATGTTTTCAATTTCATTTAGTTCAAATATCATTTAATTTTTCTTGAGATTTCTACTTTGACCCATGTGTTATTTAGAAGTATTGTTTGTAATTTCCATGTCTTTTGAGATTTTGCAGTTATCTTTCTGTTTTTGATTTCTAATTTAATTCCATTGTAGTCTGAGAACAAAGTATAATTTCTCTTCTTTTAAATGTTTTAAAGTGATTTTCACGGCTCAGAATGTGGTCTGTTTTGGTGAGGATTCCATGTGAGCTTGAGAGTAACGTGTTTTGAAGTTGTTAGATGAAATAATGTCTGGATGTTAGTTATAGCCATTGATTAATGGTATAGCGTTCAACTATGTTCTTATTGATTTTTTGCCTGTTGGACCTGTTCATTTCTGATAGAGAAGTGCTGAAGTCTCCAGTTATTATAGTACGTTCATCTGTTTCTTCCTGCAGTTGTGTTTTTCCCTCACTTAGTTTGATGTTCTTTTGTTAGGCATATACACATTAAGAATTGTATGTCTTCGTGGAGAATTAATTCCTTTACCATTATGTAATGCACTTCTTTATCACTGATAAGTTTTGCAACTTTGACATCTGGCCTTACTTTCTTTTGATTAGTGTTAAAATGGTATATTTTTCTCTATACTTTCAATTTTTTTCTCTGTTTTTATATTTACAGTGGATTTCCTGTAGACAACATGTAATCAGGACACTTATTTTGATGCACTCTACAATCTCTGTTTTAATTGGTGCATGTAGACCATAGATGTTCAAAATTGTTATTGATATAATTGTTTTAGTATTAATACAGTCGTTATTGTTTGCTAGTGTTATCCTTTATTTCAGTTTTTGTCAGTTACTAATTTGCTGCCTTTGGTGATTGTACTTGTGCATTTTATATGATTTCATTTTCTCTTCTTCAACATATTAGTTGTAATTTTTTTTAGTGCTTGCCCTAGAGTTTGCAATATACATTTACGGTTAATTCCAGTCCACTTTCTAATAATACATTCTACTTCACAGGTAGTATGATTATCTTATAATGACAAAATAATGTTAATTCCTTCCTCCTATGCCTTGTAGCATTGCCATCATTAATTTCATTTTAGATAGCCATACACGTGCGCGTGTGTGTATGTAATTGAATATATTATTGCTACTGTCATTTTGAGCAAACTGTTATCTGTCAGTTGAAAAGAAAAAAAATAAATTTTTAATTTTACTTTCATTTATTCCTCCTTTGATGCTCTACCTTTCTTTATGTAGATCTGAATTTTCTTCTCTCTAAAGAACTTTTAACATTTCTTGCAAGGCAAGTCCACTGGCAAAAATTCCCTCAATTTCTGTCTGAAAAAGTATTTCTTTTTCCCTTTTGAAGATTAATTTATAGGATAAACAATTCTAGGTTGTTGTTGTTGTGTGCGTGTGTGTTTTCTCTCAAAAAGTTTAAATGTTTCACTTCACTCTTCACGCTTGCTTGATGCTGAAGGGAATTCAGATATAATTCTTATCTTTATTCTTCTACTGTTAAAGTGTGTTTTCCCCACTCTGACTTCTTTTAGAGTTTTTTCTTTAGCTTTTATTTTCTATAGTTTAAAAATGGTACACCTACACATAGTTTTTCTTTTTTCTTTTTGTTTTTCGTATTTATCCTGATTGGTATCCATGAGCTTCTTGGATCTGTGTTTTGGTGTCTAACAGTAATTTGGGGAAATTCCCAGTCATTATTGTTTTAAATATTTCTTTGTTCCCTTCTCTTTTTCTTCATCTTCTGGAATTCCTATTACATATATGTTACATTTTTTGGTAGTTGTCCCACAGAACTTGTATATTCTGTTTTCTTTTTCAGTTTGTATTCTCTTTTCCAGGTTTTTAGAAAGCATCAATATATTCTGTAGCTGAAATATTCTTTCCTTGACCATATTCAGTCCACTAATATACTTATCAAATCTAGTCTTCTTTTCTGTCACTGTTTTATTTTCTGTCACTGTTTTATTTCTAGCATTTCCTTTTATTCTTTTGTTTCTTTCTTCCATCTTTCTGGTGACATTGCACTTCTGTTTTTGCGTGTCTGCTTTTTCCATCACAGCCCTTACCACATTAATCATAGTTTTAAATTTCTAGTCTGATAATTCCAACATCCCTGCATATCTGTTTCTAATGCTTATTCTGTCTCTTCAAATTATCTTTCGTCTTTTAGCATACCTTGCTTTTTTTTTTTTAATTTTTATAGCCAGAAGTGATGTACTGGGTAAAAGGAACTGTTATAAATAGGACTTTAAAAATGTGGTGGTGAGGTGTGTTTTTTGAGGGGGAAGTATTCTGTAGTCCTATGATTAGGTCTCAGTGTTTTAGTGAGCCTGTGTCCTTGGACTGTGAGATTTATAAGTGCTTCTCATCTTTTTCTCCCCCTTTAAGTAGGATAGGATAGCTAGAGTGGGATGGAGTAGGGTATTTTTCCTTCCCCAGGTCAATAAGTCTCCAGTTAACTAGTTTCTCCTGAGGGCAGAATTTATTAAGAAAAATAAAGTGCTCTGCTTTATTTCAAGATGGTTGCTCTTCACTCCACACTGCTAGAAGCCAGAGAAGATTTTTCTCCAATATTTAGGGAGATTTGGTGGAGCTCCTGGGGATAACTCTCAAAATATTGGAGGGGCTTATATAACTAGATCCTACATGATTTTTTAGCTCAGTGTTGTTCACATTAGATCTTCAGTTACACTTCAGAATTTCTTCCCTTGACACTGGTTCCTACCATGGTTTCTGCTAGCGAGTCCCTGCTCAGGTAAACCATGACTTTGCCTGACTCTCCAATCATGGGGCAGCAATTTGCCTTTGTCTTCCCCTCTTTTAAGGATCCAAGAAGAGCTGTTGGGTGTTCAGTTTATTTGGTCTTCTACTTGATGCTGGAACTAAGAGATCATATCCAAGCTCCTTACGTTCAAAATGAATCTGGACATTCCTTCTTTAAATTCTTTATGATTCTGTGGACTCCAAGAAATTCTTATATCATGTATTTTTTCCCTTCTATACGGTTTTCAGTTTTATTTGTCATATTTAGGCCTAAAAATCCTAGAATTTAAATAATTAATAAAATATTATAATTTTTTTGTACATAGCATGAATTAATAATCTACTTTTGTTTTTATGTGTATCCCAGTATGCTAGAAATACGTTATTAGATGATCTATTCTTGATCAATTGCTTTAAAGCATCATCTCCATAACATATCAGCATCCCATGAAGGGGATGTTCATGTTCTATTTCCTTTTCTGTTGATCAAAATTATTTTAACCTCATGCTAAAATTATTATATTTCCATAATCAGTGTTAATATTCATAAGAAAGCCTCTAAACTTGCATAGTTTTTCAGGATTGCTTGAATGTATTTTTGGCTCTTTCTCTTCACATTTTCCCATAATCATATGAAAAAATTAATTGAAAAACTGAACTTTAAACAGTTAATTTGAATATTTTATATGAATTATTTTTTACACTATCATCGCTTTTTATCTAAGACTATGATATACATTTCCATTCATTTAAAATTTTGTGGTTTTCAATACTTTCTAGTTTGTCTTGTAATAATATTTCATATTCTGTTAGCTTTTTTATGATGTCATATTTCCTCAGGAAATACTACTAATTGACAATGTGGGTATATATAAGCAAATGTTTGTGATTTTTTTGTTTCTTTGATTATTTGTCTAATTTAGCAACATACCTAAATTCACTAGGCAGAGACCCTTGATTAGAAAAAGGAAAGAAAAATATATGCAAATGATACACATCTACTTATATTCTCAAGTAGATGTGATATCTATATTTTGATGTCACAGCTATAATTTAACTACTTGTGCACTCAATTTTTCTTTGGTTATTGTCTTGGATGTATATTTCAATATTTTTATCACTTTAAATAATGGTCATTTGTTTCTTCACAATCCTTACATATTCCGTTATTATTTTTTTCTATTTATTGCAGTGTTAGCTAGAGATACTAATAGCAGGCATGAATGACTTGTTTCTGATTTTACATGGATTGCTTTTAATGATATACAATTACAAATGGGACATGATGTATGGATGTATATAAGACCTACTATACTGAGGAAATTTCTTTCTTGCCAAAATGTTAAATCATACATAGCTCTCAGATGTTATAAAATAGTTATTTACTGATTATTGTAATCATTGCATATGCATACACATACATTTATGTATGTCTATTATATAATTTGAATTTATATAATTATATTATCAAGATTTTTTAAGAGTCTCAGATTTTACCTTATATGCCTGTTACTGATTCAGGAATGATGGCAAAATACAGGATAATTGGGTTGGAAACAAATGACTCTCTCAAGGCAGATCAGGCAATGTAGGCAACAAAGACCATATTTGTGCTGGTTCCCTTGCTCCCAAGCCCCACAGGATGATATGAGGGGCCCACAATCCTGAAAAGACAGTAGGTCTGTACAACAGCTTAAGAATGTAAGGCATGAGCCCAGCAATTTTTGATAAAGCACCAAACTTTACAGCAAGTCAAAACCAAGACAGTCCTTCTTCCCTATGGAAAGAGCAATTACATGGTGGTCATTCTGTAGTTGCCATGCTCTACTTATTTGCTTGTGTGACTACCTACAGAAATTCTTCTTTACAGCTAAAAGCTGAATTGTATATAATGATATAATACTGAATGCATTTTGCTAGTGTACCACTGAGGAAGTTAGATGGGCTTCTATTTCCCTTATTTAGGTGTAGGCAATAATTTAAATGAGCTTATTAGCCTCATAAAATGAGTTGGATTGTATTGTCCCTTGTTCTCTTTCCTGGAAGAATTTACAAAAAACTAGAATGTATCCTTTTTTAAAACTTTGTTAGGAGTAATTAATTAGTTCTTTGGGAAAGATAAAAGTCTACATGAGTTGTCTTTTCTCAGTAAATTTATCATATTCTAGTATAGATCATTATAAAAAACATTTATTTAGATATTTTCAAACTGTTCTTTGTTTTACAATGTTATTCTGAAAACATGTATGTATAGGCATAGAAAGAGGATGAATTTAGAATATAGGAAATATCTTATGTGTTTCTAATACTTGGTTGGAATGGCCACTCTAACCAAAGTTTGCATCTTTTATCCATCTTTTATATGAGAATTATTTCATGAAAGCTTTATTTCAATTGCTTAAGTAACAAAGCTTTACAACTGGGCTGTATGAATCTGCATTTACTGGGAAAATGGGAGAATAATGTTCTTTCAATTTTGGTGTGAAGCACAAAAGAAGAAATAAGCTATTTATTAGGAAATATATGTGAAGCATTATTATGTTTCTAAGAGTCAAAACTGAGATTGGATTAAGATGGTGGAATAGAAGGACTGGAGCTCAACTTCTCTCCCAAAAAAACAGCAAAACTACAACCAAATGCCTAGCAACCTTCAACCAAATGGACTGTAAACTTCCAAAAAAATATTCTACTCCAGAAGACAAAGAGAAGACCACATCAAGAGGTAGGAGGGGCGATTACGCAGTAGAAGCAACCCCATACCTCCCGGGTGGGAAGCCCCACAGACTGGAAAGTAACTGCATCACAGAGACTTAGCTACAGGACTGAGAGTTCTGAGCCTCA